>VBSM01000361.1:64478442-64493894 GCA_008086735.1 Cheirogaleus medius | reverse complement strand
GGCGGCGGCCGGCTCATCCTTCTCGGCCGCGGTGGGCGACGCCGCCCCGCTCCCGGCGGCCGCGGGCTCCTCCTTGTCGGCGGCCGGGGCGCTGCCGTTGGCCTGCAGCTCCTCCTTGGCACCCGGCTCGGCGGCAGCAGGCGAAGCGTCGCCGTTTACCTTCACGTGGCCATTCTCCTGCGGGGCAGAGAAAGTGGGAGCGTCACTGAAGCGGCCGGGGCGCCGCCATTCCCGCCCCCACCGTGGGCCTGGGGGGACCAGCTGTCTCCTCGGACCCTCGGCCACGGAGCCCCCACCCCCGCCGTTATGGGGAAGGGGCGGGGATGGAGGCCCGGGCAAGAGGCTCACGAGAGAAGAGGTGGGGCAACGCCGTCTGGGGAGCTCTAAAAGCACAGCAGTAGTTCTGACCGTTTGGCAAATGTCTTAAGGACAGAGTCCGAAAGGTAGAAAGCAATCATTCCAGCCCTTGCCTTATGAGCTTTGGAAAAAATGGTGCCAAATAATACTCGACACACACCAAACGCCCTTTGTAAGAAGGCACAGAGCCAGAGCTGGTGGTCTGCGCCTAGATTACACACCCCTCTTTTGCCCTAAACACTTAAAGACATCTTCACAATACCACCAACTCCCCGGGGGTATCACCGCACTCCAGCCAGAAGCGCTCGCGCTGCGCGTTCAAAGGCCCTGAGCCTGCCGCGGGCCTTGGGACCGGCAGGGGGCGCTGCGCCTCCACAGCGCGGAGCTGGGCGCCGGCGGGCGAGGAGGGCGGGGCCGCCGGGCCACCCCGCCCTGCCCAGCCGGGCCCTGCCCGCAGGCCGAGGCGCCCCCGAGCCGGATCGCTCAGCCCAACAGTCCACAAACAAAGCTCAGGTGGCTTCCTGGCCTGCTGGTACGGCTGAAACCAACAAGGCAGGGGGAAAACCCATCGTTTTTGAGGTCTCGCCTCTGCTTCCACGCCCACCTTCGCCCGTGATTCTGCGAAGCCAGGGCGCGCCCCGGCGGCTCATTTGGCATTTTTAACGGGTTTAAAGCCTCTTGGCAGAGCTGCTTTCTCCAGTAGGTTAGAGAAGGCGAAGCGACACGATCTCTGCTCTAGGAAAAGAGGCGTGGTGGGTGCCCACTGTTTTCGAAGCAGCCACCCATGGCCGACCTCCGCGCCCACCCAGCCGTGGCGATCCGCCTGGGTCCGGCAGCGCCGGGGCGGCCCCGCGGGTGGTCTAGGCGCCACGCACACGACCAGTCCCCACCGAAACGCACCAACTGTCTCTTTTTGACCATCTGGAGGGGTTCTTAAAAAACCCACGGAGGGTTCCCACCCCAGGGATACCATTTAAAAGTCAAATAGGTGTGTAATGCCACAGACAGCTACGAATAAAGATTTAGGACAGTGGGAAAGCCCCATCGAAAGGTACCGAAATCTCTCTGTCCAGCTCCAGCCAGCCACCTCTCCAAGAACCCAGGGCATGCCTCCGCAGCATACAATAAGACAGCCCTTCCCTCCTCGCTTTTTTTCCATCGCCATCCCCATTGCGCCCCTCTTCCCTTACCCCCTCCCCCAAATCACACCAGTTCAGCAATCTCGAAGGCGACCCAGTCTCGACAGCAAACACAGGAGCCACGCAAACACCATTGTGCCCGCAAACACAAATGCAACCTGGCTGGGTGGGGGGGAACCCAGCTAGTCACGTTCTGCCAATCTCCAAACCACGCCATTTTAGACGATTTATCACTCCTTTCCTCCCGTCTACTCGAGAATTCGCCAGTATTCTAGGGAACCACTACTTTGGGGTGGGGTGAAGATCACTCCTATGAAAAATTGACAATTTAGGCTATCCCTTTCCATTCAACTTCGCACTAAAATCTGGCCACGCTCCTCTCCACAAATGCGCCTCGGGAGCGACCAGGAGGGAAAGGGAAGCGAGACGATAAAGAAAGACACCAAAGAAATGACCACAACCACAGGTAGCATTTACCTGCCCATTCGCTTTGGAAGGCGACGAGGCCACAGCCGCCTCCCCGGGCCTCTCCGCGGCGGCTTCTCCCTTCGCTGCGGTCTTGGAGAACTGGGCACCCATGCTGGCTTCTTCAACAAAGAAACTCAACAGATCCAAGAGGGGAAACAAAGAGCCTCGGGTTGGTGTAACGACGGGGCGAGCAGCAGCAGCGGCAACAGCGGCGGCGGCACACACACCGGAGGGAGGGGGGGTGGGGGTGGTGAAGAGGACAGAACAGAACCGATTAAATATACTCCGGATAAAAAAATTTTAGTCGAAGAGATCAAAAAGCAGCAGCACAGGAGGGAGGGAAAAAGGATGGAAAAGTCGAGCACGAAAAAGGAGCCCAAGTGTAGTTTAAAAAAAAAAAAGAAGTAATAAAAAAATCCCAGATTTGTAGCCGCACTGTAGACAAGAGGAAAATGGAGAAATCTCCCTGGTTGCTAATAAGATGCGGGGTCCAACGCCCAAGTGCACAGATGAATGGGCTCGCGGGCGCTGACGCGGCCCCCGCGCGAGCCGGCCAATCCGCGCGCCGCGCACAAAGCAGGGGGCGGGGCCTGCGCGCCCGGCGAACAATGGAGCCGCGCTTTGCAAACGGTTTGAAAATCAGCTTCAGACCGAGAATTAATGTCCTCCAAATAAATAAATCAATTAAAAAATACATGCCTCTCGCCTCCCTCTGCTTGAAAATAATAATGCATGCCTTGATTGGCTTGCTTTGTTTGGAATTAACGCGGGAGGGGGGTACTTGTGGATGGGGGCGGAGAAAGCGTTAACTTGACTCGCGTTGACTCTTGTCGGTCTATATCCGTGTCTGTCTCTCTCCACTCTCTCCCCTCCCCCATCTTTCCCGTGTGTTTACGTGTGTGTGTATGCGAGTGTTAAAGACAATGGTTGAGATTTGTGTGTTTGCAGCATGTTTTCTTTCTCCTTGTTCCATATTGGTTTCACAGATACTGCGCAGGATTTGTAACTGCTGCAATGGTTAAATCGTCCCAAATTGAAAGGCATTTAAACCACGAAGATCGAATTTCATCAAACGAGATCGCGAGTTAGAATTAGGTCTGTAGGCCAGATGTGGAAAATGCAAAAGCGGCAAACAGCCGAAGCCACACTCCCTTCCCTCTCCCACACTGGCATGAAATAAAATATTTTGAGATTGGCCTTTGGCGTTGATCAAATTCCCCCTCTCTGGCTATTCCAAATTAGTGATTTTTTTTTCCACAATGCAAAGCGAAGGTCATTTACAATAGATGGAAACTGCATTTTATCACTGTATGAAATGACATAATTAATTTTCCTCCACGGTGAAATGAGACACAGCCTCGAGTGTACGAATCCATATTTGCCGTTGGGATGCTATTTGCGTCAATATGGATCGTTTATCAGCCTACTGCCAGAATTGGATGGACTCTTTCTTTCTTAACGTGTGAGTGTGTGAGTGCGCACACAAGCAAATGAGCTCCTGGAAGGAAGGGAGGCAGTAGCGATGAAATTCTAAACAACCGGATTACAGTTCTAAGGAGAAATTATCTGCGTGTTTAGAGATAGCAAGAACGCTACCCTTGAACGCTCCAAGTCTAACTTGGGTTAGAAGAAAAGCTTCTATGATGGTACACAGGATACCTCCATCTGCCACTGCACTTCTTGCCACCGAAGCACCAGACGCTATTTGTGTGTGAGAGACAAGGCATTGATTTAAAGTATCTGGGGGGAAAAATCAAGGATACAAGCTAATAAGCGTACCACTACCACCCACATTTTTGTTCCCAAAGTTTTCACTCGTGGCAAAATCAGACCATCTTTTCTCGGTTACATTTAGTGATCCTGCAATGAATAATCTTTCGCTTATGAAGACGAGAAGCAGTCGAGGGAATGGTTCATTTCTCCTGGTGCTGGCTCTGAATTCTCAAACAGTTTTATTTTCTGCTCATTGTAGGGAAATAGGTCACACTCTGAGTGAAAAAGACAGTTGGTTCAAGCCAATAACTCTTTGTTCAAGCGTTACTTTGAAAATCGCCAAGCTGGAGATCGCTACGTGAAGCTTCGTTTTCTCACTGTCCTGCTCCTTCAGATGCATTATTCACTCACGAAATCATATTCCCCAAAGCTGATGTAAAGACGTTTCCGTAGAATTGCATCTTGCCAACAAACGTGTCATTACCCTTTAAGGGAGCCCGCTAGCCTGGGCCAAGACCCCAGCCGCCAGGATGGACGCGAATCCCTTGTATTAGTAGAGTTCCAACTTGATCCAACACCACCATCCAGGCGATTCCCAAAGGTTCATTTAAGGCTGTTGATTTCCCCCCACCCCCACAGTGAATCATGCCCCTTCCTCTGCATCCCCCTCCTACTTTAAATTGGGGTGATTGCTAGCTCGCTTTCGGATTTTCTCCCAGACGCGTCCTTAGCCCTCCATTTGGGGGCTGCTTTTATTGCTCCTTTGTTACCAGGCTGCTGTGCAGCTTTCCCCCCTTTTCTTTCTCAAATGCCTATTTGCCTAGTATCGGCTCGTCTCCCTGGCAACGGCCGGGGAAGATTCGAAGCCCCGGGCGGGGGGAGGAAGAAGAGGCGGAGCCAGCGCTGGGAGGGGGGCGCGGGCGGTGGAGGACACGGGAGGTGGCGGGGTGGTGGAGGGGAAAGAGGGGCCAAGTGAGAGACGGGGAGACAGACTGCGCAGCAGATGGCCGCGCGAGGGGGCGGGGCGGGGCGGGGGCAGCCCGAGCGTCGGCGCCGGGGAGCCAATCAAGTCCCGCGGCAGCTCCGGGGCAGGGAGACAAGTGTAAACACATAGATCCCCTCCTCACCGATCGGCCCTTGGTTTACCGGAGAGGAGATGATTTCCTTTCCGTAAGAAAGCGCATGTGTGGGGTAGTGGGAAAGCCGCGGTTCCCAGTAACTGGCAGGCGGAGGAGGTTTGGGGACGCTGAGAGCTGGCCTCCCTCTCCTCACTTCCTCCAGCGTCCGGGGTCGGACCAACCTAGGGATTTCTTTCCCAAGTGGAGAAGGGCGTGAAGGCGGAGGATGAATGAGGAAGGCAGGGCTGGGAAATGGAAAGAGGTCGTTCTTCTTCAGAAACTGCATAATGGCAGGGAAGGAACGCCAGCGGCAATGTGGAACCGGTCCCGAGGTGTACAAGTATGGAGTTCCTCAGGAGTTTGGTGTTCTCACACGCAGAGTTAAAGGTTTCAAATAAAGCGCCAAAGGTGTTTATATAAATACGATTAAAAAACCCAAGAGGTCACAGTGAAAATGTATAAAACTGGTGTCTAACCTACCCACCAGGAAGAAACAGGCATTTATTCTTTATTTGTACTCCCTTTTCACCCTGCCCTAGTATAATTGTAAGATAATGCTAATCTGCATATTTTTTTCCTAGAAAAAGAACAGGAGACTTCAGTTATTTTTCTGTAAAATGTTAGCACTGGTAAGAATTTTAGAGATCATTCCACAAAATCTTGGGGGCCTTCTATGTGCAAACACTCTGATGTAGGCCTTGTTCTCGTATCATTGAACAAAACAAACTCAGTCTCTGACCTCACAACTTAGTATAATAGATCATCCAGTTAAGGTGAATTGGAGAATCTAGCTTCACCCTCTCACTTACCAGATGAAGAAATAAGCCCAGGAGCGTTGCCAGGTTTCTCCAACCGTAGAGCCAGGACTGGATCTCACCCCCTTGGTGATTCCAAGTCCTGGCTTCTGCCACCACTGCACAGTGCTGCCTGGCCTTCCCCGAACAGTGCAGATTCACTCAGTAGGTCAGCCATTCGATTTTAAAGTATTTATCAAGCTCCTGCTAAGTGCAGGAAGAGGGATTAGATATCAGTTTACACCAGAGACATGGTTTCTCCTCCCATGCAGCTTACATTCATAAGATAATTTCTTAAAACTTCGTTAAATGTGAAGAAAGAGAGCAAAAACAAGATTAGGTGCCCTTAAAAAACAAAAAATGAGGGCCCCTTTCTAGATTACAAATTAAATATGCCTTTTTCATCTGGAAGCATTCATGTAGCATTCATGAAGTCATGATATACGGGAATCCCAATGTCCTGGTAGTGTTGTGCTCCATCCTTCATCTTAGATTTTATGTTACCTGAACTTTAATTCCACAGAAATCGATTAGCTTGCAATGTAGCGGGGAGCAAAACAGACACAACCCCTCATTCATTCAACAGCCATTTATTGAACTCCTATCATGTGTCAGGTATTTGGGATACATCAATGAACAAAGAAATCTTTACGGAGCAAAGATTCTAGGGTGGGGAGAAAAACACAAGTTAATAAATATGTAAGCAAATTATATAGAAAGTTAGAAGTCTGTAAGTGTTTAAGGGAGGAAAAACTAAGGCAAAATAAGGGAGATAAGAGTTTAGGGGAGGGTGGGAAATTCTATATTCCATATAGGTCAGGAAGGGCCTCATTGAGAAGATATACTTTGGGCAAACTTAAGGAGGTGAAGGAATTAATAATGCGGTTAGCCCACTCAAATGTTTCTAACCTAGCAAGAGAGGGAGAAGTTAGAATGAAACAGAAAGATCATAAATAGAAATCTACTTTTATACCATCATCTGTACTCTGAAGGAAAATAAAGGGTGCTATAAGATAGTATTCATTTAGGAGAGTTAAAGAAGACTTTTTTGAAGGAGTGACTTTTGAGTAGAAACCTAAAGGATGAGTAGGCATTAGCTAGGTAAAGAGATGAAGTGCTGTATTCAGATGGAGGAAATAGCAAGGCCCCTGAGGAGGGAAGAGTTTGGCGTGGGTTTCGGAGGGAGGTTAAGAGATCAGTTTGGACATATTTTGAAGTTCCTATAAAACATCCTTGTAGAAAAAGCTAAGTGCCCAGATGTAAGAGTCTGGAGTTCAGAGAATGATTTGGAATGTAAATATAGATTTGTGACCATTCTGCAGGTAAATGTTTTCTGAAGCAAAGTCATAGGAATATGCAAAAGACAATAGGGTCCAGGATGATGCCCCGAGTAATTTCTGCTTAAAGAGGACAGATAAGAAAGGAGTGGAGACAGCAAAGAAGAAGGAGAAGGAGAAGGAGCTGTCAAGGGGTATACAGAAACCAGGAGAGTGTGTTGTCAGGAAAATCAATGAAGAGAATATTTTAAAGAGGAATGGTTAGTTTTATCAAGTGCTGTTGAATGGTCAAATAAAATAAAGACTGAAACGTTTCCATTGGAAGTTGTGATACAGAAGTTACTGGTTCCAGGCTACCAAGCAGTTTTTGTAGTATAATGAAGCCAGATTTGGTGTGTTGAGAAGAGAATGGAAGGTGAAGAAAATGATGGCATACATAGTCACCTCTTTATGAAACTTGACTGGGTAAAAGTTTGAAGAGACAGGTCAATATAGTATTGGAGATGGCTAGTATAGGTTGAGGATCCCTAACCCAAAAGTCTGAAATCCAAAGTTCTCCAAAATCTAAAACCTTGAGTGCCTACATGACCCACAAGTGAAAAATGTCATACCTGGCCTCATGTGACGGGTCACGTCAAGATGCAGACACACAACACACAGTTTATTCAATATCCTCAAGGGAAGAAAAACTCTCCCAGCCCTCTTCAGCTGCATTATATCTTTTCCACTCATGTCCAGATTCCTACATGCAGGCATGCCCTGAAAAGGTAATAAAGTGGTTCAATGTACACAAACTAAAGTACGAAATTATTTTAAAATATTGTATAAAATTACCTTCAGGCTATCTCTATAATGTTTATCTGAATATAAATGCATTTCATGTTTAAGCTTGGGGTCCCATATCGAAGATATCTTATGATGTATATGTAAATATTTCAAAATCTGAAATCAGAAGCATTTCTGGTCCCAAGCATTTCAGATAAGTAACACTCATCCTGTACAATGTTTTTTGGTTTGTGGTGTGCTTCTTGGATGGAAGATATTAGAGCAAGTTTGACTGATTTGAAAATTAATTCAGTGGAAAGGAAAATGTAGGTAGAGGAGGAAAAGGAGTAAAGAATGGAAAGAGGTTCCTGAGAAGGCAAGCGGGGATGGGGATGTAGGGAACATGCTAAGAAACTGGCTTTTGAAAGACATCCTGCTCCTTTTCTGTAAGGGAGAGAAAGAGGTGGCTACAGATTTGCTGGTGGGAAGATGAAAAAATTCCCCTCTGATGGTTTCTATTTGCCCTTGAAGTCATCAGCTAAGAATGAGGAAGAAAAGGGAGAGTTGGAGTTAGATTTTATTGTAGAAGGTATGGAATAATGATTCCATATAGGAGGTATAGGATTGAGACTTTGGGGCATGGTAAGACTTTAGAGCAATAATGAGTGGCCATTTGAGGTTGATAAAGCCCAAGGATGCTTAATCCGTATATCAAAGTTTCTTTCTCATGTAAATTTTAAACTTAATTCTAGTATCCATTATAATCCTCTATAAAATCACCTCTTTAAAATCTCTCTATCTATACTCAACTTGTATCATATCTATACAGTCAATATCTGTACAACAATAAGATATAGAATAAAATGGCACTGCTTTATAAAGATCAGTGTCAGTTAATCCTATATGATTGCATACAGATAAATACAAAGAGAAGGAGGGAGGGAAGAGAACCTACTGTGTGCCAGGTACTACATTGTGTGAGTCAGCAAGGCTTGTGTTTCACCTTTACCACACCCCCTAAATTTTATCATTTTCTCATTTTATAGATTTAGCAACTGATGCTCAGCCAGATTTGGAAAATAAAATTCCACTGTGCGTTAGCCATTGTCCATTGGGGGCAACCTGGCTTCTAGGAATCTAGTAAGAGCTCAAATGGTTGTAATAAGCACAGAACCTTATATGTCATAGGAACTTGATTAATTTTTAATATTAGCACCAAAACTGCAAACTTCTTTAACTTTAGACTTTGTTTTGGTGTTCTTTATTAACTATCCAGTAGCACTCAAATAGAAATATGCCTTCATAATTAGGAAACATCTGAGTCACTGCTTATCTGATCTGAACAATCAAGGACTAACACATCTGCAATAGGAGTGAAGTTTCTGGAATCTTAGAGCCCCTCCAGATGCATAGGTGATCTCTACAAAGCCATTATAAACACAAGTATATTTTTAGTCACCTCTATTCAGGCATGCCAACTGAATTAGTAAGACTTCTTATATTTGAAAAGATACTCAAAGAGTAGGATACACCCAATAGTAGAGAAAGGTAAAAAAAGAAAATAAAAAGCAGGAAAAAATTTTAAAGAAAAAGTTTTCTGCAGAAATTCTGCATCAAAGCTTATTTATTCATCATTGCATTTCTCAAAATTTGCAATCTTTACTTTCTGGAGATAGGCTGAAAACTTTCCATATTAGTTTTAGAAGAACTGAAGGGGGTCACAGTGATAATTCCCTTTCCAACTTTGTTCTCAGAGGTAAGAGGCAAGTAAATAGAGAAAAGCAATCAAAGTTTTCATTAAAAGATCAGGTGATCAGGTTCCTGGTCTTATAGAGTTACCTGGTCACTTTTCCCATTGTTCTTAACTGGTAGACCAGAAATGAGAGTAGAAAACTCACATGAAAAAAAGTTGAGTCTTCAGTGTGATAGTGTAGAAACCACACAAAGGGTAATTTTTTATTGTGATTTTAGAGTGGTAAATACTTTCTGATGTCAAAAAGGAGATTAAATCCCTGGCTAAAAGGAGATATTTGAACTAATCTATGGTTCTAGAAATTAAAGTATAAAATTATATTAAACATTTACCTTTATTCCAAATGATAATGTAGCTTTTAGAAAAGATTTATTAGCCCTTAGAAATCACTTGTTGCAAGCAACAAATAGAAAGTTTCTATTAAGCTACTGCTAACCTAGAACCTCTTTAAGGCCTCCTCCCTGCCAGTTTGACAGACTTCTCAGTGCCTTCAGCACTCTCAGGTTTTGCGATGAGATGACTGGGAAGGACACTGAAGCTTATTTGCTCAGGAGATATTTATTAAGTGCCTGCTTTATTCCAGGCACTGGGCTATAGTGATTTTCCTATGTGACTTCTTGAATCCCTATAGTAGTCTTTTAAGGTAGAAACTATTACTACCATTTCCTTTGTAAATCAAGCTCCTGAGGGGTTACATAACATGCTCAAGTTTATGCAGCTTGTAAGTGGTCTGGGCTGGGTTCTCAATCCAGCTCTTGGTGACTGCAAAGTTGTGGCACAATTTGTCTGGCTATACCATGCTGCCTTAGGGAAAGTAAGAATTTTATGGAATGTTTCTAGTTCTCATGGAGGTTATAAAAATGTCCAAGAGACACTAAAAATTGTCCAAAAGGTTATAAACTTAATTATGTCTTATAAGAGAAGTCTTTAGGGTCATGTCTATAAAATGGGGATTAGCATTCAAAGAAATACATACACATACACATATACATAGAATCTGACAGGTCCAATTCTTGAATCTGGAAAGATCCTTAGTAACTTTATCCAGAATATACTCATCACAAATCGTATTTTTGCATAATTGAATAGAAACCTGAATGGTCAAATTGTACCAAGGACTTACCTCTACCTTTCCTAGGGTAAAAGTGTATTACTTAAGGCAGAGTGAAGCTATCTGGAATGTAGGTAAAATAGTATGTAGAGCTAGAGAGAGGATGTTATAGCTGGGAAGGAAATCCAGGCTTTAGATGCGGTTAGGAGGTGAGATCAGAGATGAGAAGGTACAGCCCTTCACAGTGCCACTGTGAGAAGACTGCAAGGGTTCCTAGGGCCAAGGGGACTCATAGCTGAGAATGTAGCGAATGATGAGTACTGGGCATTCTTCCATTAAGGCTATGGTTGGAATCTGATTTACATTTTGGTTGTTGGCGTGAATACTTGATAGTTTTAAAATTTAAAGCACTTTTGCATATAATATTTTATTTAATACCTACAGTAAATTCCAGGCATCAATTGGGTTAATTCTCAGTTACAAAGGAGTTAAATAATTTGCTTAAAATCCTAACTATAGCTACTGAGACCAGCCAGCATCTTGTGGTCTGCTTGGATAGACAGGAAATTTCTCACTGCCTCATCCTTCTGTCTTTACCTCTTGTTTTGTGTACCATGTCTTCCATTTCCACTCCTCTCCAGTATTTTTTTTTAAGGGATGGAGTCTCACTGTGTTGTCCAGGCTGGAGTGCAGTGGCTATTCACAGGTGTGATCATAGCGCATTACAGCCTCGAACTCCTGGGCTCAAGCGATCCTCCTGCTTTAGTCTCCCGAGTAGATGGGACTAGAGCCACATGCCACCATGCCCAGTTCCTCAGGTATTTAAGAAAAAGATACTTATGGCAAATTTCTAATTGATTTTTAGTTTTATTCTCATAGCTTCAAATACTGCTTCTCTGCCAATGACAAGAAAATCAGAATGTCTTGTCCTAACCACTAACCCAAATTCCAGATCTGTACTTTCAGCTGTCTCCTTACTGATCTGGGCATTGCTGCTTGTTTATTTCTCAGAACTTCCTCAGACTCAGGTTATCATTTTTCCATCCAAACCAGCATCACCTTTTGAAATGATTTCTTCAGCTTTCCTGGAGATATTTTTGACTCATTCCTTTTCCTCATTTTTCAGGCTAAGAATAGAACCAAATATAAGGCCTCCTTAGGATACAGTATGGCTAAACACTCTACTATTAATTAAAATTAAAAACTGAAACAAAAAATAAAATATCTAACTAAAACAAACCTTAAAGCTTTTGCCATTTGGTCAGTCTATAAACCTTTCTATCCATTTCAATCTTCTTGCATTCACACCTTGAGCATATGTTCCCTTAGGTTACTTTTTCCCTCTTTAAAATTGCCACTGATTAGACTTTACCAAATATAAAAATAATTGAGCAGCAAGGAGAGGACTGAAATTCTCACTGTATAATTTGTTACCCCTTGGAAAACTCCATGGATCCTCCTTGTCAACTTGTGTTGATTTTTTTTTTTTTCCTTTCAAACATCTCTGGTATTTTCCCCCTTCCTAGGGCTAAAACTGAAGTCAAAGTTCTTGATACTTTTCTGCCTGAATTCCGTCCCAGGTCATCTCTCCCCTCTCCAGGGCATTCTGTGCTGCCACAAATATCTCCCCTGTCACTCTCCTGATCAAAAATGGACTTTCAGCTGCCTAAGATCTAACCCTCATCGCCTGATTTCCAAGGCTCTTTATAATCTTCCCGTGATCTCCAGGCAGAAGACCAGTTTGAATCACTGAGTGACAATTTATTGAACTCTTCCCTAAAATTGTTTTAAGTTGCAACTTGGTAAAGAACTGGTAATTACAAGTTTGTGATATAGATCCCTAAATATACTTAACAGAGAAGAGATTGAAGAACTTCTTCAAGATATTTCATAATTTCAAACAATTTAGGAAGCCAGTTTTCCACGAGTGTTTCTCCTTCTCTCCTTTCTTCTCTGAAAAATGAGCAGATTTCAGGGGGGTTATGGGTCAATCTCCCTATTTGCAGAGGAGAGAGCCCAGGACTTTGAACTACTTGTGGTCTTGTTACAGTCTTTAATGTTTGTCTGACTCAACCACAAGCAGCGGTTGCATCAGTAGGGACAAAATGCCCCCCAGGAGACAATGGCAATTGGTAAATAATAGACATTTCCTCCAGATTATGTAGACAACACCAGTTTACCTTCTTGATGAGAATATTTTTTCATGTCCTTAATACTTCATTTTCTCACCGTAACACTCAATTTCCTTAGCTGGGGTCTCCAGACTTTTTTTCCACCGTGGCTTTAAATGTCCTGGATATTTAGAGTGAGTTTAAGCTATAAAATGGCCACTAATTGAATAAAACAGGTAGTAATTTTCCCTGCATCTAGGTTTATATTCTTTTCATCAAATGGCCAAAAAAAAAAAAAAGATTAAAAAAAAACCCTACAACTTTTCATTTACTAAATCCATATTATTTTAATTGTGGTGTTTTGAGAACATCCAATAATAAACAGTAAAGAAAATAATTTGATTTTCGTTTTAACTTCTTTTTTACCAATACATTCAAAAGATTTATTTCATTTAGTGAGGGGGACCTATAAGAAAATTATTTGACACCATATAGGCAAATATTTCATTATAATGTTTGGGTCATATTTTTCATTTAATGCTTTATTAAGGACTTATTAAGTCCTTAATGAGTCCCTCAGGACTATTTCATGAAGCATATTAAAATGCAGTTTATGCCATTTTATGAATATATATATATATATATATATAATTCTTTCACATAGTGTTATATCTGTACATGAACAGGGCAAGAATATGAGGTGAGAATATTGATTTCCATTGTCATTGTATCAGAACTCGTGGGAACAAGCAACTATCCTTTGAAATTATCATTTTATCAGAATACCCATCAAACCAATGCCAATCTTCGAATCCATTTGGGGAACACTCTCCTTTGGAACTAGCCTCATAAGCCACATAAGAAACTGTCTCAATACTTTATAATTGTACTTTATGATGATAACTTTCATTATTAGAGACTATATTACCCGCTTTGATGACTCTTCAATAATACTAACACCTCCCAGATGTATTAAATATTTCAGTGTTCAACTGGCTTTCAAAATATAATTTTATTCACTGTGTTTTGGGCTGTTTCTAAAATTAATACAGTACTTGTCTTTAGAGAATTTACTACTCTGGGGCGAAACAGCTGCAGTGTAGTGGAACTACACTATTTGAGGACATGGGTTCAATTTCAGATTCAAACACTTGGTAGCTATGTTGTGACCTTACACAGTTGACTTATGTTCTCTAAGCCCAAGTTTTTTCCTTTGTAAAATGTGAATACAAATTCTTATCTTAAAGAGTCCCTAAGATTTAATAAGATATCTAAAGGTAAAGTATTGTTTTTAGGTGTGCTTTGTAAGAAGTTTCCTGTCAGGATGTGAATGAAAATAGGAGACAAAAATGAATATTTTGAGGTAGCACATGTAGTAGCCCAGGACCCAGCACGTAGTAGGTCCTCAGGAAACACTGGTTTTCCTTTCCATCTTACCATCTTGGAATAAGGGAGGGTTGGTGAAAACCTCTGAATAGATTTGGAAGTGAAAGGAAAATTTAAAAAAACATGTAACAGTAGAGCTCTTATAAAGTGAAGATTTGTAGTGAACCCATTTTTTTAACTTCTCCCTTGGGCAGAATTTCCAGAGGAATTCTGAGAAGCTGACTCAGGATTACTGAAAGCCCTAGAAGGCCAGTAGTAGAATTGGTGATTCCAAATGAGTAGTCGTGTTTTTCTTCCAGTAAGCCAGCCTCTCTCCTGAGGGAGGTGGGGTTATAGTTCTTAATTATTGTCAGTCTTAACATTTAGACTTTACATGATTAAGTAAATGCTATATCCCCACAGTTTGCTTTTCTTATAGCTATCTTTTCTCAATCTATTTTCCTCAAATATCGTACAAGCCAGAATTGTTTAATTTAAGTGGGTATTTTTACCTCTTCTCTTGGACATCTCATCTATGGCTTACCCAGGAGAACTAGCCTTGGTGTTTATTAGGGGTAAACAGCAATTCGAAAAATTTACATTAGATTTTTTTAAAATCTCATAAAAGCCACATAGAGAAATGAGCTTTCTTCAGGTCTTCTCTGTCTCTCTCTTTTTCTCTGAGTGCTAATTAAAAATCTCATTAGCAGCAATCTGTTAATAATTTGTTTATGCCCTGGATTTCTTTGGGCAATATTTTGTTATACCTATGCAAATTTTATTTTTGCAGGTTTGCTTTTTCTCCAATTTTGAAAAACTATCCTTAAAAAGAAATAATTTATAACAATTATAATCCTTATAATGATTATTACCATCAGTATTAAAAGATGTAAAACATGAATACATCATGAGGCAGGGTTCTGAAAGGAGTAACAGTTAAGAATTTTATCATCCCTAAGGTCTGAGAGGAAAAAAAAATATAATAATTTTGGAATCAAATAAACTTAGCTTTGAGTCAGGGTCTGCTATTTTCTGACTTTGTAACTTGGCTAGGTACCTAATCTTCTTCATCTCAGAAATGGGGGTAATAGGAATATTGCCTTGCAGAACTGTTTTGAGATTTATCTTAAGGACCTGCATATAGGAGGTTCTCATTAAATGATAAATCTGACTCCAGTCCGTAGAGGGGAAAGGTTAGGGGTGGGAATACCAAATTGATTTGTGGGAGATCAACCATCCCCACACTAATAAAAACTATGCCTTACAGCAACTTCACAACTTGCAAAGCATTTTAGAATTTATCATTTTACTTAATCTTTATGACAAATGGGAGGTATCATTTCAACGATGATATATTAATAGATACCAAGGCCGGAAAGGCGAAACGATTTTTAAGCAGAAAGTGGTCTCAAATGCCTGGTGACTGGGTTTATAAGTGCCCTCGATGGCCTTAGAACTGCATACAGGGGTCCTCAAACTTTTTAAATAGGGGACCAGTTCACTGTCCCTCAGACTGTTGGAGGGCCGTTGGAGAGTGCGGC
>VBSM01000361.1:64460013-64472358 GCA_008086735.1 Cheirogaleus medius | reverse complement strand
TGGGCGAGTGCCTGTAGTCCCAGTTACTCGGGAGGCTGAGGCAGGAGGATAACTTGAGCCCAGGAGTTTGAGTTTGCAGTGAGCTACAATGATGTCGCTGCACTCTACCAGGGGTGACAGAGCAAGACTCTGTTTCAAGATAAATAAGTAAATAATCATTCTTAGTTTGTGGGCCTTACAAAAACAGGTTGTGGGGGCTGGGGGACAGGGTAGGGAGCAGATTTGACCCACAGGCCATAGTTTGCTAACTCCTGATACAGTTTGTGGGCAGGCAGAGGTAACTATAGGGCAATTTTTCTTCCTTCTGCTCATAAACAAAAGAGCCACGTTCTGAGAAAAACCTGTTTGTGATTTGCACCAAGAAACTTTTGATAGCCTCATGTTTCAGCAGAGAGGAAACCAGGCTGATCAGTAATGATGCTTGTTTGGCAGCTTCATTCTTGATGTGCTTGCCAAAATTTTGGTAAGGATTTTGTTGTCAAGATTAAGAGGTGATGCAAGCTTAAATGAAGAACGTGACCTGGAATCCTTGTGTTAAAGGATTAGGACATTTCCCTCATGGGCTGATAGCATTCCCTTTGCCAAAGGTTAGAGTATACTTTTGAGGTGATTTTAATTTAAAGGCATTTTGTGATGCAATATTACCATTCTGATAAGATGTCGTCAATCCCTAAACACTCATTCAAAGCCAGATATTAGATAATACTAATACTATGCACATCTGAACAGACTACATCTTTAAATGCTAAGAGTCGCTATATTATCTAGGGGCAAAATAAATCTAAACTTTCTGACATAATGCATATTACTCCTAATAAGATTTATGTAATATAACATTTTAAGTTATTGTTAAAGATTGTGATTATGTACTTGCTTTTTCTGATTACAAAATAAATACCTGCTCATTGTAGAAAATTAGAATAATGCCAAATAGAACAATATAAAAAGTGAAAGTTTCCCATAATCTCAATTCCCAGAGATAATTTCTAGGAAGATTTTGGTATTTATTTTTCCAAACATCTTCCTCTACCAAGTAATTGTAGAAGTACACACTGAACAGACATTTTCAACGTTTTTAAGATATTTTGGAAAAAGTTTATGAATATAACGAGCAAAATATGAATGGATATTATACCTAATTACACACTAAACTTAGTATGCTGATAATAGAATATGAAATAATTGTAGTTCCCCATGTTAAGGGGCATGTCTTTGTTTTGTTTCCAGTAAGCAGAGAATAACAATAATTTTCATATGTATAAAGTCCTGTTATTTAGAAACTCACATTGCCTTGGGTTCAGCAATGGAGCTTTTCTTTCTGTTACAGGGAGACACCAAACCGGTATCCACTTTCTTCAACGACATCAACATTTTCATAGGGTTTACCAGGCGCAACACATGTTATTTAGTAGAGGTGTTATCTGGTTGATAATTGAGAATATTCTGTGAGCCTAATTTGATTTAGGGAGGAGTTCACTGCCAGAATCTTAAGTGGATTTTGTGATGACTGGTGTGGTTTATGCACTTAGCAGCCCAGAACAGAATGGCTTAATTATTAACATTCTTAGACAACATGGAAGTCTTACATATAAAAGTAGATAGATAATCCTCCACTTGTTTACAAAAGTGGATAATCTTAACACTTAGGATATGCCTACAAGATGCCAACATACTTTTGTGTCTTAGGAGGTAATATGGGCTTTGGAATCACACAGACCTGGGCATGAATCCTAACTTTATTCTCATCATCTGTGGGGCGTTAGACAAGTTACTTAAATTGAGTTTTGGTTTTCTCATCTGCAAAATGGGAATAAATAGTACCCACTTTGAAGGAGTGTTTGAAGATTGGGGTTGATGTGTATGTAAAGCATTGAACCAGTATCTCACATTTAGGAGGAGCTCAAAAAAATTTCATTTTTTATTGTTATTGCGAGATCTTTAGGTGACTCCACCCAACCCTCTTATTTAACAAAAGAATAAATTGGGTTTAGAAGGCTTATTGCTCTTAGGTTGTTCAGGTGGTTGGCAGCAGACCAGGAAGAATAATTTTGACATTCTGATCCTTACTTCAGTCTTCTTTCCATCATTCATTCACTCTTTGTTTTCCATTTATTATATACCCATTCAGTTCTATGTATTGTGCTGAACCTGGAGAAAAAAATATATATAAATATATATATAATATGTATATATTTTGAGAATATAAAGGAGCATAAATACAGACTCTGTCTTGAGAAGCTCACAGTCTAATGGGGAAAAATGCACAAAGATTAATTTTTGCTTAGTTCCTTACATGTTATAATGAAATTATTTTATAAACACTCATTAGCATTGGTTGAGATAGTGATCTAACTCAGCGTTAAGTAACCAGGAAGGCTCCATAGTGGCAGGGTGGAATTTGAGTTTAGTCTTGAAGGATGCACTGGAGATTGCCAGGCAGTTAAGTGTGTACGCACATGTGCATGAATGCGTGCGTGTTTGGGAGGGACACAGGAGTTGAAGGGTGCTATTTTAGATAGAAGACACAGCCTATAGGAGAGTTATGGAGATTGTAAAGAATGTGGCATATTCATGACAGCTTGAATAGTTTGATGTGATTTGGGTAGTGAGAAGAGGTGCCATGCAAATGGGTCTGGAATGCGGCACTTCTTTTGCTATTGAAACACTGCCATACATTGTGTGGTAGCTAGAGTACTAATGAGAGTTAAATTTACATAAAGGGATAAGTGAGTTTTTGTGAACTGGTTTGGGAAACTGCCTACTATTTATAGCATTATTTTGGAGGCAAAATGTCATCCAACTTCAAAATAACAAGATCAAAATAAACATTTGGAACCTTTCTTAGTTCATTCAGGCTGCTATAACAAAATACCTAGATTGGGTAATTTATAAACAACAGAAATTTATTGCCAACAGTTCTGAAGGCTGGGATGTCCAAGTTCAAGGTGCCTATAGATTTGATGTCTGGTGAGGGCCCGTTTCTCATAGATGGTGTCTTCTTGCTGTGTCCTCACATGGCTGAGGGGGTAAATAAGCTCCCATGGGCTTGTTTTTGTAAGTGCACTAATCCCAATTATGAGGGTGGAGCCCTGTGGTCTAATCATCTCCCAACGGCCTCACCTCTTAGTATCATCTTTTTGGGGGATAGGTTTTGATATAAGGATTTTAGAGAGACTCAAATATTCAGACCATAGCAGAACCCAAATTATACCAGAAAAAACTTCTGTGTAATGATTGACTTTCACATAATAGGGACTAAATAAATACCGGTTAAATATTTTTATACAATGTTCCAGTTCTTGAGTAACTTTCATATTTTTTTGAGAGACAGGATCTCTCTCTCTCTCTGTTGCCCAGGCTGGAGTGCAGTGGCACAATCATAGCTCACTGCAGCCTCTGACTCCTGGGCTCAAGGGATCCTCCCACCTCAGCCTCCTGGGTAGCTGGAACTGCAGGCACGAGCCACTATGCCCGGCTTGAATAACTTTTGATATGAAACTTTAGGACAACATAATAATTTATACAATCCTGTAGCATGCCATAAAACTTTATTGATCTGTATTGTAATAATAAGCCTCTGGTTATTAATTCACCATTATAATCTGATTAATATTATTTGGCTCATTTTCTTAGGACTTAGTCTAGGTTAGTTTGATTTTTATGGTTGCTAATTGGGCAAAGGAAATAGCCTATACTGTCATAACTATGTGTTCTTATGTAATTATATCATATTTCCATGTCTAGTTGAAAGAATATCTTTTATGCTTAATATTTTACTATTTTTATGTATACCTACCTTATATCAACAAATATTCCCTGTTTGTGATTTTCTTGAAGAGGTTTATAGAAGTTTGTGTGTGGTGTGTATGTGTGTGAGAGAGATTTTAAAAAAACTTTACCATGTTTCTCTTTTTAGTGAACTCTAAATTATTTTATAATTTATAAAATTTAGATAAATTATATCTTTGGAAACAATATCTATTTTCAGTTCATTATTCTAGGCCTGATATCCTAACATAACTATATTTCCATATTCCTTCATATTTTATTGATTCAGTGATTATTATTTTTCTTTTGAGTTTTCATGGAAATACCACTGGGGCAGGAGTTTTGCATTGAGTTTACTCAGAACAATTTTATAACTGATATAATTCTGAATATTGTCTGATTATAGAAACTTAAGGCTTTATTTTTTGTTTGTTTGTTTTCTGGTTTTTTTTTTTTTTTTTTTTTTTTTTTTTTTTTTTTGAAACAGTCTCACTTAGTCTCCCAGGCTAGAGTACAGTGGCATCATCATAGCTCACTGCAACCTCCAACTCCTGGGCTCAAGGGATCCTCCTGCCTCAGCCACCCAAATAGCCGGGACTACAAGCATGTACCACCATGCCTAGCTGATTTTTTTTTTTATTTTTAGTAGAGATGGGGTCTTGCTCTTGCTCACCCTGGTCTTGAAATCTTGGGCTCAAGCAGTCCTCCTGCCTCAGCCTCTCAGAGTGCTAGGATTACAGGCATGAGCCACTGCACCCACCAGCTTTATTTTGTTTTAGAAAAGTATTTGTTATGTACACTCTAGTGGGTGTCAGTCAGGACCATCCACAATCCAAACATAAGAAAATCTTGATAGGCTGAAGGGAGTTGCTCAAAACTTTGTGGAGCTAGAGATGGTGGTACATGAGCGGTGGGCAAGGAAGATGGAATAAAGTGTCAATTTGGGGGTTTAGTTGAAGAGATGTGGCAGCTAAAGGGCTTCTGATAAAACTTGTGCAATTGCCTTTTAACAATTTAACAAAACTTCTATATACTTTCTGGGTCATCTTTAGAAACTCAAAACCTTACAGGATTTGCTTGGTCCTTTGGTTCTATTAGTTGAGTAACCTTTTTAGAATAACTACACACATATATAGTGTTTTGACGTCTTAGAAGTCTTTTGAGCATAGGAGTAGCTATTCTGTCAACAGGTCACTGAAGAGATGGCCCTGGAAATTTCTGTAGCTATGGCAACCACTTTAGGTCAGTGTACCAGTCAGCTTTTTGCTGCAAAACAACCTACCTCAAACTTTAGTGGCTTAAGAAACCAACATATATTATTTCTAATGTTTCTGTAGGCTGACTCAGTTTGAGGTTGGATGTTCGAGGATGGCCTCACCCACTCACATGTCTGGAAGTGGCTTGGAAGGTTGAGACAGTTGGGGCCTCTCTCCATGTGGCAGCATCCTGCAGGCTAGCCTGGGTTTGTTCATAAGGGTTCCCAGCAACAAAAGAGGGCAAGTCCCAAGGTGCAAGTCTTTCTTCAAGTTTCTGTTTGTGCCATATTTTCTAATATCCCATTAGCCGAAGCAAAGCCCAGATTCAAAGGTGAAAATATAGACTTTACCTCTTAATGGGAAGAGCAGCAAAAGAGACTTGCAAGGGCTTAGAGAAATTATGGTCATTTTGAAATTGATCCAGCCAGTCACTGTAGAAATTATTCTACTTGCTCAATAAGAGGTTGCAGCAGTGAGCACACCTGTACTATGGCTTCAGAAAATGTCATACAATATTTGCTATACGCAAAGTCTATAAAACTTGAAAAAAACCTACCAATGTAAAAAGCTGAATTTAAGAAGAGAAGTAAGAAAATGCAATGACATTTTTATATTACTCTACATTTTACAAAACACGTCCACATATATTGCATTTAAAAAAAATCTTTCAAGACTCTTTATAAGGTAGGTATTTGATCATTATCCTCATTTTGTAGATGTGTAAACCGACACACACGTTAAGACTCTTAATTGCAATCGCTTACCTAGTAAGAGGAGCGAGATTTGAATTTAGTTCTTTTATGGTAAAGTTTGCAACCAGGCCTCCATGCAGCACCCAGGAGTTCTGGGTGTTCTGATAATTTGTTGCAGCAAGGGACATATAAATGTAATTATTAGAGATGTCTATAATTTCTTTACCCATGTCATTTGTTATACATCATGTTCTCATTCAGTAAATAGTCTGAAGATCTATAAATATTTTTAAAGGAAAAATGTCTATATAAATTATATCTTCATTAAAGACTCAATGAATTCTCTTTTTCTGTCTGTCTTCCATTTCTGGTGTCTGTTAAGACCTGTATTCAGTTGTTTCCACATTATACTTACATGTTTAATGAACTTCACAAGGATAGCTGAATTTCACCAATTTGCCTGGACTCTAAATAATAATTTTTGTGTCCATTGTTACTGCATGAAATAGGTTTAACTTCTATTTTTCATATAATGTCAGTATACAGTATATACATGTATATGTACATGTACCTACACATATACATATACACATGAAACCTTATATCTTTTATTTTATGCTGCAAAGGCATGGTTCTCCAACAGAACATGTGGACTTTCCAGGAACCCTAGACATTAATTTGATACATAGTACCAGAGAGAAGTAGGCTCCCAAGGCCTTTTTAAATGAGAAATCAATATTCCTTAAGTCTGTACTTGTTGCACAATAATTGGAGAATAATGGTCTTTTCTCACCTGATTTGCGCTGAAATCATCTCATTGACGGACTAGTGAGATGTGCAGTCCTGGGCATAGGCACAGCGTGCAGCCAACATCTAATGTGTTCCTTGGCACAACAGCTCCTCTTGGCAGAATGACCCAAAGAAGCTCTGACTGGTGAATTCCCCTGAGCCGTCTAGGGCATGAGTTGACCTTGGGCTCGCTGCTTATATTTCTTCAGCTTCGGTTAACTTACCTTACTTGCTTAGTGGGAGGTTCAAATGAGGTAATCTGACTAAAATTCATGTCAAAACATTAAAAGCTATAGAAACACGAGTTGTAATATAAACATGCACTAATGATGCACCAATAGGAGGAAGCAACATAATTATTTAAAATTTTTAGTAACTGGGTTCACAAAAATTTAAAGACTTTTGAAACCACTGGCTGTACCTTTTCTATATATCTTTACAATACTTGAAAAATATCCAAAGTCTGGGAATAATCACAACTGCTGTTGACACAAAGCCTAGTCTAGCAGTAAAATTTTTATGATTAAACTTTTGTCCCTGTTACTGGGCCTCACCCCCAAAAGAGAATGGAGAGTGTCTGCAGAATCAGAGTAGACCTCGGGGTCTACTCTAGCAGAAGTAGCATTCCTCCTTGTCCCTCCTCTGCATGCTTTCCTCACTGCACAGCACTTAGACTCCTCCCTTTCCTTGGTCTGGATTCTCTTAGTGATCCTAATTATATTGCTGGCCTTGGTGTTCAGGCTGAGGTAACCTTTGTGGCCAATTTATGTGCTATTTTCAAGGAAATTTCCTAGTGTTTTACAGGGACTTTATTTACTTTCACAAGACCTCATCAATGTATTCATTATAAAGAACCACATTGGTTTGCTTTTCTAATTTTTCTTGCTCTGCCGCCTCTACAGGAAATTACATTGTAGGCAGAGGCATCACGCAGAGAAAAGATGTCTCCTTATTCATTGGAAGCATTTTCTGTCTTACGTGTTACTTTAGCTGTCATAACATTCTCAGGCATGAACTTCACTCTCTTGATTAATATTTATAACCTCCTCTTTAGGCACCTGTAATGTCAGTGCCTGTGAGGGTGGGAAGCTCCGCACAAGGCAGATCTGCTAATACATAAAGAGACCGGGGTCGTCCAAAGGTCCCCCTGTCAAAGGAAACCCTGGGACTGATTCTAGCTACAAACCAGGAGAGGCATTTCCATCCAGACTCAAGCTTGTCCTAATTGGAAGTGGCATGGCCCACTGGACTCGGGGCAGAAGACCTCAGCTCAGTGCCTGCTTGTTGCTGGCTTGCTCTGTGACCTTGGGCAGTTCCCTGATGTTTGATACCTTTATTTCCCCAGCTCTAACATGGACTGTGTGATTGTCTAGATGGGCTTGTTATAAACAGGACACATGGCATGTCTATGCAGCTGCCTTTAAGACATTCTCCTGCTCTCAGAATGGTTAAAACTAGGATATTTAACTGCTCCCTTCCTTTTCCAGGAGCAGCTTAGAGTTACAGGCACCAAAAAGGCAGCATCTGTGCCCATTCCTCTATTGACTTTCAGATACTGCCCACCTCTGGACACCAGGGCTATACTACACACCTCTGTTAGATCATGATACAAGATCTGGGCAGACTTGAAGATGAAAGAAAAAAGAAAAGACTGGAATGTCTGTTTGGATTGAGAACTTCTCATGGGGCATTTATGAAAGCTTTTTTAATCTTTGTCATTAGTGAATGATTTTTGATAGATCGCTTTGTATAATACTTTGTGTATATTTTCATCATTCATTCATTAATTCATTTATTGTGATGTATTCAAGCCATACATATTGCTGGAGAATCTGGTATGTCTACAACATCTTAGAATGATATCCAAATGTTAGGGTTCAGGTGAAATGCTGCCTTTACCATCATTTTTTTTTCCTCTGGTATTCTCAGTTGCAGGCAACTTTTCTTTCCTTGGCTTCCCTATTTCTAATTTTCTTACAATACTTATCATGTAGGGATACATGTTAACGTTATTTATGCACATGTTTATTTCCTGTACAGTTTTATTTATCTTTGAATCTTTAAAGTGACTAGAACATCCCTTTGTATGTTACAGATACTGGATGAGTCTGTAATAGAAGAGACATACAAATATAACAATAAGACAATATATAATGTCATATGAGCCTTCATATATGGTACACATTAAAAAGTGCTCTGGAAATGGAGAGATGAGTTGATTAAGGCATTTGGAAGTAGTCAGGGTGGTCCTGGGTAGAGACGGGATGAAGGCATTCCAGGTAAAGGGAAAGCATTAGCAACTGGTGCATGTGGGAAAGAAGAACACATCTTTGGGGAGGCAGAAGTGATGATGCTGGGCAGCAAATAGCCACCAGAGGAGGGGACATTGCAAATGTGAAGTTGAGATAATTGATTAGACTCTTCTGAAAGCAAAGATTAGCTATCAAAATTTTTGAGCCATTGAGTGTCAAGAATGAAGAGACATTTTAGGAAGATTTCTAGGTAATGGTATGCAAAGTAGTGGAACAGCCTAAAGGCAGGGGGAATTAGAAGAATTAGTTGCGAGTGCAAGACTATGTGAACATCTTAGCACTGATAGAAAGGTATGAGGCAGAGAGACTGGTGAAGAAGACTGTAATCCTCAGATAGAAAAGGGGTGATCAACAGGACAATGTGATTGAGTTTGTGGATAAGGAAAAGGGTGGAATAAAAGTTGGCTTCAAAGTCTTGTTTTAGATGACTTTGAAAAGAGTGATACCATTAATGAAAGTCAGAAAATCAATTTTGGAGGGAAAATAATGCATTCCACTGTAGGCATTTTCAGGTGGAGAATGCAATGGAATGTACAGGTGCAGAGGAGGCAGGTGCTAAGCAGTTTATTAAAAGTTCAGGATTGGAGCTTAGGGGAGAGGTCAGAGGTTAGAATGTAAATACGTACAGATAATACAGAGCTTTCCAGTTGCTTGGACTTGTTATAATTTCTCTGTTATAAGCTCCTGGATGGCAGGACCATATCCTATTTGCTCTTGTTATCTGCCTTTGTATGTGAAGTATCTGCCACATAACAGGCATTTTATGGATCATTTTTCTCGAAAGCTATTTAGATCCATAACGAAGTACAAAGAGAGCACTTGTATGCAAAATTCACAGATAAGTAAAATTTGTAGGTAATGGTCAAAGTATTCTTTTTCTCCTGGGGAATATTTTATTAGTACAAGTTACCAAATTAAAATTTATATTTTCTTTTCATCTCCTGATGATAAGTTGAGAAGCTTTAAGCCTATTACACATAGGATGCCTCAGTTAATTGGTATTTTGTACTTGCTGATTTTTAGGTCCCTTAAAATTCTAAATCTAAGTGTCTTTAAGCCAAGCGAGAAAGAACTAGATAAAGCTACAGAAACTTGACACATTGAGAGTGGACATTACACTAAACATCTCTATTTTTTTTTCCTCCATGTTTCTTTGTTAATGAATCTGGCACAGAGAAATGATTGCTGAGCCTTGTTTCTTAATCTGCTTCTCCCCTCCTACCCTGGGAGAGCTCAAGCGGTGCATCTTTCCAAGTGTGGAGGGGAAAGTCAGCTCCTCCCCAGCCCCAGCAGTTCTCTGAGGAGTTGGGCCGATGCCTGGTTGCTCCTGGGAACTGTGCTGTCGCCAGTGCAGCTGCGCTCCTTGTTTCATGGTGGCCAAGAAGAGTCCCTTTCTAAGCGCTGATTTTTTTAGCCCATAGACATTGAGGCACCAGGATGTTGCAGGGGATTTGGGAGGCACTGTGCCCTAGAAATGCGACTTCCCCAAAGTCGCCCCCTCCTCCTCCTCCTTGCTCTGGCCTAGCCCACAGTTTACATGGTAACATAGCAGAAAGACCTCACAGTTAAGGGAGAGACACTCGCCCCTGCTGAGGTGCAGAGAAAGAGAGGGGGTTGGGAATGACAGCAAAGGTTCCTCCTTTCCCTTCAGTGGCTGGGGGAGGTGTGCATGGTGGGAGATCCCTGAACTGAGGCAGGAGCAGGTCTGCTGCTTCCTAGCTGTGTGATGCTTTCCAAGGGACTCTACCACGCTGGGCCTTCAATTTTTCTGCCAAATTCGCGGCTCTAACTATATGATCTCTAAAATCTCTTTCTGTGCCCAATATTCTATTTTTTAAAATTTCATGGGGTGAAAGACAATACACACTCCAAGTTATTTTTGTCTTAATCCCACTGGACGACTGGGCAACATCTAGCTCTTGATGAACACTTCTCCTTGCCTTTTGAAGTACTTTGGAGGAGAATAAAGAAAAAATAAACTTCAGAGAATGCAGTTGATCGTGGCGTTTCTATTAACTTCAGGAAATAACATCTTTCAGCTATAGTTTGCAGGTTGGCCAGAACCTGAATGTTAAGGAGGCTGAGCTACTGATTTGTGCTGCCCATGAACAGGCAAGGACTCCTAGCCTGAAGGACTATGACTCAGTTTGGAGGCAAACTAGCTTTTGATGAAATGGTTCCATGTGGGCCTGTTCCTGGTTATTCGGGGGTGTGCTGTCACTCACTACTGTGAGAGTTGGGGTTCATGTAGACACTGGCAAGGGTTGGCATTTATATGGTCATGTGTGTTGTTTGTGCTGAAATCCCATAATATCTCCAGGCAGTTTAATTCTGTGGTGGAACCAACTTGAATAATTAAACAAAGCAAAGATTTGACAACACTGTACTTGTGGTACAACACAGCTGTGATTCCATGAGCTCAGCGGGGAGAAGGAGTTGGGGGCATCTGTCATAGAAAAAGCATGCTTTGTAACAAATAACAATTTAGCAGACATCCCAAATGCTACAGAACAGAGGCTATAAAGAGTATGGTCTGTCAAGAGTGAATGGGTCATGGTGTCTGTTTTGGAGGGTGGTGTTAAAGGGATGGTTGATCTCGTCTACTTGATCACGGGCATCTTATGAAATGAAATTCCGTGCCAGGGATGGATTGCCCCACGATGCTCTCCTTCTAGAAACCCTTTCACTAACTGATTTATAGATGATCAGTAAGTAAACAGCTTGGGAAAGAAGAGATCACTTTGGAAAATCTAAAAATATGATACCTTTTTTTATGTGTTTGTGATAACCCTGAAGATTGAGAAAGACTAAAGACTATTTATATAACAGAAGTTTGCATATTTGAAAGGATCTTTTTTTTTTTTCTGCTGTCTTTTCTTATTGGGTAAAGCTGAAAAAAGTAAAAATATTCTTAAGAAGTAACTAATTTTCTGATGCTAAACTCTAAGATCTCTATTGCAAAAGGCTTCTCTTTTATTATTATCCTGAATATGACAGCTTTCTGTGTTCCCAGCTAGGACTCGGGATGCTTTTCAATGGCTGTTTCCTTTCCAGTCACACTCAGTCCTGCAGAAGCTGTTTGTACAGCGAGCATGATCTACTCGGCAAGTGAGAACTGGAGCATGTTAAGCACTGGAATCATTTTACTGCAGAGCAGAAAAGATCTTGGATCTTAATGTTAAATACCTTTGAATTGTGGGGCTCAGCTACCCAAATAGATCAGTATGTTTTTCTAAAGAATAGTAAAATTGGTATGTGACTTCAGAAATCTCCAAGAAAAGTTAAGTTACTGTCAGGCTTTTGTTTTGTGATTAACAAAACTACAATTTCAGTTGTTTTCCCAAAAAGTTAGTTTACTTCATAATTCTATTTTTCTCGTTTTTAACATAAGTAATTCATGCAGCTTAAAATCATAATAAATGTCTGAAACTTAACATATTTCATGGTATGAAGGATGTCAAAACACATATTAAATATTGATTTTTTTATTTTAATTCTTTAAAATCTTTCTTTCTTTTTTTTTTTTTT
>VBSM01000361.1:64400691-64459913 GCA_008086735.1 Cheirogaleus medius | reverse complement strand
TCGGCCTCCCAGAGTGCTAGGATTACAGGCGTGAGCCACCGCGCCCGGCTCTCAATGTAACTTTAAACTCTTGGGCTCAAATGATCCTCCCACCTCAGCCTCTCTAGGAGCTGGGATTACACGCATGAGCCACAACACTCAGCCTAAAATCTTTCCTTTAATCTGAGTTGTCTTGGCATTTAATGTTTCTGCTTCTGTTTTTATCTGTTTTTCCCTTCTCATCTCCTGACTCCTCTTTTGGAGACTTTTTCCCCTTGTCTACTGAACATAGATCCACTGAGAATCCACATCTCTTTTCTGTTGTACAATTTCTTCACTCTCCAGTGTCTTCGTACTGATTCGATGAGCACTGCACAAACCGAACGTCTGCCCACTGCTTCCTCCATTAGACTCTGGTGTCTCTGCTGTCCAGTAGTTGCCGACACGTCAGCCTTCGCAGAGCCCAAGTCATTTTCTTCATAAAGTTCTTTTCTTCACTGAGTTCCTACTATTGGTCTCCCTCCTCAAAACCTGCTGCGTATTGTCACTAGGTCAGCGAGAGAGCCCTGGCGTTTCTGTAGCCCAATGGCTCATCCTCCCATTCTTAGCTCTCTCCTGCCCGTATATTTGTACTTGATTCCCCTGTCTGAAGTTTCTCAGCTTTGATCACTGTGAAATGTCTCAGTGCAAAAATTTCTTTGCTTTCTGGTGTGTTTTTAACTCACTTTGTTTCAAATTCTTTCATCAGGTTTTTCTTATCTTTAGCTTTACCTATAATTTATCCACAGGTAATTTTTTGGGCAAAGCTCTCAGCCTCTCACCACTTAAGTTTCTTCATTGTGTGCCACTGATCTTTTCTATAAAGTCTTGACTGTTGCCAGCCACATTCTTTCCACCGGCTTACTTTTAAATGCTCTTAACATCTTTTCCTCTGTTCTGGAATATACTCTTCCTCTTCTTTGTCAAACCTACTTCCGTATGGGGTAGTGGTTTAGAGTATGATTTCTGGGGCCATGGTATCTGGGTTCAAATGCTAGCTCTGTCATTCACTAACTGACTCATGTTGTGTGGGATGTTTAAACTCTCAGAGCCTCAATTTCTTCATTTGTTACATGGGGATGATAATGATAGATCTTAATAAGGCTGTTGTGAGGATCAAATGAGTTGATACAGATGGTCTCTGATTTACAATGGTTTGGTTTAGGATATTTTTACTTTACCATGGCACGAAAGCGATATGTATTCAGTAGAAACTGTTCTTAAAGTACCTGTATGACCATTCTGTTTTTCACTTACAGTACAGTATTCAATAAATTACATGAGATATTCAACACCTTCTTATAAAATAGGTTTTTGTGTTAGATGATTTTGCCCAACTCTTAGGCTAATGTAAGTGTTCGGAGCACATTTAAGGTAGGTTAGGCTAAGCTTTGATGTTCAGTAGGTTAGATGTATTAAATAAATGCATTTTTGACTTATGATATTTTCAACTTATGATAGGTTTATCGGACATAACCTCATCATAAGTCAAAGAGAATCTTTACACAGAGTGATTAAAATAGGTCCTAACAGAGTGAGCACTACTTAAGTGTCAACTCTTATCATTCACTCACATTCAGTGTGTTCAGTCTAAGGCTGTCTCTCTCTCTCCAATCCCTTTTCATTCCTTTGAGGACCTAACACAAGAGTCTGCACATAAAAGTTGCTCAACAAATATATGTTGAAATCATCTAGACAGTTTGGGAGAGAAATGAATTCCATGGATTTGGGATGTGACTCTTAGTTGTTTTACATAAGTCCAAGGGGTTGTCATATGTCTTAGGGCTTATACTGTATCCCTGGCCCCTAAAAGGGGGCTGACATATGGTAAGTGCTCAAAAAATAGTTGTCAGATAAAAAATTAATTGTCATAATTCTCAGAGTTTAACTTATAAACCTCTTAGGTCCCAATGCAATAAAAAGTATAACTTACTTTTAAATTAAAAATAACTTTTTTTCTTGTTAGTAAAACTATATATATCCACATATAAAATATGCATACATAAAATATACAGTATACCTGTTGCATGTATTGTACAACTATATACATATAATTTGTGTGCATATGTGTATACTTTTGAAAGTTAAAAATAAAATATACAGAATTGCATCACCAAAAATATTTATTTGGCATATATATATTTTCAGATTTTTTGTGTGCATTTTGTGTATAGATCTTTAAAAAATAAAGAATGGATTATACCAGACCTAATATTTTATAAACTCTACCATTTTGTTTACTTAAAACTATAGTATGAACTAAACGTCTACTTTATAATAAACACCAAAAGTGGGTTAAAAAGGCCATCTAGTATTTTATTTTTTTCTTCCTACACACCTACCCTTTTGGTCCCACTTTCTTACTTCTATGGTGTCTGGTTTAAAATATTACAATTTAACAATGCAGGCTATCTTGGGAATGGGCACACTTATAACTTGGCCTCAAACGATACAAAAGCAATTTATGTAACCAAAATGTTTATACCCCCCGTAATATTCTGAAATTAAAAAAATAAAATAAAATTTGTGATATCAAAAAATATATAATTTAAAATTCGGTTTTCAAGAAGGAGAGGTCTAGCTTATCCTAGAACATATTAGCATTCCAGAAAATATACTTAATAACTTTATTTTACTTTATTACTTTGATTTTCCTCTCAAATTGATTTTTTAAAAATATTTTATTTACATGAATTTACAGCTGAAATTCCCCATTTATTTTTAGAACAAACACTGAAATTAAGGATTCTGTAATAAAGCATAAATGTGATACACATTTAGGTAGATGTTTTCAAAGGGTCAAAAGCATTGTTCACCTGTATTGGGGACCTCACCGCTACACCTCTCTCTCTCCTAATAGATGTCGAGAGAGAGAGTAAGGACTCTGCTGCTTTTTCCAAATTCAGTTTGTGTTTACAAGGACTCTCAATTTTAAAGGTCAGAATAGTAGCCAAATGTGTGGGCAAAAAGGGACAATTAAAAAAGTAACAATGATTTAACCAAGAGGCCCCCCCTTCACATTGTAAAAGGGATAAAAGTAATAGAAAATGTGCTGAACCAGACCAATCTCATTAAATCCTCAGGTGGTCACTCCTTCATGGAGTGCACACCTTTCCCCAGCACAACACTGGCCAGGAGGAAGCCCTGTCTGTACTGCGAACCAGGAAGTCTCAGGCTGTCAATAATTATCTTTGCTTTCACAAATATTTATAAACCAACACCCTCTTCTCTCTCCCCATTGCTATAGAAATAATAATAAAAAAAAACAAAGGGAAAACCAGATAGGAGCATGAATCTCAGTTTGAGGTTTATGAGGTATTATAGATAAGGTATGATAGTTAAAAGACTTTTTTTCAAAAAAAAACCACCAGCATTGTTGACTCTCTTGATTCTCTTAAACAGCATAACAAGTAAATATTTAACAAAAGCTCAAGGTATAAAAAATGAATTTTAGGTAGAACCTACGAGTGAAATTTATCCAAATATCCAATTTATTTTACAAATTTTATTGAGCTTTGAGTCTGGAGATAAGGGTATAGAAGGATGAAAATAAGGAATAAAACTTACATATCTATTAAGGGTTATGGTTTTAGTTTTGTCTTCAGAGACAAATAATATTTTATGTATATGTTTTAGATGTGTCTTCAGAGATAAATAATATTTAATGAAATGAATAATGCTGCAAAAATAAAGCTTCTACAAGATTTCTACATTAAACAATACTTTTAAACCAAAAATTACAACATATATACCAGTCAGAATGTCCATGGAAGGGTTCTGAATAATGGTCTGTGGCATGTTTTCTTAGTCCAAAGGTTAAAATCATGCTTAAACCAGAGCTCTTTCATTATTCCAAAAGTTCTATTAAAGGAGTTTTCAGCTGAAGGGAATCTGTCACTATTCATGTTCTCGTAATGTTGCTAAAGCTACTGGTACAAAAATACATTTTTGTGACACTAAATTTTATTTCCTTAGAGTTTGTCTTCTAAATGAGTAATGTCTAAAGAGAATCACAATCTGAAAAGACAGTGAAGCTTCAGCTGGTTATTTTCATTTCTCCCTCCCTTTAAATCTGTCTTTGGCTTATGCAACACCAACAGAATGGAGTGATTTCTGAAGTATTTACTTTGTAAAGATACTAATTTTCCAACACACTTTTCGTATATCAGAAGGTCCTTGGAAATCAAGCCCTATCTATCTTTTTCTTCCTCTCTCCCTGCCCTCCAGCCTCTCATTTGGTCAAACTTGTAAAGCAAATTGTTTCATTGACCTTGAACATTTTGTTCCCATACTTTGAAGAAAAGCAGGGGTACAAAATGATGTTTTTTAAGGAACTGTGTTACAAAAGAAAAAAGGTGCTTTTTAGTCAGTGCTGCAGATAATAATACTTCTCAGGCTTTCAATTTGGGAATGCACAGATAGCTAGAATATTACAGGTAGGTGGAAAGACTTTTAATGACAACATCAAAACTCTTTGATTTAATATAATTACAAGAGATTAAAGAAATCAAGTAGTTCTGCTCAAAACTGAAAATATTATCAATTTTTAAATAAAAATATGATAAAGAAGTTCAATGCAAATATTTGGAAAAATAATAATTACAAATACTTTTGTGCTCTCTATCCTGTTTAAAATACAGACCATTACCCTAATGAGTATAATTGTTCAGTTTTGTATGTTTTTTCAACTTGATGTGGACAGGAATTGCAATGTGTGTATTATTCTATGCCTTGCGTCTTTGGGTTAATATTGTATTTGTGAAGTTGACCCATGTTGATACATATGGCTGGCCATAGCTTATTCATTTTTATGTCTGTTTGGCATTCCATTATGGAAACATACCAGTATCTATTCTCATATGATTGCATGTTACTTCCAAATTTTGCGGCAAAAACATTGCTGATGTGAACATATGTCTTCTGATGTATGTGTACAAGAGGTTCTTTACATTTTGTGTCTAGAAATGGAATTGGCGGTCATGGATAACGCACATCCTTTATTTACCAAATATTACAAGATTGTTTTCCAAAGTGGTTGTAACAATTTATATGCACATATAAAGTGCCACCAGTAGTGTCTGAGTTCTGATTATTCCATGTTTAAGCTAGCATTTGATATGGATAAACTTCAGAATTTTTGCTTCTCTAGTGGTTATAAAATAGTATCTTGTGATTTTAATTAGCATTTCTATGATAACTGACACAATTGAACATCTTTTTGTGTGCGTGTGTGTGGTTATTTATTTATTTATTTTTTTGGTCCATTCTTGCTTTCTTTTTTTGCTGTCCTGCTTAAGTCCTTTGCCTACTTTTCTCTATTGGGTTGTTTATATTCTTAATATATATATAGAAATTTTTCACATATGTTGGATTCAAATTCTTTGTCAATTATATTTGGTAAGTATGTTTTCTCAGTTAAATTTGTATTTTCACATCCTTTGCCTTTAATTTTGTTTTTATTATGGAGGTCTTACCTACAATTAGCAATAAACTTAAGTGTACAGAATTATTATATATGTATATACCCACATAGCTATCATCTTGATCAAGATATAAAACTTCTGAGCCCACAGCAGAATCTCTCAGGCCTCCTCTCCAGTTGATTCCTCTGAACCTCTCACACTTCCAGTATTTTTCTCTCTTCCACTCTGGATTAATTTTGTTTCATTTGAACTCTTAATGAGTAGAAACATACACTATATACTATTTTGTATTTGGTTTCTTTCACCCAAAATTATATCTGAGTGATGTATGTAAAAATGTTTTGTTTCTTTTTATTGCTGTCTAGTATTCCAGTCTATTAAATTTTTTGATTTTTTATTCTATAATTGATGTGCACATAGGTTGTTTCATGTTTTAGACAATTAAACATTCCTATTTAAACATTCCTGTGGACAGTAGCCCTCATTTTCCTTGAGTATATACCCAGGAGCAGAATTTCTGGGCATAGTATAAGCATGTTTGGCTTTAGTAGATATAGCCAGTTTGCCAAAGTGGTCGTGCCAATATGTACTTAAACCTGCAGTGTGGAAGAGTCCAGTTGCCTAATGTCTTCATCAATGTGTGGTATGATCAGCCCTTGAATTTTAGCCACATTGTATTAGGTTGGCCATTTTCATAGGTGATTTTATATGGTTTAAACTCATATGCTCATTTTCTCTTTGATTTGCATTTTCCTGATGATTAATGGTATTGAGCAACTTTTCACAGGTCATTCATAAATTTCTTTTATAAAATATTAATGTTTTTTGCTCATGTTTCTTTGTATTGCCAGTTTTCTGATATTGGTTTGTATTTCTTTATTTATTATGTGTTCAAGTCCATTGTTGGACATATGGTTTTTTTTTGTTTTTTTTTTTTAATTTTTTTTTTTTTTTTTTTTTTTTTTTTATTCCATCTTGTAATGGGGGTACAAATATTGTTTGGGTTACATACATTGCCCCTCCCCCCTCCCCCCCACATGCCTGCGCTTCAAGTCATTGTTGGACATATGTAATGTAACTATCTTCTTCAGGTTTGTGACTTGCTCTTTTATTCTCTTCATTTTGTTTTTGATAAACAGAATTCTTAATTTTAATGAAGTACAATTTATAAAATTTTTAACATTACATAAAGGTTTTGTGTTTAAGAAATCTTCGCCTACTCCAAGTTATATGTTTTCATCTAAAAATTAGACTGAGCTTTCATATTTAAGTCTACAATCCATTTTGAATTATTTTTTGTATGTAGTATGAAGGTGTCCAAATTAATTTTTTCTATATTCATATCCAATTGGCCAAGCAAAATTTGTTGAAAAAAATCATCCTTTTCCCACTAAATTACAGAGATACTTTTGTCATAAATCAGGTGACTGTAAGTGTGTGGGTCTCTCTTGGGCTTTCTATCCTGCTCTATTAATTTGTTTGAATATTTTCTATACACCTTTTGATGGATAATAATTCTAAATTTAAATATAGACAAATTAATTTTTTCTTTATAGTTTATACATTTTTTTGTCTTCCCTAATCCAAGGTAATAGAGACATATTTCTGTATTATCTCATAAAAGTTTTCTAATATTATTTTTCAACTGTTAAGGTTTTTCAATATTTATTTAATCAACTTGCAACTGATTTGGGGGAATGATTTGAGGTAGAGATCCAATTTTATTTTAATCTATGTGTATTCCAGTTGTCCCAGCATCATTCTTGGAATTGTTCCTTTCTTTTCTTTGAGCTACTATGCCAGCTCTGGAATACATTAACTTCCATATACTCATGTTTGTTTCTGGGCTAGATTTTGTTTCATTGGTCTGTTTGTCTATTCCTGTAGCAAGACCACATCACTCTAATTACCATTGACTTTAGAGAAGGGGACAGCCCTTTTGGCATCGTTTCTGAGTGATTAAAATGAGCAGATTGTCTGTTAACCAAGTTGATCCACAATGGACATGTAGAGTGAGTGAGAAATTAACCTTTGATGTTTTAATTCACTGAGGTTTTTTTGGAGCTGTTTATTACTGCAGCATAACTTAGCCTGTCTTGACTGATAGAGATTCCTTTCCCCAACTGGAAATAACTGCTATCAAGTTAGCTGAACATCAGTCATCCCAGGCTTTCCATTTACCATCAGTCTAGGAAGTCCTTTGAAATCTTTCTTTTCTTATATTCCCTGTTGTTGGAATCAAAAGTCTTCCTCTTTCTTGCTTTACCCCCTTATTTTTGTGGTACACATTTTCCAGTAGCTTTTTCAGAAGGATTCATGGAAAGTAAAGTTTTCGAGACCTAAATGACCGAAATTTTCACACTAGATTTGATTTATAACTTGGCTGAATTCAAGAGTTTATGTTAGAAATAGTTTCTCTTCTAAATTTTGAAGATATTTCTTCTTTAATTACTTCCTAAAAGTGCCACTATTCAAAATACAATGTCATTTTGTGTAACCTGTTTTTCTTTCTGGAAGCTCATAGAATCTTCTCTTTGTTAAAAGTAGTCTGAAATTTCACAGTGATGTGGCTTAATGTGCCTTGGTGCTTTGTTATTAAATCTGGAAACTCATTTTAACTAGTTCTGGAAGATTTCTTATATTATTTCTTCAGTAATGTCCTGCCTACCACCTTCTCTGAGCTTTCTCTTTAGAATTCCTATTTTTCCGATATCGGATCTCCAGATTGGTCCTCTCATTATCTTTTCTCCATTATTTTTAGTGCCTTTATCATTTTGTTCTATTTTCTGGGAGATTTTCTCCACTTTATCTTCCAATCTTTCTCTTGTTTTTACTTTGTTTTGTTTTTCCCACAAACTTCTAAATTTCCAGAGCTCTTTATGCTATTTGAATGTTTTCTTCCTCCTTTCTCTCTCTCTCTTTTCCTTTCTTCTCTTCCTCTGTATTTTCCTATAATTTTAAAAAAAATCTTTTTGTTTGTTCTTCAGCTTCCTACATTTTTCCCTATGTGCTTGTTTATTTTGATTTTATTAGAGCTGTAAACCAAATGTCTGGGGATCCTTGGCTATTTACTCATATTATAAATGAGGCACTAAAAAGCTGATTGAAATATTTAAGAACATGGATTCTACCATTATGGTTTTTGCTTTAGTATTCTAGTTGGTCCTCTATAATAAGTTTATTTAAGAATACTTCTTTTGGGCCTAGTGCAGTGGTTCATGCCTGTAATCTCAGCATTTTGGGATTCCAAGGTGGGAGAATCATTTGAGGCCAGGAATTTGAGACCAGCCTGGGCAACATAGTGAGACCCTGTCTCTACAAAAAAATCTTAAAAATTAATCAGGCTTGGTGACATGTGCCTATAGTCCCAGCTATTCTTGGGGAAGAGGTAGGAGGATCACTTGAGTCTAGGAGTTTGAGGTTGCAGTGAGCTACGATCGTGCCACTGAACTCCAGCCTGGGTGACAGAGAGAGATCCTATCTTTAAAAAGAAAAACTAAAAAAATTTAGAAAAAACAACGTTTCTTTCCATTACTAACTTGTTCAAAGAGGATTAAAAACCAAAAAATCAGGAATGGATTTTATGTCAACAAATGCTTTCTTGGCATCTGTTGAAATCATCATACACTTTTGAACCTTCATTGGTAAGGGTTTTTTTTTTTTTTTTTTTTTTTTTAAGAGACAGTGTCTTGCTATTTTGCTCAGGCTGGTCTTGAACTGGCCTCAAGCGATCCTCCTGCCTCAGCCTCCCAAAGTGCTGGGATTATAGGCATGAGCCACTGTGCCCAGCCTTGATAGGGGTTTTTGAACAGGAGAAATTCAGAATGGCTTTATTGCTCTTCTCCAAGGAGGTGCTGAAATTTTATGCATTTTAGGAAAGTGAAAAATTGGCGAGGAGGGGGGCGCTGACAATGCTGTTCCTGCTGCCTGTGTTTAGGATTGGTGCTGTACTCTTTTCTCTTTTTTCTGGGCCATGTAGAGGTTAAGATTTTCTTTTGCAAACAAGGATTTGACCTGGAAAGGCTGTTACGTTAGGGACTCAACCAAGTTTGTTAACTCTCACATTTTTGTTTTTAATGTAATTTTTGCTTCATAAACAGTCCATATGAAATTAAATCTTATTAGCATGACATCTAACACATTGCATTTGACACATTTTAAGGGTAAGAAGTAGAATTTACAAAATGTTTTTTCAATGAATACCTCATCTGTGGTTCAGCTACTTTCCTTACCACAGCATAGTTTTCCTCCTACTCATTATCCTCACATGGCAATCAAAAGACAAGACTTTTTTTTTTTCCTACAGTATCTTGCTCTTCCATGCACTTCCCCAAAGAAGGGAGAAGAGTCAGAAACCTGCTTTAATCATTAGTATTAGCTATAGACAGTGTCTGAGTTGCCTGGTATGCCAAAGAATGTTTAGCTAAGATTCTTCCTTAACCATTAAGTGAAGAAATTTTGCACGAAAGTCTCAGGAATGACTGGTAGAATGAAAAAATGAGAGGCAGCCTAAAGATTTAATGATGGAGGAGACCTAGACCTGGGAATCAAGCCAGGAGGCTTCGGGCTCACCTCTGTCCCTAGGTGAGCTTCCCTTGGCCTTAGTTTCCTCATCTATACAACAAGGAAGTTTGACTTCACTGGATTCTCTCTATGGTCTTTTTGGACTCTAACATTCTTTGTACTTAAAACAACATCGGCTCTAGAAAATCTTCAATAAATGAACATATGAACTTCATTATTTAAGTGTGAATTTATTGTTAAATTGAAAGACATCTTACAATATTTCAGAATTGAATCTTTTTCCTTTTTCTTATGAACAATGTTTTGTTTTTAAATACATGAATTAGAAAGTTTCCTGGGGAACACTAAAGTATCTCCATGGTAGGCAAAATATGCCCTCCCCATAAAGATGTCCATTTTCTAAACCCTGAGACCTGCTATTGGGTTATCTTACATGGAAAAAGGACCTTGCAGATGTGGTTAAATTAAGGATATTGAGATGCAGAGGTTATCCTGGATTCTGCAGGTGCACCTCATTTAGTCATAAGGCTCCTTGTACGTGAAAGAAGAAGGTAGAAGAGGTCACAGTGATGTGATGTGAGAAGGACTCAACCTGCCACTGTTGGCTTTGAAAATGGAGAAGAAGGGTACCATCCGCCAAGGAATGTGGGCAGTCTGTAGAAACTGGAAAAGGCAAGGAAATGGATTGTCTTCTAGGACTCCAGAAGGAATGCATACCTGCTGATGCTTGCTTTTAGCTCTGTGAGACATATTGAAGATTTCAGACCTCCAGAGCTATAAGGTAAACTTGTGTTGTTTTAAGCCACTAAATTTGTGATAATTTGTTATAGCAGCAGTAGGAAATTATTATAATCCCTCACCTCTGGCCTTTATTATATTGAGCAAATGTACTGTAGCTTTTATTTTATTTCTATGCATGTTGCTCACATAGTAGCAAACACTCCTGCTCTGCTTTAATAACCAATAATTATGCCATATTGAGTTATTGGTTTATGTTATGGTTAAAGGAATAATTAGAAAATTGATTAATTATGATTAATTATGTTTCTGTTTATCATTATATTCCTAAGTCTAATTATTTCCTGGAACTACGTTTCATTCTAAGAATCCACAGCATGTTAGATCTGGAAAGAGCCACAAATATGATCTAATGAAGTCTAATATTCTCTTTTCACAAGAGGAGAAATTATGACCTGTTAAGATTAAACCTATGAGTTTCCCCACAGTCATCCAGCAAGTTGCCTATAACACAGGATTAAATTCGAGGACTTCTGGCTCCCAGGTTAGTGTTTGTCCCACCAAACCATGCTGTTTCCAACTGAAAGTGTTAGGACATAAAAATACTTAGTGAACCTGGTCTCTTCCTGTGAAATATGAAGGAACGTGAAATTCAAATATGCCTTGTATAATATAATTCAACTCATTGTCACCTGAGAGGCAATGTAAAACAGTAGTTACAGTCTAGAACCCCAAAGCTAGATTGCCTATTTGCAAATATCATCCAGCAAGGTGACCCTGGACAAGTGACTTAACCTCATGTCTCTTCCATTCTTTCATCTGTAAAATGAAGATGATGATTGTACTGAACTCATAAAGTTGTGGGGATATTTAAATACATTAGTAACTGTAAAGCTTATAGAAAAGGGCCTGGACCATATTTAATACTAAATAATTATAAGCAATTATTATTATTAGTAGTAGACTGTATAATAAAGACAAACTATTTCCATTACACAAAAGAGCACTGTTTTTCTAACATTAATATTGGTTCCTATTGTGGTTATTAGCCTCCTATGGTAAAGGCACAAACACTTAATCCTACTGTAGGGCCCAAATGTTCTAGTAAATGGCCTGTAAGCTGAAAATCTTGTACTCTTCTCGACCAGCACACATTTTGTGGACAATTAGCACATGACAGTCATGAGTGCGCTTGCTAATTAAAGTCACATCAGTACCAAAGAGCTGTACAGTGACTGGTTCTATATTGTCGTATCTGCAAGCTGCATTGTTTCAAGAACAAAGTGGCTGATGTACTGTTTTGTTTCTTTCATAATGCTGAGCATGGGTATCTGATAGACTTGCTTAGGCTGGCAAACTTCTGAGCAGAAGTGCTAGATTTGTATGCATCTTTGAGAACAGGGCAATTCAAAGCTAAAGTGAGCTAGGGAAGAAATAGGAAGTGAAAAAGTAGAACAGAAAGACATAGGTAGATAGAGGAAGAAGAAAGAGGAAGGAGGAAAGAAGGAGCCATGAAAGGACTTGAAGGGTAAATGGAAACACAAATGGAGAAGAGATTTTTGGAGATGGTCAGACCCAGAGATTCTGATCCAGTTGGTCAGAGCAGAGCCCAGTTATTTGCATTTGTAACAAGCTCATTGGTGATGTTAATGCTGCTGGTCTGAGGACATTTTGAGAACCGTTGGGCTAAATTATATTTATACTAAGTAAATATAATTGTTCTTGGTTTCTTTCTTATTAAGCTCTGTTTTACATACAGTCAATTGGACAGATCTTAATGTTCTTGGTTTCCTAACACAAGCAATTCCCCACTAGGTCATTTAAAAGCTCTATTCCCATACTCCCTCCGTCAAGGATACTGAGAGACTTTTTTGAATGAAGTTTTAATGGCCTGATATTATTTTCCACCAGAACAGTATAATTAACTCTAGTAAATTTTATATCTTTTTGAAGAAAAACATGTATTTCTGTAACCTGCGATTGAATGCTAAAGAACTAGAAAGCACCTACATTAATTTGGCTGCATCTGCAATGTTCGTGGTCTTATATAAGCTATAGCCCATTTGTTATCTCTTATTATCCCACTTGAGAGAAGGAAATGTTGGTGTGTTATAGTGAATTCTCTCTTCCATTCCTTGAATTAGCAATTTACTGGATTCAGGTAATAGGTAATCTTAGATGTTGGACAAGGAAGCTATTGAGATTAAAACCCTTCAATGGTGCTTCTCAAACTTCATTGTGCAACTTAATCCCGAAGGATCTTATTAAAATGCAGACTTTGATTCAGTGGGTCAGGTGTAGGTTCCAAAATTCTGCATTTGTAACAAGCTCCCATGTGATCCATGGATCATATTTTCAGTAGTAAGGCCCAGTCTAGTGTGTGCAGGTGGTGCTCAGGTTTTAGCACTAGCCGGGACAGAGGGCTGTTAGAACCCAGATTGTGCGCCTTCACCCCAGCATATCTGGTTCAGTGGGGGTGGGACAGGAGAATGTGCATTTCTACCTTCCCAGACAATGCTGGGAGAGTGTGGGGAACTCGCTTTGACAACTACTGATTTATGGCCAACCCTGTTGTTCTGCTGATGCTAACTGACCTGCCAGCAATTTCCAGTGCTAATGGATAACATCTATCCTCCAGCTCCTCTGACAAAGTCACCAATAACCTCTTCATTGACAAATCCAATGGATGCCTCTCAGTCTTCACATTACTTGGCTTCTCAATGGCTTCTGACTGTTATTACTCCCTTCTTGATACTGTCATCTCTATTGGATATGATAGTAGAATTTACTCTGTTTGCTTCTTACTTCTCTAACTGAAACTCTGTCTTATCTCAGACTGCTTTGTTTCTCTTTTTTTGCCATTCCTCTGCTCTAGCCTCACAACTGTGCCTTAGTTCAGCCTTTGTCATCTGCCCCTTAACCACATCAGTACTTTCTTAATCTCCCTGCCTTGGTCTTGAGTCGCCAAGGAACCCTGCCGACCTCTATCACAGCCATCTTTTTGAAAAACAAGTGTGATCATGTTGCCACTCTGCTTAAAACCTCTAAGTGGCTTCCCATTCTCCATAGTATGCATTCCAAACGCTCTATCGTGCTGACGTGGCACTCTAAAATCTGGCCCTTATCTACCCCTTAGCATTTTCTCTCACCATGCCTACTCTGGAATCTTACCAGATATACTTAAAAACATCCAGTTCCCGTAGAAGCTACGTGATTTCATACCTCCATACCTCTGTCATGCTGCGTTCTCTTCCAAGAATTCCCTACATCCCATTCTCAACCCACTCAGCCAGCAAATACCTTCTCAGCTTCCCTGTGTTCTTCTTTTTGGAACCCTTTTGTGACCGTCCCAGGAAGCAGTGACTATTTCCTTCTTGGGCCCACACATAATAATGACACTGTAATACTTCACTGTACTTCCTAGTTTACATGTCTGCTTCTCTCTACCAGTTTATAAAGCTCTTGAGTTTTTTTTTTTTAACTCTGTATCTCTCATGCATTGTTCAGTGCTTGATACATTGCCTATTTGTTTTCTGGATAAATGACTAAGTAACAGAAATTGTGGATACGGAAACTGATAAAGACTTTAGTTAGCTATATTAGTTTCCTGAGGCTGCTGTAACAAATTCCTACAAATTTGGTACCTTAAAATAACAGAAATTCATTCTTTCTTGAGATAATCCAGGATGACCTTATCTCAAGTTCCTTAATTTAACTACATCTGTTAAGACCCCTTTTCCCAGGCTCTGGTGGTCAGGACATGGGCATATCTTGTTGGGGGCCACAGTTCAACCCACCATGGAGAATATTATTATAAAAACTAACGATGGTGTCCATAAGTGGAAATAAGAGGCAGAAACTCCTCTTTCTCCCTCTGTATCCCATGTAATAACAATGAGTAGAAGATGATAGACATGCACCTTGTCACTCCAGTTCTCTCCCAGTTATCCCTCTGTCGCAAACTCTTTTCTTTTTTAAAAAACCAGCATTCATGTGTGTGTGTGTGTGTGTGTGTGTGTGAGAGAGAGAGAGAGAGATAGAGAGAGAGGAAAGAGTCAAGCATGAGCATATTCTTTTTGCCTAAATCACGCCAAATCCTCCTCCTCAAGCTTAAAAAACAAAAGGAGCGCATATACTGGTCATTAAAAACTAGTAATACTTTCTGAATTGGTTTTTTTATAACTTTACATTGGTCCTGGAGGAGGTGTTAATTTGTGTTGGATGAAAACAAGCAGAAAGTAGGGTTGGGATAAGCAGTTGTGGAAATTGTGGGGAAGGGCGACTGGGCAAAGGGATGGAAAGGCTATTCGGAGCTCCAGCCCAGCCACTCGTTCCATGGCTTGCACGTGATCCCTGGCAGCGAAGCCAGGGTTTCCAGCTTGCACAGCTTTCATTTCCATTAGACTGACTCAGAATCGTCAAGACCAAAACTTTCCCTCTGACTGTACAATTAAAGTTCAAAAGCTTTCTCATCTAGTCTACAACTCTGGGTGAGCTCAGGAGATTTTGGGGGAAATGTAAAAATACAAGATAAAGAACCTATAGAATTACATTTCCCTTTCTTTCCACAAGATGAGAGAACAATGCAGGATACTGTAATTTGTCAAAACCCCAAACAACACAAAACAGGTCTGTTAATACAGACAAATGGTCACAGCTGCAGAAAAGTTTCCACATGAAATCTTTCAGTCCTAAATAGTCATTTTTGCAGTTTCACGGTCACTTTTCCAGGACTCTTTTTCTCCCTACCGCCTTTAGTATTTATTCATACTATTTGTTCCATGTTGCCAGGTCCCTTCTGTTAGGGATATTTTTAAGACAGTGCTGTTTGCTTCCCGGACAGTAGCTTTCTAATATTCTACTGTTTTACTAGTGCATATGTGTCATTTCAGTTGCCACAATGGCTTTAGCAGTGAAAGTAAATATTTTGCTCACATAGTCCATTACAAGAACTGCTGCTAGACTGTTCTCCCCACCTCATTCCCCACATTCCCGTGACTTAGTCCCCCCTCCCCAAGCACGCTGCTAACTGCTGTGCCACAAATCAATGCAATGAAGCCTGAAGCCCAGGTTGTCATACAGCTGAGACAGGCCAGGTGTGTTGAGGGTTTTCCAGTGTTTGACTAATTTTGGTTAAATTGAATTGCCTAAGCTGGCTTGAATTCCTGAGAAAATAAGAAAGCCAAGCCCAGAGAACTGGTGTTTGATCATTTAAGGCTGAAACATAAATCTGAAGCGAAACTCAGGGAATCTAAAATCAATTCAAAACAGAAAGAAGAAAGTTTTATGTCACATTTCTGTAATGGAAACTGATGACTTATACATTTTTACTGTTGATTCGTAGCTTGTCTTCCTCTTTTGCCAGTATATACTTATCTCTTCAGGCATAATACCATGTTACAGCAAAACTGCTTTCATTTTGACTCCACTTGTGATAGACACGTAGGGGTTGATGTTTACTTTTGCACTTAAAAGAAAGTGTTTCTAAAGATTGCAGTACAAGATTGTGAGATCAATGCAGGAAAAAAAAGGACTTCTGGGCCTTTGAGAAACACTTTATCAGCACAGAAATATTTGAATATACCTGTAAATTGTTACAAAATTGAAATGACAAAGTATTCATATCTAAAGCTGTGTTCAAAGTTTTCTACTTGGCAAATTTTATGGTTTTTCAGAATTATTCAGATTAAAAGAAGTTATAACAATTGAGTTTAAATATATAATAATTTAAAAATGCTTTTTACAATAAGTGTCCACTTATTCAGATGGACTTTTACCTAAATTAGTAAGATATTTGTGTATAAAGTCATAACATAACTTATTTAAAGTTATATTTATTGATGTGTATATTAAACTATAATTTTACAGATTTTATGTTATAGTCAAAGAGAAAGAGAACATTTTTAGTATTACAGTTGACCTTTGAACAACACTGGCTTGAACTGTGCAGGTTCACTTATATGTGGATTTTTTTTTAACTAGACACAGATTGAAAATACAGTATTTGTAGGATGGGAAACCCACCTATGTGGAGGGCCAACTTTTCCTATACGTAGGTTCAGCAAGGCTGACCGCAGGACTTGAGTATATGTCAATTTTGTTATATGCAGGTGGTCCTGGAACCCATCTCCCTCCTATAGTGAGGGATGACTACACTTTTAGCCATTTTGTCTATATATGACATTTAAAAAAAATTAATCAAGCTGGGCACAGTAGCTTACTCCTGTAATGCTAACACTTTGGGAGGCTGAGGTGGGAGAATCCCTTGAGCCCAGGAGTTTGAGGTTGCAGTGAGTATGCTGATTCCACCGCCCAGGCCAAAGAGCAAGACCATGTCTCAAAAAAAAAAAAAAAAAAAAAAATTAATGAAATTAAATAAATAAAAGTAAATCAAGATCAGCTAATGTGGCAAGTCAATTTCCAAAGGATTTAGCAATGCTGCTGGAATAACTGAATATTCAGATGGAAGAAAACAAATGGACTTTGACCCATATCTCGCTCCATACATCAAAACTAATTTGAGATAAATCATAGACCTAAACTTAAAACCAGAAAAGTAAAATTTCAAGAAGAATAAAAAGAGAATATCTTTATGATCTTGGAGTTGGCAAAGATTTCATAGAAAGAACACAAAAAGCATTAGTTATGAGAGAAAAAATGTTAAATTGAATTTCATAAAAATTTTCACTAGATCATTCTTAAAAAGTAATGAGTGATCGTATGAATATGCTGTCCCCCAAACCCCCTCATCTAGTAGTTTTAGCATGCTCTAATGATCCTTACCTGACTCATTTATTACGGTGGTGATTTTCTAATTCTTTTCTGTTGTTTACATTTATTAGCTGACATTATTCTGTATAATAATGCCTTTCCTCTTGCCCCCTTCTTATTTTCGTATGATGGAATCTTTTTTTTAATTCAATATGTTATAATCTCTTTTGGACATTGTTATTTTTAATTTGGCCAGTGGAGACTAGTAGTAATATTTTTAAATCATTTTAGCTGTTTCAGGTCATTCTAGGTTTCCTACAGTCCTTCTGTAGATTTTCAAATTAAATTTCTGCCTTTAATATTTGAAAGTAGAATCTAACAGTGCGATGGTAAATATTTACCATTCAGATCTTTAGGGAAAAAAAAATCCTATTTGTAGTGTTTTCTGATTTCCACGGTGCACATATTCCCACTTTATGGAGGCAGTGGGGAGATGCATGATAGCATGGAATTATTTAGTATTTCTACCATACAGGTATAATAAATGCAAACACTCTCAAGAGCATGTATAATAGTATAATATAATCAATTAGTAAGTAATGAGTTTTGAATATTATTACCTTTGCTTTTTTTTTTTTTTTTTTTTTTTTTTTTTTTTTTTTTTTTTAGAGACGGGGTCTCGCTCTTGGTCAGGCTGGTTTCGAACTCCTGACCTTGAGCTATCCACCCGCCTCGGCCTCCCAGAGTGCTAGGATTACAGGCGTGAGCCACCGCGCCCGGCCATTACCTTTGCTTTTAATGTAATTTATTTAAAGTTTATATAGTTTAATTTTTTAATAGTGCCTGTGTTTAACAACTGGCTTACCAAATTCTTTGCCAAAATTTATCAATTGTCTCTTGTGAACAGTTACAAGCCAGCTTTAGTACCCACCCTAGTGTCTGTTTCCAGTGAAGGTCTAAACCTAACTGTTGGCTTCAGTATTAATTAAATATGGTAAAATTATGCTGCAAAGCAGGCTGGAATATCTTAGCAGACTTTTTTTCCCTCCAGAGATATAACTTTGTCAAAGAAATCAATTTTCCTCCCTCTTCCACACCTACACTTGATGCTCTTAGTTCAGTAGTGTTAAAAACCATAACTATCTTGAATTTATTGAACTAGAAAGTTGGTAAGAAATTCAGATGATATATGAAAAAGAAATAAAAGAACATTTGGGGCGCTTGTGTATCAGCCTGAACAGATCTGCTGTGGTGGGGCATCGTTTCCTCTGCCCAGTTTCCCTCTTTCAGGAACTGCTCCCCTTTTCCTGGGAAATATCCTTTCTCCATATCAGGTGGGTACCTGGCTCCCTTCCCCCTGTGCTTAGTTCCTTGGAAATTTTTGAACTGCATCTGGGAAAAGAGATTAAGTCCTTCTCTTGAGGAGAGAGTGTGATGTAAAACTTGGGAGAAACTGGTCCTGTGATTTCTATGATATTTGAAAGAAACAAGCAAAAAGAGGCAGAGGAAGAGAGTCCTGGTGCAACTCCAGGGCCTTCCGAAATTCTGTGACCTTTCTGGTGAATTCACCCTTTTCTGGCCTATGACAGTTTGAGGTGGGTAACTGTAGCATGTCTTAAAGACAAGGAGTTGGAGTTCCAGAGGAGTTAAAAATTTCCAAGACTTACTGAGCTACTTGGTGGCAGGGATGAAGAGTGACCAGATTTCCTCTTCTTAGGCTTGGTGTCCTTACCACCACTGCAAGGCATAGCTCCATGTTCTCTGTGTCTCCGGTGGCCCAAGGATGCTCCACTTAAAGTAAAAGGGAGAAATTAGAGTTGAACCACCAATTGCAAGACCTTAAACACTGTTTTATTTTTTCTTTTGAGACATAGTCTCGCTCTGTTGCCCGGGCTAGAGTGCAGTCAACATAGCTCATTGCAACTGCAAATTCCTGGGCTCAAGGGACCCTCCAACCTTGGCCTTCTGAGTAGCTGGAAATATAGGTATGTACCATAACACCTGACTAATTTTTCTCTTTTTAGTAGAGACGAGTCTCACTCTTGCTCAGGCTGGTCTCAAACTCCTAAGCTCAAGTGATCCTTCTGTCTTGGCCTCCGAGAGTGCTAGGGTTATAGGTGTGAGCCACAGTTCCTGGCCTAATTTTACTTTTTAAAAGTACATATGCATAGAAATATAAAGGAAGGAAATACTATAAAATGAAAAGTAAGTGGTATGTTGTGAAAGATTTTATTTCATCATTTTTTTTTCTATTTTCATAATTATCAATATTTTCAGAGACTACTGTCTGTGGTTGACATCAGTACTCCCAATATATCATTGTTTAAAATATTGCTCAGTTACTATAGGTCTTAATTGTTATAGTACATTAGTCTTCTAGGACTTCCATGACAAAATACTATAGACTGGGTGGCTTAAACACAGAAATTCATTTCTCACAGTTCCAGAGGCTGGAAGTCCAAGATCAAGGTGCAGGCAGGTTTGGTTTCTCCTGAAGCTGCTCTCCTTGGCTTGCAGAGGCTGCCTTCTTGCTGTGTCCTCACGTGGACTTTTCTCTGGTGTCTCTTTCTCTTCATATAAGAATACCTGTCGCATTGGATTAGGGCTCTACCCTTATGACCTCATTTAACCCTAATTATCTCCCTAAAAGGTTTATATCTAACTACAGTCCCATGGAGGATTAGGTTTCAACATATGGGGTGGGGGCATGCACAAAATTAGCCCCTGCTAACATCTGATTGAAACGTCATGAGAGAACCATGGAAAAATTGCCCAGCTAAACTAGTCCCAAATTCCTGACCTATGAAAACACGAGAGATAACAAATGATTATTGTTGTCTTTAGCCACTAAGTTTTGGGTGATTCATTATACAGCAATAGACCAGGTAATAGAATATGCTTCCAGTCTTTTTCTATTATATTTATGTTTTCATTCAACAAATGTTCATTGGACACTTGCTGCATCAGTCAGAGTTGAACCAGAGAGACAGAACAAGAAAGAGATATAGATGTGGATAAAGTGTGTGTGTGTATGTGTGTGTGTGTGTGTAGGGATTCACTACAAGGAGTTGACCTTTGCCATTGTAGGGGTTCACTAAGTAAGTTTGAAGTCCACAGGGCGGGCAGCTGGAAAGGAAAGATCATGAGCAGGCTAGAGTCCCTGGGCATGACCTGCAGCTTGTTTGTCCACAGGCAGCAGCCAGTCAGAAAAGAAGATGCAGAGAAAAGGAAAAAATTGCATACCCAGCTGCTGTTTGGAGTCTCTTAGCTAAGTGAAATCCTAAGCCTTATTTTAAAGGCCTTCCAACTGGTTAAGCCAGGCCCAACAAGGATAATGTCTCTTTCAATTAATTTAAAGTCAACCAACTTGGGACTTTAATTACATTTGTGAAATCCTTTCATAGCAGCACCTAGATTAGCATTTGATTGAATAATTGGAAGAAGGTGCGTGTCTGCCACAAAACAGCTGCTGCCTCCCTTCCATCTTCCAACTTTCAGGAGAGAATATTCCTTGCAGCCCACTTTATCTGGAAACCTAATGAAAAGGGGACTGTGAGGACTATAGTTTATTTGGCCTAACAAGGTTGCACATCACAAAGCCATTACACTGGGTATGTGCTGGGCATGGTCTAGGTCCTTGGGATACACTAGTAAATAAAACAGACAAGATGACTGCCATCATGGAGTTTATATCTTAGTGGGAAAAGACAAAAAGATAACACATGAAATAAACCTGTGCAAATAAATAATCCAACAAATAATTACAATATCAGAACATGGTAAGTGCTAAGAAGAAGATATAACTAGATCGTGGGATGTAGGGTGGCTGGGTCAGAGGCTGCTAATCTTGTTAGGAAAGGCTTCTTGGAAGATATGATGACATTGAACAGAGACCTGAACAATGAGAAGTTACTGTACAGTCATTGAAGAACAGAGGAAGAGCCTCCCAGTCAGGAAATAGCAAGTACAAGGGTTCTGACCTGAAAAGGAGCTAGGTTTTTCCAAGGGACACCAAGTAGGCAGTGTGGATGGAACCAACGGGAGAGGAATAGAGAAGTAACACAGGGACACAGCAGGGCTTTTATTTCAAGTGAGATGGGCAACCAATGAGGGCCTAGAGCACAGGGGTGACATGATGTGACCTGCATTTTAAAAGAGAGCAAGGGCTGAAGTAGGGAGACCAGTCAGGAAGCCATTGCTAGAATCCAGGTAAGAGATGCTGGTGGCTTGGACCATGATGGAAAAGATGGCAGTGGTAAGTGAGAACTGACATGAGCTTGGATAGATGCTGAAGATGGAGCCAGAAGGATTTTCTGATGGTTTGGATTTCAGGTGTAAGAGAAAGAGAAGAATCAAGGATGACTCCACTTAGAATTTTTGAGGCACAGAATTTCTGAATGTCTTTTCTGTAGTCAAATAGGCTTGTAATAGCCAACAAGTTATAAAGCCAGAACTCCTCTTTCCTGATACTTTCTTTCTTCTAATGCTCGTTTCTCCATATTATTGCCAGGCTATTACTGGTAAACATGCTACTCTTTTACTAATTTTGCTTATTCAGATTCACTTAACATAAACCATGCACACAATATTATACATCAATTCCGTGTCTTTGCTCCATGACACATACAATTTTTAGAAAGGTTTTTAGAAATATCCATGCTGTTTTCTATATTAATATGTCAAAGATGTCAATAGAGAACTACAATAATTGACTTAAGAAATCATCCATAAAAATTAAACAAATAAAGCAATTTTTATTATTTATTATCTAATGATTAATAACTATGTCTTACATTTGAATTGGGATTTTCTTCCCATTTTCAAAATACATTCATATCTTCCACCTCATATGATCTCTACAACATCCCTGAAGGAGAGCAGGGCAAGATGGCACATGACAAAATGGACCAAGTTCGAAGGAGGTCTTCTGCTTCATTGTGAATCTACCAAGAGTAAGACTTAGGGCAGAAGATGCTAGCATGATCAGGACTGTTTCTGTCTTAAGACATTGTCAGTCTACTAGAGGAGAGAAAAATATATAAACAAGAAGATTTGATATGATGACTAATGTTATGAATAGCAGACAGAGATGGGTTTTGGAAATATGAAGGCAGAAGAATCAGATTGAGCAAAGTCACAAGGAAAGACACAGAATATGCCTAAAATACCTTGTCAGATAACATATTATATTGTTCTTGGCACATATTTGCAATGAAAATTTGGGCCAATGGAAAATTGTGAATGTAACAAAAGTAATGTTTGAGTCTGCCTCAAGTAATGTTTCTTTGAAATAAGCACAGAAGGTATTATTTTACTCCATAGAAGAAAAAGCTTTTTGGAAAATGTGAACCCTTTCCAAGGAATTGATTAAACTATGAATTTTCTGTGGCTGAGAATTTTCATCAGGTTTGTAAATGACATTGAATAATATTTGATTTTGGAGAAGACTGATATCGTTTACTATTTGGAACATGTTTGTTCTTGACACTGACAACCTGTGAGGCTATTTGCAAGTGGAGCAGGATGAGTGATAGAATGATGGATGACAGCAGCGTGGAAACCTTACCACTCCATGGCCAGGCATGGTAGGGGCCTGAGAATGCATTGTGGGCCTTGCAGTGAGGCAGCACTGTGGACATGGGATTGCTAGAACCAAAGACCCTGCCCTCCTGGGGGACATCTTGCGTACTGTAGTCACTGCTAGGCTGGGGTATGCATTTCTTTAGGCAGGGGCTGTGTATAGTCTAATTTCAGTCAGTGTATCCTCCAGTCAAAACTGCTGTTTCCTTTGTATCATGGGGAATGAAACCAGTGGGTATTTTCTTTAGATGTTTATTTTTAAGAGGCATTTACTTCCAGTCGTAGCTAAGTAATATTATCAATAAGTCAGGGCACTCCTGCACAATATGTTAGGAAACCTCTCTTTCTTTAGCAAGGTTATTCCTCTGCTTTTTTGAATGAGGTGTATAATGAAGGCAGTTCATTCATTGTGTTTTGAGGAATACTGATTTCTTGGAATGCCCTCAGGGGAAATCTCATCAAATCATTAAATATGTGTGTATGTGTGTGTGTGTGTGTTATTGCAATAAAAGTCAGATTGCAGATCTCTACATGATGAAACTGTTTCCGATAGCCTATTTATTCCAAACGCTCTTTCCTTTAGTACTCTTTTGACCTCCTATACACTTGGACTTCCTTAGATGTCAAAATACATAGTAGACATTTCTAACATTGGAAGAAAATACAATTATTCTTAGCCAAAGAAAAAAAAATTAGGGAAATGTTCAGGACTTCAAGGGAATGCTCTATCTTAATCTTTACATAAATGACTCGAATAATGTATATGTTAATGCACAATAGAATTAACCTGGACTAATCAAGAAAGAAGCTTTCTTGTTTCATGGGTTTATTATCTTGATTTTGGATTTAGAAACCCTTAATTAACTAGAACTCAGGAAAGTGAAATTGTTAAGTAACCATCATTTGCTTTCTTAGAATTTTTTTTATAGGAGAAAGATCATAGGAATTAGCAGGCTGCATGGTGGTCTGACCAAGAAAAGAATGTGACTGCACTACACTTATGCCAAGGGTCTATGGGTGGCTATGATATACAAATAAGAAAAACAAGTCACCTCCAAGACTTTAAAAAGCAACAGAAACATTAATAATTCCAAGGTCTTTCTTGGGGTCAACATGGATTCACATCAACAGTTCATACATTTTTTAAATCTACATAGCCATTTAATTGTAATTGCTCTCAGATAATGACTCAAATACTTTTTTAATCAAAAAAGAAAAATTAAGGCAATCTTTATATACTCTGTTTACTAAAGAAGGAAATCTAAACATTTTTAGGAAAATTATCAACCACTAAGTTTGAAACAAACTTAGATTTCATTTGAGTCCACCTAAATTTTTATTATTTGGAAGACCTTGTTGCTCTAATTTTAGGCAATAAGTGACTTAACTTTCCATTTTGCTTTGGGCTAGGTATTACCACTTCTAAAATGAATTCCAATAGCTAAAAGCATAAACTATTTAGGAATTACTAGAATCATTTCCTGAAATACTGAAACAATTTAAAATTTCAAAGTAAGCATGCTGTGGGATCTAAACTGAGCACCTTTCTAGTCCAAAATTAATTATATTAATATGTGTACTCATGATCCTATGATCATATGCTTTTAACAGTATATGCAATGTTGGTCTTTTTTTCTTCTTTCTTTTTTTCTTTTTTTTACTGTTATCAATGTTAGTTCATTCAACAAGGAGGCCCCAAATTGCCTGGAAAAATATTATCTGTCTGGTTTTATAATATCCATAACAAAGGAGATTTAGTCAAGCGTCCCATTCCAGATTTAGTGAGGATGACACGTTTGGCAGGAAGAAGGGTATGATTTACAGATTGAAGAGCAGAATATCAAAGTGAGTAGATATTTTTAAAAAAACATTTAAAATAGACCTCTATTTTATAGAGAAAGCTGATGAAAATATTATATTTAAACAGGAGCTATCTCTTTAAATTGATTTTTGTGGTCTGTATTAATATTTCAATATTTTATGTGCCATAGTTCCTTTGGTAATTGTCTATTTTCCTGGACAAGCTTCCTATATAAATGGGCATTTATTGACGGTAAGTTCCATCTTCTCTCATGGCAGGTCTTATTTAAAACTAAACAAATACATTCTGGAATTTAGCTATATGTTTTGTAGAGTTTTTGTTTTGTTTTAAAGTGTAAGACACAACTCAAACTCTAATACAAAATAAAGATTGGCTGGGCGGGGTGGCTCACGCCTGTAATCTTAGCACTCTGGGAGGCCGAGGCGGGAGGATCGCTCAAGGTCAGGAGTTCGAAACCAGCCTGAGCAAGAGTGAGACCCCGTCTCTACTAAAAATAGAAACAAATTAATTGGCCAACCAAAAATATATAGAAAAAATTAGCCACACATGGTGGCGCATGCCTGTAGTCCCAGCTACTAGGGAGGCTGAGGCAGAAGGATTGCTTGAGCCCAGGAGTTTGAGGTTGCTGTGAGCTAGGCTGACGCCACAGCACTCTAGCCAAGGGCAACAGAGTGAGACTCTGTCTCAAAAAAATAAATAAATAAAATAATAAAAAGGTAAAGATTGTCACAAATTGATTACTTTTCTAAAGCTTCTGTAAGGATTCCCTCTTGTAAGCTAGATCATAATTTTAACTACTATTATGAAAGCAGGCATGCAGCACAGGGGTCTTCTGTCTGACCACCTGCTTCCAATGTTTAACCCAACATCACTAAGCGAGACCCAGGGACCCTTGGGGTCTAGTTCTTTTACCTGTGGAATGAAACTTTGCACTGGCTAATTACTAAAGGTTCTTTTCTTTGTGATTCTATGAAAACAATTATCTTTGACATTTTCTCTTAAAATAAGATGTATGGGAAGTTTGAGACCTTTTAGCATAAGAACTTAAGAAAATAGGAATCAGGAATTTGTAAATGGATGTTAACCAAAAATACACATTTTCATCATAAAAATTATCATTTAGAACTAGGTAAAATGTGAATCCCACCATCAGTATGTGCATATGTTAATATTTTTTGTTTTAATATGTTTTAATACACTGTTGTGCCAGCCTTAACAAAATGGGTTTTCAAGCAATAATGTTTTCCTAAAGAAAAAAATTAAACGTTGGTTGTGGTCAGTGTAGGAAGTGTGTGGGCAGGACTCTCAACTTTCAGGAAAACTTTTGTCTTTTTAGAAAGACACTTTCCAGATACTCTTTGAATTATTTCCCTGAAAATAATAAAAAGAGTATGAAAATGGAATTGTCATAACCACTTGTTGGCAGGGTAACCTGCAGCTGCTTCCACCTCTACAGGAGTTGAGAGCAGAAAGCAAGAGGATGAGAGAAGGTGTGAACAGTGAGGCTGAGGCATAGTAGGGCCACAGCTGCTTCAGAAAATGGTCTGACTAACCAGATCTCCATGAGGGATATAGATTATTGACACATTCCTATGGTCTGAATGTTTGTGTTCCCCCAAATTCATATTTTGAAATCCTACTCCTAATCTTAACTTTCAACACATGGTAATTCATATGTTGGAATACCATATGTGATAGTAATAGAAAATAAAGCCTTTGGGAAATTATTAGGTCTTTAGGGCAGAACACTCATGAATGAAATTAGTGCCCCTATAAAACAGGCCAAGAGAGACCCTCATCCCTTTCCCCATGTAAGGGCACAGCAAGAAGGTACCATCTATGAAGCAGAAAATTGTCCTTACCAGAACACCCAATCTGCTGATGCCTTGATCTTGGACTTCACAGCCCCCAGAACTGTGAGAAAAAATTTCTCTAGTTTATAAGCTACCCAGTTTATGATATTTGTATTATAGCATCCTGAAGGGACTAACATTTTTTATGGGTTGAAGAAGTGAGTCCTCCCCAAATTTATATGTTAAAGTCCTAACCCTAGTACCTCAAAATACTAGGGTTTTTGTAGACACAGGGGTCTTTATAGAGGGAATCACAGTAAAATTAGCTCATTAGGGTGGACCCTAATCCAGTATGACTGGTGTTCTTATAAAAAGGGGAAATTTGGACACAGACACACAGGGAGAATGTCATATGAAAACAAAGACAGCCGTTTTCAAGCCAAAGAGAGAGACCTGGAATAGATCCTTCCCTCACAGCCCTCAGAAGGAACCAATCCTGCCAACACCTTGATTTTGAACTGCTAGTCTCCAGAACTGTAAGACAATAAATTTCTGTTGTTTAAACCTAGTCTGTTGTACTTTGTTACTGAAGCCTTAACAAACTAATATAACACTAATATAGCAAACTACTACAGCAAAATAATATAACTAATTTAAGGAATACGTAAGCAGTAAAAATTCTGATTGTATTTGAGCTATCTTATGGAGTTAAGTAAAATTTTTATCTGTTTGTTTGAAGTGGAATTTTTTTGTGATTTTATTTGTAATCAAAATAATTTATAACTGATAAATAACACAAATGTATATACTTTCATATATTATTTTAAAAGTTAAACTATATAAAAATCTAGAAAACAAAATGAAAGTCATTCTTCATTCCTCTTCCCCCAATTTTAATTACCTCTCTAGAAGTTAGCTGTTTGGAACCTACTATTGTATTTTTCTAGTGCTTGGTTCTTAATTCTACACTGTACAGACTTGAATAAGACTCCAGCCGGATGTTGGAGTTTTACTAAAACATCACATTTAAACTCCATGCTATGGAACTATGTTATAAGTGGGATCTTACACTTCTATTATCTCAGCACTGTGGATAGGTTCCAAAATAAGCCTGTTATTTTAAATTGCATCCTATAATAGGCCACATGTTTAGAATTTAGTATATTACCACACAAGGGAGAATTTTTTTTTTTTTTTTGAGACAGAGTCTCACTTGGTTGTCTGGGCTAGAGTGCCATGGCATCAGCCTAGCTCACAGCAACCTCAAACTCCTGGGCTCAAGTGATCCTCCTGCCTCAGCCTCCCAGGTAGCTGAGACTACAGGCATGGGCCACCATGCCCGGCTAATTTTTTCTATATATATATATTTTAGTTGATGAATTAATTTCTTTCTATTTATAGTAGAGACAGGGTCTCGCTCTTGCTCAGGCTGATTTCGAACTCCCAGAGTGCTAGGATTACAGATGTGAGCCATTGCGCCCGGCCCCAGGGAATTTTAAAATATCAATTATCCGTCGTGTTTTTTCCTGGCATTGTTATTATTTTTTTATTACTTAAAATGATTTTATAGTTAGGAAAAAGCAACATGGGTAGAATAGGGAGATTTTGGTTAAAGGGCACAAAGTTTCAGTTAGACAGATGAGTTAAGTTGTAGAAGTCAACATGGTGACTATGGTTAATAATAACATATACTTGAACATTGCTAAGAGATTAGATCTTCAATGTTCTCACCACAAACATACACAGATAAATATGTGAGGTAATAGATATGTTAATTAGCTTTATTTAATCATTTTACAATGTATACATATTTCTAAACATCATGTTATATCCTGTAAATATATATGATTTTTATTTGTCCTTATGCCTTAATAAAGCTAGTAAGAGAAAAAAAAGAACAACTGACTACATCTTGTTAAAGCTCTTTTCTAGGAACCAATAGTAAATTACTGGCCTTCTATGAAGTTTGGCAATTGTATCATAGTGATATCATTTTTACAGACAATTCAGTGAACCAGTAGCTCACCTACCTGAAATAATAGACTAGTACTTCAGCTATAAAGATTTCTGAGCAGACTAAATGAATATTACAAAACCCACACAAGAAAGCTCATAAATTTATTGATAGACATGTTCCTTCAGTCCTTCCTTAATGTCTGTATACTCATGATTCGTATATAGTTCTAACAATTTTTCCTGATGTAGTTTCTGAGTCCAAAGTAGAGTAGAAGTTACAAAAAGGAGGCAATATTTTACTTCTAATATGCATAATGGTAAGAGTAAGAAGAGAAATTTAACTCTCAGTCGTTATTAATAGGAGAGAACCAAAAACTATAAAATGCTACGGTAAGTTGAAAACAGTTTTGGGGAGTCATTTAGTAACAGGGAAAATAGTCCCATCTGAATCTTTGTGTCTTAGGGTCATTCTTATATTAGAATTATTAATAATTGATGCTAAAAAATGGCCATGAGTCATTTTGAAAAAATTTTATTGTGGTCAATATGCCCTATTTAAGATGGCAGAAAATTGTGTAATGTATTTAAGAATGGTTTCCACCTAAAGTTGTTCAAATATCAAAAAGATTGGGTACTTACAGAAGGAAAGATTGGTTATCTGAAAAATTTTGTTCTCTAGATAGTTGGTTCTACACGTGTCCTAATTAAAGTATTTCATTTGTTAAAATATCTATATTTATGATTGTACCTTAGTTTATTGGATCTTAGTAAGATAGAGTATTCCATGGGTTGATAATAAAATATCAATAAATACTTAAATGTGTGTAGTACTCTTATTTGTTTAGGGAACATGAAAGCTATATTGTATCAGAATAAAGTAAGCCCCACAATATTAGCCTACAGGACAGGGTCACTAAGATGAATGGACTTCAGATGAAGAGACAAATAAAATGTATGCCTCTCACATCTCTGCGGCAAACCTACAGTACAGGAGACTCAAGAGACCATAAACAAGATGATATATTTTTGGCAATTTCACCGATATTTTCTTTTTGTTAGCCATCATATCAGTTGGTACATTGTTATTCAAATTATATTCAAATAGTCCAAAAATGTCAGTTCATGATTGAAAAACAATTAAAGGCTAAGAACATATCAGATGAAGTTTTCAGCATTATAATTAAATGAAGGCAATATCTGTCATATTTAACAAAGAAGCTGTCTAGCAATAAAATTTACACCAAGTTCTGAACAATGGGCTTATGCTCACATGCTATTTGGTGATTCCTCGATAACACATCTAAGTGCGAAGTTAGGTGCACAATGCTACCAAAGGAGGAAAGCTTATTTATAAAATCACTGTAGGCAGAGGTCTTTCAAAGTGCAAAGATACCATCTTTCCTTCCCAGGGAGCAATTGCTTTGCACATATGCTCTACAAATACCAAGCACAAGGAACCTGGGTTTTAATTACAAAGTAAAATAACATTCCAAAATTGCATAATTGGTGGTTGCCTTTTGCAATGCAATGAACATAAGGGAACCTGACATTAAATGTTTGATGTGTTGCCATGACATTTTCTGAAAATTTTATTTTATGCTGCTTTTAAGCTGCAAACTATGTTAAATTTGAATTCTTTGAAGGGGGGTAGGTAATAGAATGATCCAGAATTAAAGAACCTAACTCTAAGGTTGGACTGCCCATGTTCACAAAGTATACAGTTCATATTTTAGAAAAATATAAATATAGAAATAGAGACATAATGGGGTCTTTATTCTCTCCTTATAGTAGTTACATGTTTTCCTGGATATAGAAGCCATTTAGTCAGGGAGGGATGTCTCTAGCTTTCCCTTTGAGTAAAGAGAAATATAATAGAGTGGGGAGAATACAGTGACAGTCAGTGCCTACCACGTTTGAATGTGCAAGCTATTGAAACTGAGAGAGAAGCATTACAGACCTGTGTAGTGTGTATGTCACAAAGTTGCTGGAAGGAGCAGTGGTAGAACTGGTGTTGTTCTGTTCTCTCTGCTTCAGAAAATGCCTTCAGCCATTTTGTATATACTGTCTGCTTAGTATATACTATTTGCTCAACAAGATTTGTCTTTTACTTTTTTTCTTTTGCTCCCCAGGAAAGTATGATCAAAACTCAGCAAGATTCGACTTCAAGAGGTCACCTGTTTTATCACTCTGAGAGCAAAGGGTAATTAGGTGTTCAATATTCTTCCTCATAATAGTGCAATGAAAGAAAATAAATCCTTAATGGGGAAAATAAAAAACCTTTGGTTGTTGAATCATTTATTCTCTCTTTAGACACCCGACTCATAAAGAAAGATACATTCTTGGGTGGATACAATATAGCTTGAATGCTTCACTAGCTTTGAATGTTAGTGCTTATATCAAAATAAATGTTGTCAGGAATGCTGAAAATGAAATCGAGGCTAAAGAGATGGTTCTCAACTCTGCCCAGGTAGCCCCTCCTATTTTACTAAATGGTAGCAATTTTTACTCAGTTACATTTTGGGGCCAGTTTCTCTGCCCCAGATGGAAATATTTTGTTTGAATGTCATTATTCTGGTGATCCAACATAGCCAAAGTAGGACTACCTATACACACAAACCACCTGGCTCTTCTGGCATTTTCCTTTATTTCAGAAATATGCATAGAAGTCATTGTAAGCAGAAAAAGGCTGAGACTCTCTCACTAGTCTACTGAAAGAAGTTCAAGGCTGACACCCCAAATTTACCTTTTTCCCCCTTTAAAATGGTGATTTAGTTATTAATTTAAAATATCCAATCATTTTTGTTGCTGGTGTGACTGATAATATTACTTGCACTTATGAAGTAATATACATGTAAGATTATTTATGAAGTACTTTTGTTAACAGTTTTATAGATAGTTGAAGACTTTCCCAGAGTTTTTCAGCTCTAGGACTAGAGCTCAGGAACCACCTTCTATTCCAGGGTTCTTTTTTGCCTGTTGCTCTGGGTGCTATAAAAAAATTTAATCTGTCTTCTAACTAACACTCCTCTTTACACCCTCTCTCTAAATGTCATGCTTTAGATATAAAAGTGTACCCACATTAGGCCCATGATGACAGGCATGTAGGTTGGGTTAATATGTGGGCTTCTAATTCAGCCAAAATGATTCTTCTTGGGTGGGTTGACCACCAGAATATTTTACTTTATTATGTGTATAAACAGCTTGAAGGAAAGTTGCAGATGGACAGTTTAAAATAATATAAAATTCTTTGGCCTACATACATTTTCCTCGAGTGATTGCGGATTCAGTGAAACATCTATAAAAGATGTAACAAAGAGAATCAGAACACTATATTCATGAGGGGTGAAGATTCTGAGGTTGAAAATGAGAATTTTAGAAGATGTATTAATCCTAGTTATATTTCTTTCTGATATCAAAATGCAGGACAGGGATCTGTTTTACCAACTGAAAAAAACATATAATCTTCTATAAAGAGTAATCATATACCTTTACAATCAGGATTAAAAACATTCCTTTCAATAATTGGCAGCTTTAATTTGCACTAGACAGCTAAATTTAGCTGTTATATAAATGTAGCAACTATATTTTACTCAATGCACACTTATGCAGCTTTTCAATAGTGATAATTTGTAATTTGTAATGTGCTGGACACTGAAACATGTAAGCAGAGAATCTCATTTTCTGAAATTAAAAAAAAACTATCTAAGGAGAAAAACCAATTTAGAAAAGACCATATCAGTTCAAATGGAGTGAAAATGACAGACATAATAGATTTTGGTGTTCATAGAACATGGTTATGGGAATTATGAGCCAATTTTATTTCTTGTTTTTTTTTTTTTACAATGGATTAACAATATAGATAGCCCTACAATTTTAGTTAATTTTTAATTCTTGATTCACAGTTCTTGGTACATATTCCAAAATATTTGTTTAATTGTTAAATAAAGAGATGAAAGACACTAGATTGGAGAATAATTCAATTATTCAGTTGGTTTTATTGGCATGATTTAGGATTTAGGATTATATCTGATTTGCTCTACAGCAGTCACATTATTATAAAATTTGTCAGCAGTGTGGCTGGGCGAGGTGGCTCACGCCTGTAATCCTAGCACTTTGGGAGGCCGAGGCGGGAGGATCGCTCAAGGTCAGGAGTTGGAGAGCGAGACCCTGTCTCTACTAAAAATAGAAACAAATTAATTGGCCAACTAAAAATATATAGAAAAATTAACCAGGCATGGTGGTGCATGCCTGTAGTCCCAGCTACTCAGGAGACTGAGGCAGAAGGATCGCTTGAGCCCAGGAGTTGGAGGTTGCTGTGAGCTAGGCTGACACCACGGCACTCTAGCCAGGGCAACAGAGTGAGACTCTGCCTCAGAAAATAAATAAATTAATTAATTAAATAAAATTTGTCAGCAGTGTGAATTATCATGATTATCTGTGGGTTTATATTCAGAAAACATATATAATATAAAAACCCAAGTTGTTCCACTAGAAATGGTTTTCAAAGGTTCAGTATGGCGCAAATGTATTTGACCTCTAAAACATCCAACACAGCTAAAAATGATACAATAAATTTAGTAAGTGTATAGTAGCTATTTTATAGATGCTCATGAACAGAGTCGATACAGAGATCTTAAAAATCTGTTGTCTTGGGTGGGCACGGTAGCTCATGCCTGTAATCCCAGTACTTTGGGAGGCCAAAGTGGGAAGATTACTTGAAGCCAGGAGTTTGAGACCAACCTGGGCAACATAGCAAGACCTCATCTCTATAAAAAATTTAAAAAAAATAAGCCAGGCGTGGTGGCGGGCACCTGTAGCCCCAGCTACTTGGGGGGTTGAGGCAGGATTATCACTTGAGTCCAGGAGTTTGAGGTTACAGTGAGCTATTATTATGCCCATTGCCCTACAGCCTGAGCAACAGAGTGAGACCTTATCTCTTAAAAAAAAAATCTATTGTCTTATTTTTAAGTTTCACACCAATAGCACACCTCAACTCCAACAGTTAGATGTTTGAGAATAAGTCCTTATTTCTTTTCTTCACCTCTGCCTGGAACGTTTTTGCCTTCCCCTCTGCCTATTCAAACCCTCAGAGTTAATCCAAAATGTCGCCATCTATGAGCCTGTCTCTATGAGACCTTTAAAATTCCAACCCTTTTACACAGAAATGGAAACCTAAAAAAAGAAATATATAAAAAAATTCCAACCCCAGTACAGTATTAGAATTTTCATTGAGCTCCAATATTACTTACCATACCTTTCTTATACCCGCTTTATAGTCTGCCTTTTTACCTGGGTAATTTGCTAGACTGCTATTGTTATAAGCTGCTTATAACTATCAGCTTTTAGTTTTTTTTATATTCCACTGTGTCTAGCAGTGTTTTGCATGTACTAATTACTTAATATATATTTGTCGACCTGGGTCAACAGCTGCCTTTCTACCAACCTCAAGATATTATTTAGAATTTTCTTACTGTCAGGAGCTAAGTTGTCTGTTTGTTGACCTCTTTCTGCTCCCCAATGAAAAATACACTCTAACATTGAGATATGAGCTCACCTCAGTACTTTGCTAATAACTTTTAAAATTATACATCATAGCTAACATTTACTCAAATTTTACTATGTATCAGATCTAGCAAGGTCACTGTGCTAAGACTTTTCTAATCAAGATCCCATTTATGTCTCAGAATAATTTTGTGTAATAGTACTACCCCTATTGAGACCAAGATTCATTAATTAACTTGCTTATTGCTACTCAATTCATTAATGGCAAAGCAAAGACTTAAACCTATGCACTAACTATTGATTCTCGTGTGCCTGTTCAAGTGCCCAAAGCCATTCAAGAAGCAGGAAGAGCTCAATTCTAGAGTTCTTAGTGCATGGTTGAGCAAAAAGGTCATTTTGATCATTTTGATCCCTTGATACTTTTTTTTTTTTTTTTTTTTTAAGAGATGAGAGTGTTGCTATGTGGCTTAGCCTGACCTTGAGCTCCAGGGATCAAATAATCCTTCTACCTCAGCTTCCCCAGTAGCTGGGATTGCAGGTGTGCACCACCATACCTAGTGATGCTGTTTTTCTAACCTAATATTATAAATCCAGTAGTACATCTGAAATATTAGGTACATAGAATGCTTGTGGAAGTATTAAGCCAGCTATCTAAATATGGCATATATGGAAACATGATACCTTCAGCTACATTTTATTCTAAAGTTTATGTTTCATTTATATCAAGTGCTATAATTTATAAAGCATTTTCATATATATTATTATCTCCTTAGATTTTTATAACCAACCATCAGGTTGGGTTTGAGAAAGGTTAAGTAACTTTTATCAAATCACACAGCAAGTAAGTATCTAAGAATTAGCTCTTCTTGTTATACTTTCTGACCCAGGGTATCTTAGTATGTATTAATATCTCAATGTGTATGTGTATTCATAAGCAAGACTTGACTAAACTAACAGAAATCATGTTTATAATTTATTAATGACAACAATAATAGCAGCTTTACTACTTTCACAAAGGTTGAGCACATAAATTATCGTATAAATTAGGACCTCTTGAGAATAACAACTAAATGGGAAGCTGGACAACAAGCATAATTTGGGAACAGCTCAGACAAACTGGGATATGTGATTCCCCAGTTTAAATAGCACCTATTATGTGCTAGGTCTTACTCTAAGCACCCTACATGAATTAACTCACTTAGTTCTTATAAGGTAAGAATTATATTCATTTTTCAGATGAGCGTCTTGTGATATGCTCATAGTCACACAGCATTTGTGGATTCTTTTCAGTTCACTTTTTTGTACTGAATCTGTTTGTTTGCCTAATATAGGGGAAGGGAGATCACAAGACTAGGAGCGTAAGGATCTGGGAAATGGCATTCAATGGTTATCGGAATTTAGTGGCTGAAAGAGCTATCTATTTGTTTTCTAATGCCAGTACCAGAATAGGAGTTTGTGAACGGCAATGGCAATTCTATAGCAAGGAAGTATAGATAACATATCTAACAATCTTGCTGGTTACCCTTTTTCTATTGCAACTTACATACTTTAGGTTTTGGTGTACTTGGTGTTTTTGGAAAACGATTTCAAGATCTGTAAACAATTCCTAGGTGGAGCCATTAGCAGATAACTTTTATACGTTTCTAGGTGAATTGAGTAAACTGCTTAGGATTCATATGTTAGCATTAATTGTCTTCGACCTGAAAGAGATTCCAGTTTCACCATGGGAAGATCTCAGGCTTGTCCTGACTCTGCTAAGTCTAAGGTTTGTTTGTGTTTTCTAAGTGGGTGTCAGCTGTGTGAAGTCCTGAACCATTTCTTTAAGTGTATTTCTTTTCTTCTCTGCTCTATCCTCTCTTAGTTAGTTGAGAGAAGGTTGTTGGCATTCCACTTCACTTGTCAGGCTGCATATAAAAAGACTGGAGATCTACAAGTGAAAAGAAATATTTCAACAAACAATGCCTGGTGCTTTCAATCTTATCACTTCACAAACAAAGGGATGCTTTCTCTATTGTGCAAATGACTTCATCAGGGAAAGTAGATTAAGCTCTGGATCATTCTACTTAGAGCCATCTTCCAACACTTTCTCATAATCACGTGCCTGTTCTGCTCTATTCCTACCTTAAAATAACAAAGAAAACTCTATACAACATTCATTTGCTTATTTAAAAAAATGTGTAAATGTTTATATCTCAAATAGTTAAATGTAAATAATGTTTTTGTTAAGTGTGATAAAATTACACTCACAACTGCCTTTAAAGCAACTTCTATTTTGGGCAGGCATTATCCTAGGATCTCTTTCATATCTTATTTTATTCTCACAATATTCTAGGCAGTACTACTTTTCCCATTTTATACATAAGAAAATCAAGGGTCAGAGAGATTATATAGCTTGCTCAAAGTCAACAGTAAACTCTTCAAGAAATAAGTATGTTGCCTTGCCATCTATCAAAAAATTTCTAAAAATTTTCAAAAAATGCACAAAATTATTTGTACTTCTCTTTAATAATACATAATTTCTGTGTATTTAATATGCCAATCACAATGCTAAATACGTTTAATATGTTTGTATTTTAGTTTTACCATTACCTTAGGAAAAATTCACTATTATCTTCATTTTACAGATGAGAAAATGGTGGCTAAATAATTTATCCAAAATATTTAATAACTAGTAGAGCCGGAATTCAAACCCAAATCAATCTGACATCAAAGAAGTCTTAGTTATACTAAATTATTTTGAATAGTGCAACTGGAGTCTTTTAATAAAACATTGATTTTGTCCATCACTGATGGACTTTTGCAACTTTAAGGTATTTTCATACTTTTTTTCGTTTTCCACAAGATTTATATTCAGGTTGATGACCTGAAAATTTCCATTTGGGATTCTTAAATTAAATACTTCTACTATATGATGATTTGCCATTCATTTAGACTAAAAAAAAAAAATCTTAGGTGTTTAGGGAAGTATTAGAAATCAGCTGGTTCAACTGAATGAAGAAAATGACACAGAAAAGTGAGGTTCGTCACCATCATCTCACAAGTTGTAGATAAAACATCTCCTGACTTTGGGGACAGTGCTCATTCTGTCACACCTGAGCTACAGTTTCTACATGCATTTATTTTATGTATCAGGCACAATAATAATAGTAATAACAATAATATTATTGTCCATGAGCACTTATGAATGGTTTATAATGGTTCTTTACATAATGTTTACGTGTATTATCTGGTTCAAGGCTCACAATAGCATTGTGAGGTTGGTACTACTCACATTTTTATAAGAAAGGAATTTAACTCAAGGATGTTAAGAATAGTTCAAGGTCATACAGCAGGTAAACTGAGGTCGGTCTAGGTCAAAGCTAACTTTCACAACCTCTGTGCAGGCTATGCTCAGCTCAGTCTTGCTAGCTCTTCCCTTCTCACAGCGAGAGGCCCGTAACTTCTTTCTACCAGCCTGGGGGATTCCTGACTCAGCCACTGGGATTCTGATCTGTAGCTGGAAAAATCTGAGGTCATCGCTGCTGCTAGAATGGCTTTCAGGGTTTCTGCTTGTTTCTGAGACCCCTTTCTTTTATCTTCACCTTTCTTCATTTCCTATACTATAATACTTCAGGATCCTCTCCTAATAGCTTATGGTACCTTCTCCTGTGATGATGTAAGCCTCTAGGGATGGATTGTAAGCGCCTGTGTACTTCCTTGTAGAATGTAAACACTGACTGGTTAGCTTCTATTATAGCCACTTTCACCATTCACTGCTGGGTAAAGATCCAGTATATATAGTGTTTATATATATAAATATATGTTACATATATTAGCACCCAGGATATTAACGAGTAATGACTGGTTCTAAATGGACTGTTGATCCTTTGGACTAAATTTATATGTGTTTAATATATATTTTGTATATGTTCAATGTATAAGTAGAAATTGTTTTGATTTACTTGCTTTTGGGGAAAATAGCGTCTTACATCAAGTGAGTCAGAATGTGTCATAGGAGGCTGTCAAATTAAGAAAGAATTTCTTCCTCAGAATCATCTTTTCTAGATAAATTTCTTCAGAATTCATCTTCTGTTAACTAGAGCCACATCATTAACCTCTACTGCCAAACCTGATTAATGAGAACTCGTTGGAGAATAATCTTGGCCTTAAATGTATTAGTGATTTTTTAAAATTGGAAAGGATGACTATGATTTACTAAAATTGTTTATTTTAAGTGAGGTTTACTACTTGTGGAAATCCAAGAAAACAAATGCACCAATATCTCAGGAAACCCAAACCAAGCTTATCTATTAAAAAACATTTTCAAAGTAATTGCTATTTTAAAGTTACATGTTTAATAAGGAAAAGTCATTATTTGTCATTTCTAAATCCCTCAAAAAATTGGTTAAATGGAAAGCGACTGAAGGCTCTCACTGCTGTGAGTTATGTTCTAATAATTGAGGATTCTAGACTTGGAGATTCAAAGTGGTCTCCAGCTGCTTGGGGCAAAGGTGAAGAAGGGAAGAGATAGATAATAAACTCTAGCATACAGTTTCTGCAAGATTTTTGGCAAATAAATCTCAACTCTTAAATCACAGTCCTGACCTCGAAGAAACATCCAATGAAGCATGCTGATGTGTATTGTTGAGAAGCGTAATCAAGTCACACACAGTTCAGAAGGAAATTGGTGGGAAACCACTGGGTTCACTTTAGTGAGGAGATCAGAGACATCTAATGAAAATGAATTCTGTTCTGTTTGGTTGGCACCGATAACTCATGAAAAGGAAAAGTCATCTATCTTGCTATTATTGATAGTTGAGGATCTGGAAATAACACATACAGATGAGAATGCAGATGTTTGTTTTTGGGCATAATGCAGTTGTACTTATCTCTAGAATGACACATAAAGTGGCATTTTTAGTTGAGTATTTTATGTTGTCAGTATACTTAAGTTCAACATAGAAGGTTGTGGTAAGATAGTCCTCGAATGTGAAAACTAGATCAAGAGAAGTTCACACTCTCCACAGTTGAATGTCGTAAAAATCAACACAGAAGAGATGAGAAGTTCACGTGAAGAGAAACTCACCTTGTAGATAAACAGAGGGTGTTCCCCAGGTTTTCATTTACAGAGATGGTGGAGTGTAAAAGAATTCATGACTGGAATGTGACGATGTAGAGAACCTGAAGTCAACTCAATTGTGCTGTAATTTGACTGAGGTAAGGATGAGTTAAGGGCAAGAGTTGTTTGGAGTCCAGACCTACCTCTCAGTTTCTCTTGCCAGTGACCAGGTATAACTGGTTCTAAATGAAGTGCTGGTTCCCTTGGACTAAATTCGTCTGGGAGATTCTATATAACTACTTTAGTGGAATTTTCCTTGGGAAACATTCCAACATTTTTTTTTTTTTGCCCTAATTTGTTCCTCACTGATATTCCATTTAAATCCCAACAGGAAGAAAATCTCAGGATATATTACAAGCTCTATTCTTTTGAATCAGTTCTAGTGCTTTTAAATAAATCGATCCTATAAATTATTTTATTAATTAATTCCTTAAAAATTTGGTAAAAGTGAGTCAAGGTAGAAATAAGCAACTTCAAACTGTTGTCAATGTTTCAACAAACCTGATAGATGTCTGTTTATCATCAGTAAGGTTATGCTGGGCAATTATTGTAGGCAGAGATTTCTTGCTGGAATTATGTCACATAACAGGGCAGCAACACTGATTATTGTTCTGTAGTTCTGGCAATTAAGTTTTTGATTAATAGATGATTAAATGCAGTTTGCTGGACAAAGTATTTCAAAATAAAAGTCAATGGTGGAGGTGGGTGTAAAAGAAAATAATGACAGGAATTTTGGAAATAAGATGGGAATCACTATTGTCCTAACAGATTTGCTTTGGCTTAATTAATAAAGCCAAATTTCTTGATCTATAAAAAGGAAGACTGCACGTGTATTTGTACCTGTGTGTATGAGAGAGGATCCCACTTGCTCTCATGTCTTTTTAAATACAACAAAAAGGACTAGATGCCATGGCTCACACCTATAATCCCAGCATTTCAGGAGGCCGAGGCAGGAGGATTGCTCGAGCCTAGGAGTCTGAGACCAACTGGACAACATAGTGAGACCCCATCTCTACAAAAATCTTTTAAAAAATTAGCCAAACATGGTGGTCAGTGCATGTAGTCCTAGTTACTCTTAAGGCTGAGGCAGGAGGATTGCTTGAGCTCAGGAGTTTGAGGCCACAGTGAGCTATTATTTTGCCACTACACTCTAGCCTGGGTGACAGAGTAAGACTCTGTCTCTAAAAAAATACAACAAAGAGTAAATAATTTAGAATTTTGAATTTTGGGAGGTGCATAAAAAAGACTATGCATCATAGCATACCAAATTCTGTCTTGAGCAAAGCAGGAAGTGAAGTTAAAAAAATCAACCTATCACTAGAGAACTATGAAGAAACAGGGAAGGTTGTGAGTTTACCCATCCCCAACCCCCCTGCCCCCCAAAGAATATTACTGTGTGAGCACCTTAGTGATTAATGGGCGAGGTGAGCATTATAGGGGGGAAAGAGCACGTCTCAAATCATGATTGGGATGTGGCAAAGTCATAACATGTAACCAAAATGTTTGTACCCTCATAATTGCCTGAAATAAAAAAAAAAAATAGAGAAGGATGAATAAAAAGAGTCTAGAAACAGAAATAAATCTAGAATAGTCTAAAATGTATCCTTGATGGTAACATCCCCCAGTGTTGACAATCCAGTGTCTTCAATGTTGCCAAGTGTCAGTGGTGAGGGGAGCAGGGGGTTGGCAAAATTGCCCTGATTAAAAACAAATTCTATAATGCTCTAGAAGGACATGATGGAACAGAACTCCCTAACAAAATGGTTTTTCTTGGTCTTTACTATTTTCTTTTGTGGTGTTATATTTTCAAGTGTGGGAGAAACCAATTGATTGAGCACATGATTCTCAAATGTTTGAAGAGTCTATGCATAGCTAATCAGTTGGCTTTGATGTGATGCAAACAATGCAGGTTCTTGTATCACAAAGGAGCTAAAGACATCAAATGACATATAATTGAGTTTCATTACCAGTCATTAATTCTACCCTTTTCCAAATTATCTGGCAAACTATGCCATTTAAAGGATTAGGGTCATACTTCTCCTGGGTGAGCTGCCTTTATATTTTGTTCTTATTGTTCACCTAACAAAATGAAAGAGGAAGTGTATCTTGTCCCATAATTTATTTTAAAACAATACCTTACAAGTGATTTTCAAACTTTTTTTAAAAACAAAACTCTTTTCTTTCCTAGACATCTATTGGAAACAAATCAGCATACACAAGAGATAAAAACAGTATTCTACTAGTATGCTTGTTTGTGAGGTCAAATTCATAGTATTTACTTATTATAAAGTCAAATTTTGACAGCTATCCCAATAGTGTCTTTTTCCTTTATGGTCCAGAATCGTGCATCACACTTATTTTTACCACTCGTTAGTTTTCTTTAATCTGGAGCACTTCCCTAGTCTTTCCCTGTGATTTATGACTTTGATGAATTAGAGTATAAATGTTTCATTTGGTAGGATATCCCTCCACCTGGGCCTTTACAAAATTTTCTTATGACCAAACTTAGAATGCTCATGCCTGACAAGATGACCCAGAAATGGTTTTCTCTTCCCAAGCCAACCATGTTATGGAAGCACAGGATGACCACCCATTCTACCCCTGTGATGCCAACCTTGACCCTGACCACCTGGTCAAGTTGCCAGCTTTCTCTACCTTAAAAATCACCATTTTCCTTTTTGTAATTTGTAAACACTTTTTGTTGTTGTTGAGATACCATGATTCCTACCTAAATTAATGACTTTTATATGGCTATCAAATGATGATTTCCTACTTCCATCATTTATTAGTTAGGCAGACCTTTCCCTTCTCTTTCACTTATTTGCTCATTTATTTATTTATATCAGCATAGACTTATGGATTCTTATTTTATTCAATGGATTATAGCTTATTACTATCATTTATGCTGATGCTGAAAATTTTCCAGATTTGATCAGTAGGAACCCTTCTAAGCTGACTCCTGTGTTTTTTTAACAGTGTTTACATCATTCTTTGTGCACTTCCTTGCTTTCTGGGACAACAAGCTATCTGGGCCTATATAAGGTACCTATCCAGAGCTGGGTACATTTTCTACCCAGCTCTGGAATCAATTATTTATCTAAGGAGCCTTGGTTTCTTATAGTGGAGAATGGTATTTGGATACTAAGATCTGCTCCCAGAGTTCTCATTGTTACTGGGGTGTCACTTCTTCTAGGCCCTCTTAGGAAATAGAACTGGGATTCTATATGTATATATACAAATGCATATATATGTATGTATATATCTAGACACATAAAGCTATATCTATTTATCTATGTAGCTATCTATTTATCTATCACCTATCTAAGACTACAAATTCACTCCAATACTTCCAATTCCAGTTCATAATCTCAGGGTTATTTCTAACCTTTCCCTTTCTTTGACAGTGAGAAACCTGGCTCTCATTATTAACAATATAGTTATATTTTCTCAAAAGGACTATATATAACTAATCTTCCTGTCCTGGTTAGTCCCTCCTCTACCATCTTCAAGGAAAGGGAGGAGAGGGGAGAAAAAGGAGGGGAAGGTGCAGCTGAACTTTTCAACCTACAGGGCAAATATGGCCCTAAGCATTCACTATAGTATATCTCTGGAGGTATTTCCTAATCATTCTTACCCCCTTTCAATTTTTCTCTAGCTTTAGATTTGGTAGTAGAATGATTATAGAGTATTTTTTTGGAACTAGGTAGAGAACAACATTCACAATTTTCCTGTCTAGCTGCCATTTCTTGATTTCCCCCTGCCATCTTCCTCATCTGTTCTTCCACTGCTATTATCTTATTTCTCCCTTGAATTGCTTTAACAGGCTCTTAAATGTGTCCAATCTTGTTCTCCTCAAGCTCTTCTTCCACATAATCGCCAGAGTAATCCTAAAACACAAAGCTGAGTACAACCTTCTACTGCTTTGAAATTTCTCAATTACTTCCTATTGCTCCAGACTCCTTAAGGTGGTTTATAAGGACTTCTCTAACTTGATAGATTCTTGTTTTCTCTCCAAATCCATCTCTAATCACTCTCTTCACTGAATTTCCTATGTCAGCAACCACAGGTGCTTGTATGTCTATAAAGAATCTGTGTGGCTTAGGAAGCAATAATTAAAAGAATGGTTTTCAATGCCAGACATTCCGGATTTGAATCCTCTTTCATTGCCTGCTTAGGCATATGTTTTTTTCACTTGGTTACTATCGCTGTGAAACAAACCACCTAAAAACTTAGCGGTACAAAACAAGAACCATTTGAAAGCCACAAGTTCTGTGGACCCAGATTCAGAGAAGGGCCAGCTCTTCTACGCTGGTCTGGAAGACTTGTCTTTACAAAGGCTTCTCACATGCCCGGTGCCTGGGCTGGCATGGCTGAAGGGCGGGCTCAGCAGACATTGTCAGCTGGAGTGCCTCCGGAGGGCCACTCCAGCATGGTGATCTCCAGGTAGCTGGTCATTTTATTGGCAGCTCAAGGATCCAACACATGTGTTCCAACAACCCAGGTAGAAGCTGCTTGTTTTTTTACGACCTGACCTCAGAAGTCACGTAGTATCACTTCCACTGTAGTCTATTGGTTGAAGCAAGATTCAAGGAAAGGGGGTATAGATTCTTTCAATGTTTTAATACTGACAGGTCTTGGAAATTACTTACTATGTCTGTACTCATTTACCTTATCTGTAAAATGGATGTATTAAAAGTTGATATTTATATAAAATGGCCAGCACTCAGTAAGTAGTCAATAAATATTAGATATTTTTTGCTTTTCTGTGACACTGCATGCTATTTTTCAGCCTGGAATTCAGTTACTCTTCTTCATTAACTGATGAAGATGTGGATAGATAGATCCATGCCTCTTCCAAGAAGTTTTCTCTCACTCTTCAAAGTGTGTTCAGAGCTCCCTGGAGTCTCTGACTTCACTGGGGCTTCATAAATACCAATTTATGTGTTTGTCTCCCCTACTAGTCTGAGGCCTCTAGGGCAAAAACAGTTAACATAGGATTCCTAGCACACATCATAATCTGGTTTCTGGAACATAGTACATGCTTAGTAAATGCTTGACAAATGAATGTCTTTATTCTTAGAATACAGAGCACCACCACCTAAAGATAGGATGATCCTGTGCCATGATTTGCCTGGAAATTCCCCATGTATATCTGTTATTGCAGCACAATTATTAATTGTACCACATTTTATTCTCAAAAATTTCCCAATTTAGATAGTAAATTACACAGGATCTACTCAAAGAGCCTTCTAGAGTCTCTCTAATGTTAGTAAAGGAAAGACGCCCTTTGGCCCTCCAACACTCTCTCGTCACAGCAGAGATGCTCATGGGTAACACTAGAGCCTGGGAAACTCACCTCTCAAAAGGTGGTGGGGAAGTTGTTGAAGGAAATATCCCCTGTGACAGCTCAGTGAGCCAGCACATAGTGCTGAATCACCGGCAACATTTCTCAAAAGTGAGTTGAGAAATGACTTCCCACTGACTCAAGGGGTGTGGGGCTTTCACTGGGCCATAGTGACTAGAAGGAATTACCTGGTTGACTTTGATATGTTACAAAAACCACACTCCCTGTTGATCTCCAAGGGCTTAAAGAATATTGCCCTGTCGTAGAGCCTTTTCAGGAAGCATTGGCTGGTGAATGCTCCCATGTTGTCCTCTGGAGAAGTTTGAACTGAGATAAAATTGGGTTAGGATAATACTGCAAATGAGCTCACCTCTGACATTTGCACTTAGCTGGAAAAACAGGTTTGAAAGATACGGGAAATCAGTCTGTCAGGATCACCCAAGAAAGGAGTTTGAAAGAATGTGTCATCACCTTGGAAAGTCCTGCCAATCTCCATTTTTGGGAGTAAACAGGAGCTGTTTTGCCTTTTGGCCAATCTTTTGCAATTTTCAAGGTCCAATTTAAGTCCTACTTTGTCCAAGACACTTTCCTGGGCTGCCACAGACTGTCTCACCTCTTCTTGACTGCTGCCTCTCCCCAATATCTGAGCTCACCTTCATTTTTTAATATAGCTTATCTAGCAATTCACCTGTAATGACGATGACCTTTAATACAGCACTTATGTGTGGCAGGCGCCATCGGAGTGCTTTGTGACAAGCATTCTGTCTTATCCTTACCACTAAGTAGGTAACATTACCTACATTTTGTAGGTAAGGAGACACAGATAACAGTGGATTATATTTATGTTATTAGCATTGTATCACCCGTTCCCACCTGACCTGTAAATTGCTCCAGAACTGGAAACAGGTCTCTTCTTTCTTGGTATCTCAGTTTCCTCCAAATACAGTAATAACTAAATGAAACAAGTTGTCCATGATAATGGTTGATTTTACTTTTTATCTACTCCATGAAGATAGGATTCTAAGCAAATATTAATACATATAAGTGCTATACAGACCATCTTTTAAGCCCTGGAAACTACATAAAGTCAGGAAAAGAAATTAATTGTGAAGAGGTAAGTATGTGGGACTTGCCATTTTGAGAGACTATGGATGTTACTTTTGAAACGCAGGAAGCTTTGCTCAGCATTTGTTTTAAAAGAGGAAGAAAATGTTTAAAACGTTAGACACATTGTGACTATTTGAATATTCTCTGGTTGATTTCCTGCATTACGGCTTTGAAAGTTTCCTGATTTTCATATGTATTCCAGTGCTGAGTGGTGTTTCCTGTGTCAGCCTAAAAAATGGGATTTGAGTGTTAACGGGAAGCGCCACTATCAGCGTCAGCTGCAGGGATGGAGATGCTGAAATGGTGACTAGTGCATGGAAACGTTTGAATTTTGTTCTTAAAACAAGCCACACACATTGAATAATGTATGAAATGCGTGCCTTATCATACCTTTAAGTCTGATTTTTATCGTCAAGAATATTTCCTTTTAAAGTTCTTTAACTCTTGCCTTGAAGATCTGGCCAAAGATTATTTTTGTGCTTTTTTTTTTTTTTTTTTTTTTTTTTAGTCTTGAATACTTAAATTGGCAGAGATTATGTGTGAAGAGGCCATTCAGTGCAGAATAATGAAAATTACAGGTGGAAAATTAGGTCATTTTTCTATTCTTTTTCCAATAGGAGCTGTTTCCTTATACAATACTCTCGTATATTTTTTCCATCCACATTTAAAATTACATGTGTGATGGGACCATTACCAGTTCCCCTGGGAGATTGTTCTACAGAATAATGGGCCTTGCTACAGATATATTTTTTCCCACTAATTTTCAACCTAAAATTTCTTTTGCTCAATTTTATTCCATTACCCCTTGGACCACCTGTATAGTTCTTCACATAAGATTGCAAGATGCCCTACTTGATAGGAAATGAAGCCCTCTGCCAAAGTCCATTAAGGAAAAAAAATGATATGGAGTCTCATGTTGATGGTAGCTACAGAATATAGTTCCAAAGTGGAAATTCCCAGGTCTTAATTGCCCAGTGATAATAACCCTCTTAATAATTAATCCTCTTGTATTTTAAATTCAGTTGAAATGATTCTTTTTCCAAAGAAATAGGGGAATTCTAGTGTCCTTAAAGAGTCAGATGTAGGGTGTGTGTGTGTTAGAGTTCCATGGAAAAAATAAAAACATACTAAAGATTTCTGTACCCTCTTTTTTTTGGTTCTGTGCTCCCTCTAACTTTTTTACTTTAGGCTTGGTACTTCTCCCATCCTTTCTTATCATCAAAAGAGCAAGAACAACAGGAAGCTCTCCATGTATACCTCTCCACCTTTCAACACAGAATACTCAAAAGAACAATTTGGGGAATTGGGTTTATTTATGTTTAATGCATATAAGCCTGCTTTATTTACTGCATGTTTATTGTAATGGCATCCAGAGGCCTTCGGATTGTGGCATTTCTTAAGTAGAATCATAGAACTGGATTAGAAAAGATTCGTAAATATTATTTTAGATAGGTGTAAAAAATATCAGGGCTCTTCTATGGGGCACATACTAGGCCTCTCATTAATGGGACAATGAATGCAGTAAGAGATCTAACCAATTTGGTCTTGGGTTGTCTAGAATTCATCCTACGGTAGATTAGTCTTGTACCACTGGCTTTAGTCTGGCCTCATATTCTATCCATAGCCTGGACCTTCCCAATCTGTCATAGTCCAGAGCCACCAGCCTCGAGGCTTCAGCGTGGTTCATTGGCCTTTGTATATCCAGGGCCGGACACAGTGCCGGGTGCTTCGTTGGATGATTGAATAATGAAACATGCACAAGTTAGAAAAAACCTAGCAAGAGCAGTTATGTACCTAGTATTTTTTACACTCAGTGCTGACAATTTTTAATACTGCCAGATGGAAAATATATTTCATATTAATCATGATATAAAATGAATAATGGCCAGAAAAAAATAAAGACAATAAAATTTTATTAAATTTAATATATATAATCATGCAAGTAAATAAATAGAACATAAACATAAAACAAATGTTACAGAACAAAAATGTTTTAATTATCTGCATGAAAGCTAATCTACAATACATAATAATTTCTTGAGAAAAGGGGAAAAATTTTACACTACCATGGTCCATTACTTTAAACTGTTAAACAAGTAGTCACATAGAGACAAAATTGAAGTAACTCAAATTTTCTTTCTTCATCTTCACAATCATTGTTTTGAATCCACAGTCTTAAACATATGAAGGTGAAACATAGGTAGTACCCTAAGGGTTGGAGACATTAGCTTCTCTTGAGGTGAGCTCAAAGGATTCCAAACCATTTTGAATTTGCTCTCAAAACAAATGGTGTACAAGTCTCTTGTGTACAAATGGGAATTCTCTGACTTACATAGAATACAATATTTATTAAAGAATAATATATTCTTTATATATTTGAAAATTACATATATTATTAAAACTCAACAGTAACCATATAATTGTTTAGACATTGGACCAACAAAAGATATTTTGGGTAAGAGGAATATTTTATCATTGGTATTGTGTAGAATTGGCAGAGCATGGAGAAAATAAAAAGCAGAGTGGCTTTGAGTTCGTTATTTATTTCAGTTTATTTACTTATTTAGAAACAGAGTCTTGCTCTGTTGCCCATGCTAGAGTGCCATGGCATCAGCCTAGCTCACAGCTACCTCCAACTCCTGGGCTTAAGTAATCCTCCTGCCTCAGCCTCCCAAGTAGCTGGAACTATAGGCGCTTGCCACCAAGCCTGGCTAATTTTGTTTCTATTTTTAGTTGCCCGGCTAATTTTTTCTATTTTTTAGTAGAGACGGGATATCGCTCTTGACTAGGCTGCTCTTGAACTCCTGGCCTATTTCAGTTTATTATTATTTAAAATTCTTCTTATTATCTTAAAATTCTCTACAATGAATTGCTTGTACTAGAGACAAACCGTTCCCATTGCCCTGTCCTTGGTATACCACTGTGGAAGATACTAATTTTGCTTTGAACACAATTTTAAGGAAAAAAATGTTAAATACCTCAAGTTTGACTTCCATAATTAACAAGTATTCAATAAGCATTTTTTTGAATGCCTAACTAGGAGAGAGAGTGGAGCTGGGTGAGACCCCACGGAGTGGGGCTGTGGGCAGACAGGGAGTAGCATGCCGGGATTAGACCCCCACAAGGAGTCGAGCATCAGCAGTTTAGAAAGGGAAGTGAGCAGTGTGCCAAGTTCTGTCGGTGACTGCCTAGGGTGCAAGTGGGAAGAGCAGAAGCGAGTCAGTTCTGCTAGGCCTAACTTCCCTTCTTATTCTTTTAATTTTTACCTTTAACCAGGGTTAGCCAGGCCTGTTTTCTCCATTCTGCTGCCCAGTTCCTGAGAAGACCCCTCCCACTCTTTCTTCTGTGACGTATCTGCTTCTGTCAGGCAATTCCATAGTGAAATTGTGCAAAACAGTGAAACACCAAAGTGTATCTCAGAGTCATCCAGAACATTTGTGAGTACTTTGCGTGAAAGTCTTTTTGACTCTTTTCTGTTCTCAGACTCAGTTTTCTTTTGCTGACTTGGAACTGGCAGGGAAAACCCCCACTACCCTTTGCAGGCATTTTTTTGGGCACACTTCCTCTCCAGACAGAGCAAGGGTAGTTAAGAAGTCTAATTCTTTGAGATGGCTCTTAGTCATTCTGTTTTAGTCCTCATGTGAATGTCCTATAACCTGTTTCAGTCTTAGCCTTCTGTCTCCTACTCACTAATCAGAAATAAATAGAATTTCAGTGTACCCATTAGGGTGGCTAACTATCAAAAAAATAGAAAATAGCAAGTGTTGGAGAGGATGTGGAAAAATTGAAACTCTTGTGTATCGCCAGTGGGGATATAAAATGGTGCAGCCACTATGGAAAACGGTATGACAATTCTTCAAAAAATTAAACATAAAATTAACATATGATCCACCAATTCCATCTTTGGGCATATACTCGAAAGAATTGAAATCAGGATTTTAAAGAGATGAAGTTGACCCTTGAACAACACGATTTGAACTGTGCTGGCCCACTGATATGCAGATTGTTTTCTACCAAATGCGGATGGAAAAAAACAGTATTCACAGGATATTCATGCAAAACCCATGTATATAGAGAGCCAACTTTTATTATACAAGAGTCTTGCAGGGATGACTGCAGGACTTGAATATGTGTGGATTTTGCTATCCTTGTGTGTAGGGGGGAGAGGTATACGAGAGGTAGATGAGTGGATAAAGAAAATATGGTATATACATACAATGGAATATTATTCAGCCTTTAAAAGGTTGGAAATTCTGACACATGCTACAACATGGATGAGCCTTGAGGATGTTATGCTACGTGAAATAAGCCAGGCACAAAAAAGACAAAAACTATGATTCTACTTATATGAGGCACCTAGAGCCGTCAAATTCATAGAGATAGAAAGTAGAATGGTAGTTACCAGGAGCTGGAGAGAGTGGGGAATGGGGAGAATTGTTTAGTGGGTGCAGAGTTTCAGTTTGGGGAGATGAAAAAGCTCTGGAGATGGATGGTGGTGACGGTTACACAACAGTGTGAATGTACATAATACTGCTAAACTGTACACACTTAAAAATAGTTAACATAAATTTTAATATGTGTATTTTACCAAAATTAAAAATAATTTAAAATAGAACTTTGATTTGTTTGATTGTTACATGTCACTCTTAATGTAAAATAACAGGGAGCTACTTTAGGAGAGTGAGAGTCTGATGATATAGATCCCATGATCTTGCTCATCTCAGGCAAGTTTTGAAATAATGCTCAGTGACACGGGTTGTTCAAATAGGACATGTGTTCGAATGGTGTCACCTTATTTCTTCTAGGTAAAAGACAGCAACAGAAGAATAAATCAAGAAAGGAAATGCCACCACTATTTAATTGGATGGCATATTCTGAGACTGAAGGTTTATACTTGAAGCTCACCTATATTGTAGTCAATGTGCACTGCAGCCTTCAACTCCTGCTCTTAGTTGAGGCTACTCATGCAAAATAATTTTTGGCAAAATGATTTTTGGTAAACAGCTCTGAGCAAAATTAAATGCTATATGAATTAAAAGCAATATTTTAAAGGACCGAGGCCTTCAAAACATGTAATGTTGTATACATCATTTGACATTTAGGTTACCAGGCCAGAGGTAGCATGGGTTATTAGTAAAAGAGAGCCATGATTCCTGTAGAGACTATTTGGCAATAAGAAATAGCAATAAGGATGCTTTGATTTAAGACTTTCCTCCTGAGGGCTCACATATATAATAATTTCTTTTCACAATATACTATAAAAGTAGGAAGGAATGAATATGATTATCTCTGCTTTATAGTAGGTGAAACTGAGGAACCAAGAAATAATTGGGATATGACACAGTGATTCATTGGCAGGGTTGGACGCAGAAAGCATGCTTCTAGAGTCCTGATCCCAGGGCTTCCTGGCTATAAATAGCTTGCCTTCTGTTCTGTTGATCCTACTGAAAAAAGCTATAACTCAAAGTTTCAAAAAGTAATAACAGTTTGCTCCTCTTATGAGCTTTCTAAGCAGAGAAGCCACACAAGGAGGTTTGGATTTTCAGATCCTTCCAGAGGTGAGAAAATAGGTGGATGATGTTCACCTAACATCTGCGTCGGTTGGAGAACCTCAGTTTTCTTGACTGTCATGTTTCATGGTTTCTAACTTCATTTGAGCAAGAAAAAAGCAAATTAGGGTCTCAGCAAGCTCCATTTTCTTGTCTTAGAAGCCACAGGCCCCAGTTAAGTGCCTCCCTGAATAAGTGGCTCTTCTGTGCTCAGGGAGAGACCACCCCATGACCCAGAGATGTGGTTTCGCAACATGCACATGGAGGTTTTCAGAAGTCCTCAGCTGGAGCAGCTAAATATGACTGAGACAACACAATCCCAGAGACAAAGGTCAGCCCTATTTTAATCTCTGAGTGAGGCTATTACTCTGGAACAAGGCCCTTCTTGTTTGATTTCCTGCTATTTTCAGTGATTCACAAGCCTAAATCTCTTTCATCTGGGAGTGCAGCGCCACATCTCCCCTTTCAGACTTGTTTGTGAGTTAAAATAGTTCTCATCCTCCATCTCCTTGGAGTGTCTTCTTACAGCCATAGAATTCCTCATGCTGGGAGCCTGAGGAGGCAGAGTCAGGACAAGCTTGGAATGCAAACCCCTGGGGAAGAAGCCCCAGTGTAGCAGGAAGTGAGGATGCTGCTTTCTAGGATGGTCCCACAGAGGCTCTGAGCCAATAACCTGGCAGGTTAGGAGGACTGACTTCTCGAAGAAAGGAGCAGAGCTCTGGAAGGCCGCAACATCTCAGTCACCTATATGTTTGCCCTGCAGTGTCTGCTCAAGTGTGTGCATGTCAGCATTTTGGTCAAAGTCATTTTAGTACGCAACGGAGTACTAGAGGCTCCTATAGTTTTGTTTGTTTGCTTTTAAGACAGGGTCTCACTCTGTCACTGGGGCTAGAGTGCAGTGGCAATGATTAGAGCTCACAGCAACCTCAATCCCCTGGGCTCAAGAGATTCTCGTGCCTCAGCCTCACGAGTAGCTGGGACTACAGATGCCCACCACCATATCTGGCTAATTTCTCTATTTTTTTGTACAGATAGAGTCTCACTCTTGCTTAGGCTGGTCTTGAACTCCTGGGCTCAAGAGATCCTCCTTCTTTGGCCTCCTAAAGTACTACAATTATAGGCATGAGCTACCTCACCCGACTCCGCTAGTTTCTCGATAGCATAGGCCTCATGTTCAATAATTTCTGGTGCACTTGGAATAGTGGGAACTTGAATTGCCCTCATATTTATGTGCTATTTCTCCAAGTGAATGCTGCATTATAGAAGCCTATTTACCCAGGTTTCATATATCATATGGTTTTCGAGTTTGCTGCTTCTCGTCTTTTTGGTATAACTACATTCACTGGGGAATTCTCTCAAATCACTGTTTTTTTAATTGTTTGATACCTCAGTTTGCTGTGGTCAGAGAAGAGTTTGAGAAATGCAGCCTGTGTTAGCCTTCAGGGGATCTGTTGAGTTACCACTTATAGAGTCTGCACTCCTTGCCAGGTACTGTGCAAATGCTTTCCGTACATTATCTAACTTAATCTACATAAGAATCCCATGAGATCATTCTGCAGAAGACAAAACAAGATTTAGGGATGTTAGGTAATTTTCCCTAAGTCATGCAATTAGTTAGTGGAAAGAACTAGAATTTCATCTCAGATCTTCACACTGCTATATATAATAAAGTATAGCAATTTTACTAAAACATTGAAAATTAATGTTTGACTTTCTACCCAAAGTCATTGTCTTGGTAGATATCATAAAATTACATATTTTCTGAATTTTCTTCCCTTTCTCTCTCTCCCTCTTTCTTTTTAAAGAAGAGGTCCCTAAAGTCAGTGAGAAACTCTGATGAGTTGCCCTTTTGTTTGTTTATAAAAGGAAATGTGAACTTTGTGAGCGCTCCACACATTCTTGCCACTTCCTTAAATCAAAGAAAAAAAAAGAGTCACAAAAGCATGGCTCTAACGCGTGTTTTCATATGAAAAGGTCAAAAACCAAAGATCCTTTAGCTTGCTGTAAGGAAGTAGTAGGAAGAGAGCATTGTCACAAAAATACCAGGAGTTTCAAAAAAATAAATAAAAGCAGTTTTTGCCGGGGGTGGAGAGAAAGAATTAACATTTCTGAATTCTGATCCAAATCTAATGTTTTCAGAAGTAACAATCCAGTGTTGGATTTGATTGGGCCAACTCTCCACCCACAATGTAAAATTAAGAACTAGTTACCACCACTGCCACCCCTTCTTTCCAGAGGCCAAGCAAATGGCAGATACACTACGTGTGCTGTGGGCTGTGTCTATACCCCACAGCAAGGTGAAGAGTTAAGCCAATTATCCAAAATTTCAAGCCAAAGAAAAAGTGATTTGGCTTTAGTTATCTGGTAAAAGTGTTTGGAAGACTGAATTATTTACACAAATGCTTATCTTTGCTTGGTATAAACAGAGTGACTTTGTGATTAGGCCTTTTCAATTGATAGTTATTCCTCAAGATTTTTTTAGTTATTAGACTTATCTGTGCTCATTTAAGGAGAAGTAGCTTCATATTTCAAGGGGAGAGAAGGGCTGAGGTCTGAGATGTGGTTTTTAGGTCACTGCCAAAGCTGGGGACAGATAAAAATAGGGGTTCTCTGCACTTGTATGTTTATCGCAGCACAATTCACAATCACAAAGATACAGAATCAACCTAAGTGCCCATCAACTGATGAGTGGATTAAGGCAATATGGTATATATTTATACATACTATGGTACTACTCAGCAATAAGAAAGGATAAAATACCAGCCTGAGCCAGAGTGAGACCCTGTCTCTACTAAAAATAGAAAAATTAGCCAGGCATGGTGGCACATGCCTGTAATCCCAGCTACTTGGGAGGCTGAGACAGGAGCATCGCTTGAGCCCAGGAGTTTGAGGTTGCTGTGAGCTAGGCTGATGCCACGGCACTCTAGCCTGGGCAACAGAGTGAGACTCTGTCTCAAAAAAGAAAAAAATAAGAATGAATGAAATCATGTCTTTTGCGATAACTTGGATAAAACTGGAGGCTATTATACTAAGTGAAGTATCTCAGGAATAGAAAAACAAACACCATATGTTCTCACTTATAAGTGGGAGCTAAACTGTGCCTGCACAAGGGCGCATGGAGTGGCATAGTGGACACTGGAGACTCACAAGGAGGGTGGGAAGGGGTGAGGGATGAAAAGTTACCTATGGGGTACGATGTACACTACTCAGGTGATGGGTACTCCAAAAGCCCAGATTCCACCACTATACAATATATACGTGTAACAGAATTTGACTTGTACCCCCTGAATCTATTAAAAGAAAAATAAATAAAACTTCTATAAAGTGGCTAAAAACAAACAAAAATCAAACAGGTGTTCTCCACTAACTGCACATAAGAATCACCTGGGAAGCTTATAAAAGCACACGGATGCCTTGGCCCCGTCCAAGGCCAACTGAATCAGGATCTCTGGGGAGGGAACTTGGTGGGGAGTATTTTCTAAGAGCTCCCTAGTGATTTGAAAGCAGCCGTGATTGAGAAACACTGGATTCATCATGGTTATCATCATGTTGATGGTGGGAGGTGTAAAAAAGGTGAAGGATGCTCCAGCTCAGGTGCCTGAATTGTCTACAGACATTTGACTTTTATGGATAAAAATCAAAAAGAGATGAGACAAAATGGTAGTGTAGGTTTACCTTCTTGATTTTTTTCATTAGCATGTGGTCTCATCACAGTTTTCAAGCTAGCTATAAAAGCAAATTCTAAAATACAAAATTTCTTTCAGAAAGATTAAAAAGAAAATCTCGATATCTGATGAGTACTAGTGAACAGAAAACAATGGCCAAAAAAGTGTATTCATGTGTTACTTTCACAAAGTCCCTTGGCTTTATACTTTGCCAACTATTTGCACAGGCACAATGATTTACTATACCAATTTGATAGTTTAAAGTAGTGAGTATCAAACTTTATTATACATCAAAATTACCCAGAGGACTTGATAAAACTCAGATTGCTGGGCCCCATTCCCAAAGTTTCTGATTAAGTGGGTTTTGTGTGGGACCCAATAATTTGCATTTCTAATGAGGGTGCTAGTCTTGGGACAACAGCAAACTAAGGTAGAACTTGAACACCTCTCCCCCAAAACCTCATTATATCATATATGTGTGAAGAATAAATGTGAATATTTAATTTAGTGTTATTTTTTCTTATTCCAAAATAGACTTGAACAATTCTCTAAAAGTATACACAATGGGTTAATTTTTTTAATTAAAAAAAAGGCAAGGAGCCAGGTGCAGTGGCTTATGCATATAATCCCAGTGACTGGGGAGGCTGAGGTGAGAGGATCACTTGAGTCCGGGAGTTTGAGGCTACAGTGAGCTATGATCGTGCACTCCAGCCTAGGGACAGAGAGAGGCCTGTCTCAAAACAAACAAACAAACAATATGAAAAGATAAGGAAATTCAGGTGAAAAGTAAAGGTTGAATAGTAAAATAGAATTAAACAGCACATACAGGCCGGGAATGGTGGCTGACGCCTGGAATCCTAGCACTCTGGGAGGCCGAGGTGGGAGGATCGTTTGAGCTCAGGAGTTTGAGACCAGCCTGAGCAAGAGCGAGACCCTGTCTCTACTAAAAAAAAAATAAAATAAAAATAGAAAGAAATTAGTTGTAAAACTAAAATATATATAAATTAGCCTGGCATGGTGGCACATGCCTGTAGTCCCAGCTACTCGGGAGGCTGAGGCAGGAGGATTGCTTGAGCCCAGGAGTTTGAGGTTGCTGTGAGCTAGGCTGATGCCATTGCACTCTAGGCCGGGCAACAGAGTGAGACTCTGTCTCAAAAAAAACAAAAAAACAAAAAACCCAGCACATACATATAGGAACTAATTATTTTAAGAAGATAAAGAAAAGAAAATATATTTATCAAAGCATAAATTCGAGAGCATCAATTCTATAAAGTAGATCTTATTTCTGAGCTTTTTCTTATTTTCGAACTGCTTTGTAACTTAAGAAATAGAACATTTAGCTGTTCTAAGACAAAGTCAAAATGGAACATTGCCTGGCCAATCCTAGGGATGCCAGCCAAGGATGTGAGATTCCATTCTGTTCTTCCTTATGTGCCTAGACTGCTTTCAAACAGGACAGAACAAAATGGAATGAGCAGAGACATGCCTGGTTTATTTAATAAAGCTGTGTATAGTAAGATAAGTAAACTCAAAAAGTATTTATTTGGAGTCTTGAAATTTTGAGATTCATTATCGACACAGGAACACAAAAGCAAGAGCAGGCAGCAGTCTGAGCATCCAAAACAAGGCTGGCGGAGACTGAAGTCCACTGCCACTGCCGCGGCTCCTTGTTTAAAGGCAATACCCATGGCCCAGTGTTGTCACGTAGTTGATTTATCAAGAGAAGCCAGAACTTGGATTTTCATACAAAATGTCACTAATTTTAAATGTTGGCAACAAATCTATTTTTTTTTAAAAAAAATAGTACTATGTGAGTTAAACACTGTGGGCCAGATTTGGTCTTGCTAGTTTGTAGTTTCTAATCTTTAGGGATTCGTGTAACCTGCTTCATCACCGACTCCTCTGCACCCTGGGCTGGTCTCTACCCAGGTAGCTAATCAGAACAGAGCCAGTTTGCCAACTGGTATTTGCATGGTTTATCTTTAGCCCAGTGATTCTCAAAGTGTGGTCCTAAATCACAACAGCATCATCTGGGAGCTTGTGAGAAATACAAATTATCTGGCCCACTCCTGCCCTACTGAATCAGAAACCCTGGGGGTGGAGCCAGAAATCTGTGTTTTAACGAGCCCCTCCACGTGATTCTTAAATGTCTGCTGAAAGTTTGAGGGCCGTTAATTTACTTGAAGAGAACTTAAGGCAGTCACATTGAACCAGAACAGATCTACTGGGTTGGGTATAAGATGAGCTCCTTACCAGCATCTCAGAGCAAGGGCTCTCTGATTATGTGATATTCCAGATGGTGCTGGAATTATTACCTTGTTGATAGAAACTTTGGCAGATCTTTATTTGAAAGACAAAATTCCAAAGTAACATAGAGAGTCTCATGTGTGACATCTGCTAAAGAATAGCTGTCAGTTTAGGGATTGTTGTCAATGATCATTTACTCATTCTTGCCAACTTCTCCAGATGTTGTGGTTGGTGTCAGCTGAAGACATTCTCTCATTTCCTCTCTTACCCACCAAATCTTACCTATTTTTCAGAGCAGCCCTTGCATATTTTTTGAGGATCATTAGAATGTGACTATAGACAGAGGTTCTTGCAACTATTTTATGTGGAAATAGCTTTATAAAATAAGAGTCAAGATATATCTACAGGAGGGCATTCATTCTGAATAAAGAATAATTCAGTTTTAAATGTGGCAACAAATACCAACATTTCAACTAAGCATGTTATTTTTATCTTTATGTTTGGCATCTCATAGTTACATGTGGGCAAGGTATGACAAGCACTAGTTGGCACTAAGGAAATTTGGTTTCTTGTCTTGTGTCTGTCCCTATCCATCTGTGTGCCCTTGCCCTGGTCACTTGTGGGCTCCCTTTTCACAGTCTGTATAATGAAGACCTTGACTGAATGATCTCTGAGGACTTTTCAGCTCTGAAAACATTCCATGACATTAAAGTGCATTCCATTTAAATCACATGGTATGAGCTCATTTATTTGAACTTTAATAGCAATACTTAAGCATTTATATGTTGCTTTTCATCTTCAAAGCACTTAACATACTTATGAATCCTTCCAGCAACACTTTGAGGTAGCTAAGTACTATTAAAACAGAGAGAGAGAGAGAGAGAGAGAGAAAGATTTTAAGTGCTTTAGTGATTTACCTCTGGCTAAAGGAAGAGAATATACCAGGGCTGCACAATTAAAAATAAAAATTATTAAAAGAGAGAGAGAATATACCAGGGCCAGAATTAAATCTGATTCCCTCTGTCATATTAGCACATTGACAGCCACACTAGAAAAAAAATTTTTTTTCTCCTTGGGGCCATGGTGTTTTATTTATGAAAATAGAAGAAAAACTTCAAAAACAAAATGATCCTTTCTTATTTAATGAAAAAATTGTTATTTTTTATTGTTTTCTGTGTATGAGTTATGTGCAACTTCAGAAACAGTTCATGTGGCTCAAGGCAAAGAGACTTGTGAGTTACATATGCTTCACGAGGCTGCAGGCTCAAAACTAGCATGAGTTAAATACAATTCACATGACAGTTAATGTGTTAGACCATGGTATCAAACTTTCCTTCCTCTGACATCCTTAGGGTTAAGTTTAGCTGCTCCCTTCAGCTTTATAGTCCAGGATTTTCTCTAATCTTTATGGGATGAAGGCATTTTGGTGTTGTCTGCCTCTTTGAAGGGCAGAAACCACATCTTGCTCAAGCACAGGGCTCCATTTGTAACTGAAGTTTGCTGTTGGTGATGGTGACTTGGTCCTTTTCTATTTAAGCTGATCTAACCCAAATCAGAAAGAAATGTATCTATTGTAAGAAAGTGAAGCTTTCTATTGCAAGAAAGCAGCAAGTCCATGGTCATGTACATTTTTGGCGACTGCCTCGAAGGTTGGCAGTCTTACAGCTTTCCTGTAGCTCACCAGAGAGCAGGGCCTTTTTAAAATAATGCCAAACGCAGGTTGAACTTTGGTAACCTTTTCTCTTTAATGCAAATGTAACTCTGAATAGGGTCTATAATCAGAGCCCGAATAATGAAACAGTTGCTTAAAAATATAAAGTTTAGTTTGAGAATTTATAACCCTGACACTGGCTGAAAGAACAGTGTGGATGGAGTGAGTGGTGTGGCAGAGGGATGGCAGGGAGAAAGGGGGAAAGGGTAAGAAAAGGAGTTCTCTGGAGGAGACTTGTGCTAACTGCATAGGAATTGCCCTTGGGAAGTATCCATCTATCACTCCAGTGTCCCCCAGAGACCATCAGAGGTAGGAAAACCTGGTACAGAGGGGGGAAAGCCAGAAGGACCCACCTCATAAGTGACCCTTTTTTTCTAAATTAGGTCACTATTATCACAATACTACATATTTTACTTTAAAAATCAGTTCAGATT
>VBSM01000361.1:64389370-64400681 GCA_008086735.1 Cheirogaleus medius | reverse complement strand
TTTGCTGTCTGCTTTAATCCAAGAATTCATTTCTCTGTAAGTTCCTAATTCAATATATTACAATTTTAGAGGTGTTTCAGGGTCACAGAAATTTGAGAAATGGCTACTTATGCTATAAAGTATTAATGTATAAGGTTATATGTTATGTTTTGGTTTAAAAAAAAAGACAACCTGAAACTGGCTCATCAATATTTAATAATTGGCTGGGGAAATCCAACTTTGTCTAACTGTGTTTTCAAGTTGTATGGTCTTCTCCTGGCATATATTTTAGATTGCCCTGTAACTTGTTGTAACTGCCTTGTTCACACTGTTGTGAACATATGTATTTGCCTCAGAAAATACTTTCCTGTTTTCAAACCTATTAGCTCACCAAATTTTATTTTTCAAAATGGCTAAGGTTTGCTATCAGATGAAAATACGATGTAGAAGAGGTGGCTAGAGGGGCCGACCGCTTGTTCCGGCTGAGCGGCTACCGTGCGTGCGGACACTTCCAGAAGATCCCAGCAGACCTTGCGCCTGGTGCTCCTCTCAGCAGGTTCTGAAACCTGATGGTTTCTCTTGCTATAGGGTTGATAGGGTTTTGAGGTGATTAATTCACTCATGTTAATCTACTCATGAGAGGCTTGTTTATAGACATTTAATAATTTGCAATGTGAAATAGTGAATAGACTATTTTTGAAACTGGATGACTTCAGAGAATTCCTGGAGTTCAACACATCCTTCTCAGTAATCAGAAGGTTTCTCAGTGAGAAAAGAATCACCACATACAAAGGAAGTTGATGAGTCTTGGGGCTTATTTTATCTAGGCAGTGGTAGGGCCAGGAAAATTGTCTTGTCTATATTAGTTACTAGAAGTCGCTTGAAGCCCTCAGAAGTCTCTCTTTCTTACAAAATGCTGAAGGAATGCTTGCAAATTTCTACTTTGCAATTCTTATTTTTTTTTTGCATTGCAACTATCCAGATATAAGTGATTTATCTGGGCTCCATAAATCTGCCCAGTACATTCTGCTTTGTATTTTGATTGTCTACATATCTTATTTACTGTATTACATTTAAGATCTTTTAGACAGAAACCCTAGTCTATTAATCATTTTATCTCTTTTTGTGCCTCTGATTGCATACATATGACTTCCTTGTTTATTCTTTTTATCAATCTATTCAGGCAACATGTATTGCCAGCTCCTTTTTATATCCTTTTTCACCAAATAGTTCCTGCATGAGGAACTCAGATAGAGATCCTGACTAGAAAAAAATCCCTACTCTACTATTTACAATATTGTATATCATGAATTTGGAATGATTTCCAAGGAAACACAGCATTATCCTCATCCTATATGACCATCAAGTGTGAATCAATATAATGTGGCATAGATTATCTAACCAATAAGACTTTTGCCACAGGCCGGGCGCGGTGGCTCACTCCTGTAATCCTAGCACTCTGGGAGGCTGAGGTGGGAGGATTGCTTAAGCTCAGGAGTCTGAGACTAGCCTCAGCAAAAGTGTGCTCTACTAAAAATAGAAAAATTAGCCACCACGCCTGGCCTGTGGCAAAGTCATATTGGTTAGATCAGGTGTCCTCAAACTACGCCCCGCGGGCCACATGCGGGTGTTTTTGCCCATTTGTTTTTTCACTTCAAAATAAGATATGTGCAGTGTGCATAGGAATTTGTTCATAGTTTTTTTAAAACTATAGTCCGGCCCTCCAACGGTCTGAGGGACAGTGAACTGGCCCCCTGTTTAAAAAGTTTGAGGACCCCTGGGTTAGATAATCTATGCCATACTATATTGTTTCATACTTAATGGCCATATAGGATGAGGACAGTGCTATGTTTCCTTGGAAATTATTCTAAATTCATGATGCTGTTATTTCTTCAGACACCATAGGAAATATATCATATTACCAAAATATAAACTGCTATGTCCCCAAATTCTTCTCACATACTTACTCTTAAGAGAATGCCAGAAAGTAGCCTTCAAGGCCCATGTATTTCAAATGTGTTAGAACACGCTTCATTGGAGTTTTGCTTAACATCGTTGTGAGATGCATATCAGCGTAGCCTACACCATTTCTCCAGAGTGAATTTTAAAAGGAAAAGGAATAAAAATGTCTAAGGCTCTACTTATATTAATGTTAAATAGACATTGAAAACTAACTTAACTAACCTGCTTTCCTAATTCTGCTTAACTCCACTGACCTTTTAAATCGTCTCTTCTTTTTTGTATTAGAATTTTTGGAATAGGTAATACAGTTCCATGGTTCGAAAAACAAAAGATACAAAAACTATTCAGAAGTAATTGCATCCTCTTCCTTTGTCTGCCTGTATCCCCATCCTCTTCTTTTTTCACTAAAAAATATTGCTTGGCTTTTTAAAAATATCATACATAGTGTTCCTTCATTCTCATTTAAAGCTATAGAGTATTTGATTGTAATGATGTACCATAATTAATGTAAATAGTCTTCTATTGTTATACATTTAGGTTGTTTGCAATGTTTTGCTATTATAAACAATGATTCAATAAATGAAGTTGTACAGAAGTCATTCTGCAAATAGGCAAGTATATTGGTAGAATAAATCCTCGAAAATAGAATGGCTAAAACAATTTTTGTGTGCATTTACTAATTTGTTAATATTACCAACTGTCATCATAGAGGTTGTCCAAATTTATAGTCCTAGCAGCAGAGATAGGCTGTTTCCCCACAGGTATTTTTTCAAACCTTTGAATTTTTGCCAATCTCCTAGATAAAAAATAGTATCTCAGTATAACTTTAATTTGTAGCTCTCTTATTATAAGTAAGGCTAGTTTGTGTTCTTATGTTTAACGGTTTCCACTTTATAAACAGTCTGTTCATATGATTTGCATGCTTTTGGTTTGTTCTTTTTATTATTAATTTTTAAGAGCTTTCTATTTATTAGGAAAATTAACATTTTGTAATTTAAGTTGTAATTTTTTTTGCTAGTTTGTCATCTGTTTTGGTTGTGTGTGTGTGTTTCAGAAGTTTTTTTAAATGTTACATTTTTCAACTTTTTCTTTTTCTTTTTTAATTTATGGGAACATATCAACCCTAGCAAACTGTTTCTTTTATGGTTTCTAAATTTTGAGTCATATTTAGAAAAACCTTCTGTACTCAAAGGTTGTAAAAGATTCTCTTTTCTTCTAAATATTCTATGGTTTCATTTTTTATGTGTAAATCTTTGATCCCTTTGGAATTTATCTTTGTGTACAGTGTCAGATATAGATGAATCAATTATCTTTTGACATAACCAGGAAAACTAAGTTGAGAATCTTCCTATAGTTTGGAATAAAAACTGAAACTATCTGTAATATTACATGAATGGCTTAGATTGGGTGTCTACAGTGATTAGTCAACCAAAAATACTCTTTATATTTATATTACCTGGATATCTTCTGACTTTTCCAAACTTGATTTAACAAAGAGGAGTAATTCCTCACAAGACAAGCCTAGTTAATCATTGTTCGTGTAATTCAGCATAAACTGTACTGAGTTTCACAGCACTAGACACAATAAAATTTGAGTTTAAAATTCAAAATTTTGATAGTCTTATAGGATGGCAAGACTTATAATTACCCAAAAGTGAATACAGAGCAAACATTGAGTTGGACATAGCAAATCTATGCCGCATAGTTCAAATGCAGTATACAGGTCGAAAGGAAAGAATAATCAGTAGATAGAGGGTTCTCATTTTAAGTTAGAAGAATTCCTGGAAATATACATTTGACACTACTTCTGGAAGGAAATGGCTAAAGGAGTAAGTCAAAAAGGGGCATGAAGTGGCTTGGTAGTAGAGTGAGCTTCTTGAAGCTCCTAGCCAGATTTTTACTAGAGAAGATACAAAACAGGTGTGAGATGTTGACAGAATTTGCCATCACTTTTAAAGACCTACTTAGGGAAACTAAGTGTGAAAGAGTCCATATGTTCCTAAGATAAGACCAAACAATGGAGCTGTTGCTAGAATCCCCTATCTCATCCAAGATAACAGGCACTTGAAGATGACCAGGACAACAAGCAGATGAAAAAGGACAAACCTGTCCAGGCCCATTGGCTCATGCCTATAATCCTAGCACTCTGGGAGGCCAAGGTGGAAGGATCGGGTGAGCTCTGGAGTTCAAGATCAGCCTGAGCAAGAGCGAGACCAGTCTCTACAAAAACTGGAAAAAATTGGCTGGCTGCGCCTATAGTCCCAGCTATTCAGGAAGCTGAGGCAGAAGGATCACTTGAGCCCAGAAGTTTGAGGCTTTGGTGAGCTATAATGACACCACTGCACTCTAATAAAAAGGCAAACCTCATACAATCTCCAACTCCACATCACTGAATTCACATCGGGAAGGACTGCTGTTAGTCAGTATGATCAGTAATGACCACTGTGAGTGAAAGAGTCTCACAGATTGTGTGCTGCCCTTAGTATATGGACAATTAAGGAAAAATTAATTGAACAAAGCTTTAGTCATGAAGATACTTCTTTTGGAGAGGCTCTAAATATCACAGTAAAATAGACTATGTAAATGTTTATGTTGGCCATTTAAAGAGCTCTGAAAATACGGAGAGAATACTGGGCTGGATGCCAAAAGAACTAATACTTAATTCTGGTTATACCATTTAGCTACCTAAGCAAGTAAAATTGAACAAGTCCCTTTTTGGTCTTGTGTTCTAAATTCTTCAGCTTTGCTCCTCAAGTAATAAAAACTATGAAATCTCAGTAGTTTACAACAGTGAAGAATAAACAAAATTGGTTTTGTACTTTTTTGACACATGAGAAGATGGATCGAACGCATATTTGCTCTAAGAGTCGTCTCCATTCCACGATATAGGAGCTGCTCTCTCCAGGACATGAGAGCTTGTGACAGAGGGAAAAGAGTTGGAAGCTAGCAAATCACATGCTGGCTGTTGAAATTTCTGCACAGCCACGGCAGATGAAATGTCTTCTCAAATGCCAATGGCCAAAGTACATAGTTAAGCTCAATGTCAATAGGGTAGAGATATTAATATATACTCCTCCTGTAGGAGATGCTACATGTTACATAGTAATAGGTGGGATTAACTAATTCTTTTATAGAAAAAGGGAGTGAATATTTGGGTACAACATACCTCAGATTATTATTATTATTATTATTTTTGAAGACAGGATCTCACTCTGTCATGGAGGCTAGAGTGTAGTGGCATGATAGCTCACTGCAACCTCAGACTCCTTGATTCAAGTGATCCTCCTGCCTCAGTCTCCCAGAGTGCTAGGATTACAGATGTGAACCACTATACCAGTCCAGCCTACCCCAGATTCTAATCATAATTTTATCACTGTTTCTTAAATTGCAATGCAATATCCTCTCTGATCTTCAGCTATTAAATGAGGACTTAGATGATCTTCATCATTCTATCTGGACAGAAGGTCTATGATTTTGGAAAATGCCCCTTTCAATTTGTTGTCAGAATGTGGTTAGAAGAAAGGAATGCTGCCCCTGGGCTATGATTACCTAAAGACAGGGTTCCCTTTCTATCTTGGTTCCTATATATGCCTAGTACAATCATGAATGACAACTATAGCTGGTTATGGTTAACTACATTATCTCATTTAACTTAGGTGGTGAGTGATAAAGTTTGGCTTAGAACCCAAGTTTATTGAATTCTCCAGTACAAATGATCTTGTATATATAGATCTCAATTTCCCAAATTCATTTGGCAGTACAATGCTTTTAAAATTATTACATATTGATGAGACAGCAACTGGCACTCATGAGAAATAAGGTAGGCTTAGATTAACAGAAATCATAAAGTGGTCTCATGAAAAAATTAACTATAATTAGAAACTATCAAAATGTGATCCATATGCAAATATACAATTGACATTGGATAAAATTATAAATACATGCTGAAGTTATAAAATAAGACACTTCATGCAGACCAGTAATCATAATAGATTATAGAGTACAGCACCAGTTGTTGGGCAGGTATAGCCTATGTAGCCATGGTCACTCTTACATCACAGGATTTGTATTACCTGAGAGGATTTCATTTTGTTTTGTTTTGTTCTGTGGAACACTCATTAATATTTTATAGAACACTAGTGGGGTTTTACTTTAAGGAGGATTTTGTTTAAAAAAAGGAAAAGAAAACTCTGAAAATCACTAAAATTTTAATCAGCATCTGATTGATTAAGATCAACAATTGATTAATTAAAACCTTAGACTAGTGATTTTTGAAACTTATGTGCCCAATTCAGTGTACAGGCTTGGAAGAGTGACAAAGACCACCCAGGATCCAGTGCATTATTTCATTCTTGTGTTTAGCACATTCTGCTGAACATATTTATTCACATCAATATGTCTCCCACTTAAGACTCTGAGCTTGTTGAGGGAATCTTGAGTCCTCACATATAATCATTGCTAATAGGTGTTGCTGTGAACTCCATGGAATTCTATCTATCCTGAAAGGAAGTAAAATTTGGTTGATTAAAAAATATTTGTACACATAAAACACTCAGAGGGATGCTTTTAATAAAGTATTCACATGAGTAGGATAATAGGTATTTTTAGTGTTAATGAATAAATTGTCCTTTAGGGAACTTCACCTTGAATAAGGCCTACAAAGATGGATAGTCATAGAGGTTTAGGAAGTCAGTTCCATGGAAGGCAAAACAGGAGTGCTAAAATTTTATGAAATTTAGTCCAATTCACTTAATTTTGTATCTTTAATTCTACAGAAAGATGCTTTCATGCTCAAAAGACAATCATTTATTCTTAAGCACAACTGTACTTTTCTGGCTGGTCTTAACCACAATAGGACTTTTTCAAGCCTAAGGTTATATTAATAAGATGGTTCCCTGTGATTTTCATCTCCTGTCATTCTCACCTGTGTGTACCCCTTCTTATATTGAATAGAACCATATAAACAATATGTAGTGTAAACAGTAGGACGTTGAAAACATGATGTGTGGCTTCTGAGGCTAGATCACAAAAGATATTGTGGCTTCACCTTGCAGCCTTGGATTACTTTCTCTGGGGGACACCAGCTGCCATGTGGTAAGGACATTGAGCTGTCTATGGAGAGGTCTACACGGGGAGTGAGTGAAGTATCCTGCCAAGAACCAGTCATGTGAACAAGGCATTTTGGAAGCGAATGTTGAGCCCATAAAGTCTTCAGGTAGCTGTAGCCCTGGTCAACATCTTGATTGCAACATCTGAGAGATCCTGAGCCCAAACCACCCAGATATCTAGCCCTCAAAAGCTGTGCAATATAATAAATATTTACTGTTATTTTAGGATGCTAAGTTTTGGGTAATCTGTTAGTCAGCAATAGATAATCAATACAGAATACTGATATAGAATACCCAGATTCCCAAGGATCTTGTGTTAAAATTATGCATTCTATAAATGAAAACAAATTTTTCTTAGTCTTGATTTCATTCCATGTCTTGCCAAGCGAATCCTTTGCCCCTTTGGATTTCCTTCCTATTTCCATTCATGACACACACCTGAAGTCCGTTTTCCACATTCCTTCTCTGGCAAACTCTTTATCAGACTTTAAGAAGCCTTCTCTATCAGGATTGGCCGCACGTGACTAAAGAACTCCAATTAGCAATGACTTAAACAAGAGAGGTTTGTTTTAGTTATTGTTCTTTTTTTTTTTTTTTTTTTTTGAGACAGTATCTCACTCTGTTGCCCAGGCTAGAGTGCCATGGCGTCAGCCTAGCTCACAGCAACCTCAAACTCCTGTGCTCAAGCGATCTTCCTGCCTCAGCCTCCCGAGTAGCTGGGACTACAGGCATGTGTCACCATGCCCGGCTAATTTTTGCTATATATTTTTAGTTGACCAATTAGTTTCTTTCTATTTTTAGTAGAGACGGGGTCTCACTCTTGCTCAGGCTGTTTTTGAACTCCTGACCTTGAGTGATCCTCCCGCTTTGGCATCCCAGAGTGCTAGGATTACTAGTTATTGTTCTTTATGTAAAATGGAGGTAGGCAGTTCACTCTGTTAGAATGGATATACTACAAAGATCTTATAGACACAGCTCCTTCTAGCTCACAGCTAGGTCCCTTTTTCATGTTCCAAGATGTCAGCATGAGCACCTTCACCACTGATTTGCAGTGTCAAAATAGAGGTCGGAAGAAAAAATGTAAAGTATGTGCAACAACTGTTTTATTTTTATTTATTTTTATTTTATTTTTTTAGAGACAAGGTCCTCCAACTCTTGGGCTCAAGTGATCCTCCTGCTTCAGCCTCCTGAGGAACTAAGATTACAAGCATGTAATTTGTAATGCTTGCTAATTTTTTATACGTTTTTGTAGAGGCAGGGTTTTGCTATATTGCCCAGATTGGTTTTAAACTCCCAGTCTCAAGTGATCCTCCCACCTTGGTCTCCCACAGTGCTGGGATTACAGGTGTGAGCCACCAAATCCAGCCCATCAGCTGTTTTTGTTGTTGTTGTTGTTTTGAGATAGAGTCTTGCTCTGTCACCTGGGCTATAGTGCCATGACATCAATATAGGTCACAGCAACCTCAAGCTCCTGGGCTCAAGTGATCCTTCCTGCCTCAGCCTCCTGAATAGCTGGGACTATAGGCGAGAACCACCATGCCAGGCTAATGTTTCCTATTTTTAGTAGAGACCTGTCTCACTCTTGCTCAGGCTGGTCTCAAAATCCTGAGCTCAAGCGATCGTCCCGCTTCAGTCTCCCAGAGTGCTGGGATTACAGGCATGAGACACTGCGACTGGCCAACCATCAGCTGTTTTAAAATAAATTTGTTGAAGCTGCCACTCAACATTTCTCTTACATCTCACTGGTCACTAACCAGTCACATGGTCACACTTCATTTACAAAGGAGGCTGAGAAATGAATTTTATTTTGGTCGGCCCTATGACCAGCTAAAAACTGGGGATTCTAATACTAGGATTCAACCTAGTATGGATGTTATATTGGAGCAGGCAATAACAGCCTTGGTCAGATCTTCCCTGTGTCCCCTGAGTTTCATTGCATCCTCCACTGAGTTCCCACGAGCCTGTGAATGCCTCAGTGGGGAGGCTTATTTGCCTTTAATGACCAAAAGAGAGAGTAGGCTTGTGTTAGTCTGTTTGGACTGCTATAAGAAAGTACTATAACCTGGTAGCTTATCAACAACAGAAATGTATTTCTCATAGTTCTGTAGTCTGGGAAGCCCAAGGTCAAGGTACCAGTTGTGTCTGGTAAGGGCTTGCTTCTCCGTAGTTGTTGCCGTCTGGCTGTGTCCTTAGATGGTGTAAGGGGCCAATCAGTTCCCTTGGGCCTCTAAGAGCACTAATCCCATTCATGAGAGTTATGCCCTCATCATCTAATTACCTCCCAAAAGCCTTGCCTCTTAATACTATCACATTGAGGATTAAGTTGCAACATATGAATGTGGGACACAAACATTCACACCATAGCAAGATTTTTTAATAAATGTGTGTTGAATGATTAAATGAACAATTAAATGAACGCTGTGTTAGCTAAGGGTTTTGAGTCCTAACTTCTCACTTCTTTGAACTTCTTAGCAGAGGTAGTCACTATTAGTTTCTATTTCTCTAAAAATTCCAGAGAGCAATCCAACAAAATGCTATGTTATCAGCAGCTTAATCATTAATCTGAGATGTTATTTGTAGTGAATTTCCCAGGACACTTGTTTTTGACTTGGGGAACACTTCGTCTTGTTGCAAGACAAAATATTGTAGCAAATGTCCATTCTGCTAAATCATATTACTAAATCACATTTAATCATAAAACATATAATTCAGGATGTGAACTTCATCTGAGATAAGTTAGTGCAACACTAAAGATTCTCATAAACTATTAGAGGCATGCTAAATAGGTATAGCTGTTTGGGTTAACAGATCACTGTTACCTATTTAGTATATGGGAATCCTCATATAAATGTCAATATAAATTTCTCTTTAGTCATTCTAAGCCTGGAAATTCATCCTAAAACAAATAATTCAACAGAAAAAAAAAATCCATGCACTAGGATGTTCCTTGCTGTATTGTTTATAGTGTGTTAGTGATCAGCTGAAAGCAAACAACTAAATACCCAACAATAGAGGACTGGTTTAATAATGCATGGTGTTTCAATACAATAAAAAAACAGATAATTATGAAAATATGAAAAGAGTCGTGATTTTTTGCTAAGTGAAAGGAAAAAGGGAATATGAAAGTTCATTTTCACTATGATTACAACCATGCAAAATATGTGTATTGAGAAAAACCACAATAGAACAAAAATAGAACTACAAAGTGAAAGCTAGGTAAAGTGGTAGATTGTGGGTGATTTTTCTTTTTAAGAAAATTTTCTTTAATGCTCACTTGTCATCTTAGCATAAATATATGATAAAAATTTTTGTATAATTGATTACCAAGTCCTGTAATAAACTAGTGGGTGACACACTACATCTTTCAAAGTCTCTTTTGTGCTTGTGGTGGCTGGAACAAGGTTACACTGAGAAAGTACTTGACCTTATGCTCTTAGATTTCTCTAATAACCAAAAATTAAAGATTTCATATTATTGGCCATTGAAATAAGCATGAATTGGAGTAGGTCTCAGTGAATCTTGGGTCTGGTACCTATATCTGATGAACAGATTTTTTAGGGGGTAATGAAATGAACCATCAATTAACATTTGCCCACTTCTCCTTGGACATAAATTATAAATTGACTTTAGAGCTCACAGCTAGTTGCTTTACAGAATGTAGGTAAAATCAAAGACTCAACACATTTATCCTTGTTTCTTCATTAGTATTGCTTAGCTTAAAAAAGTGTGTATATATCTATTGTATACATATTCACTGGGATTTATGTATGTTTACATATATATATCTTCATCAGGATTTATATGCTGTAAATCTAATAAGAATTTTGAGCCAACTTGACTAAAATTATTTCCTTCTTTTTACCCAAATCATAGAGTTTATATTTGTGAACATTTCATTAAAGAGTGACTAGGATAAAAGACATCATGTTTGACATTACTCTAAAAGTTAATAGTATTTTAGAATTCTGCCACGAATTGAGCAATTGGTTGCCTATAGGCAGGTAAATGATTTCTCAAGATGTTCTCTGATGTGACTTACAATGAGCACAGGTAGGAAATGTTGCTTATAGGAGACACGGTTTCACGATATGACTTTTTAAAATAATTATTGAGCTATAATTTCCACACGTAAAATCCACATTTTTAAAGTATAAAATTCAGTGAATTTTAGTATATTTACAGAGTTGTGCAACTATCACCACTATCTAATTTATTTATTTATTTATTTATTTATTTATTTATTTTTTGAGACAGAGTCTCAC
>VBSM01000361.1:64377456-64389270 GCA_008086735.1 Cheirogaleus medius | reverse complement strand
AAAAAAAAAAAAAAAACATTTTCATCACCCCAAAAAGAAACCCCATACCTATTAGTAGTAATTTCTCATTTCCCCCATCCCCATCCCTGACAACCCTTTATACACTTTCTGTTTCTCTGGAATGGCTAAATGAATGCTAATATAGCCCCTGGATTGACTCTGTGTGTGAGTGTGTGTTTGTGTGTGCGCGCGTGTGCACTCGCACATGCGCACGCACGCACACATATATACATACACAGATGCATGTATAAAGACATTGCAGGAGAGGGGTTCTTTCAGATTGCAAAAGTAGAGACATGGTCAGGCATTCAGATGACTTCAAATGTTAGAAATTTATTTAAAAAGCAAATGTGAAAGTAAGGAAGAACAGGACATCTTTTTTGCAGGCCACATAAAGAACTGAATAGTCACAAGAAGACATACATGGAGTAGTTAATTTGGGAGTACTAGAACCAGTCTGCCTGAGATTGAATCTTGGCATCTTTATTTACTCCATGTGTGATCTTTGGCAAGTCACTGAACTACTTTTCCCTTGTGTTTTTCCTCTTTTAAAATGAGGACAATAGGAGAACCTGTACTGTGGGATAGATAGGAAGGTTAGTTGAAACGATATACGTAGAGAACAGAGAATAATGCCACTGGCTGCTGTTGACATATTAACTATTATTGCTGAGGATTAAATATATCTCTGCTGATTCAATTATTTGAGCATTTTGTGAAAGCAGCTGACTTTTCATTGGCTCTGTTGGTGGTTTTCACATGAGTGACTCAGCTTAATCTCAATGATCCATAGTTTCTCTCCTCTCCACTCTCTACCTCATGAGTTCTGTTGTCTCATGGTTCTGGCTCTGTTGTCTTTTCTGTGGTTTTCTCTCAGCTTCCTCATCACTCCACCAATGACCACCTCTTGCCTTCTGTAAGCTCTGACAGAAAATCTGACAGATTCGACAAGTCCTAATAGAATAGAGAGTGTTTGCGTTGGGTAATGTCAACTCTAGTTCTGAATCAGCCTAGAGTAGCTGCTTACATGCATGTCACACATACACACAGAGGAGGAGGTATGAGCTTGGTGAAAATTCTGTGGCTTTTTGAAAAGAGGGAGGTATGATTTTTAGATACCTTGCATGGAATGTCCAAGACAGTCATGACATTGGAAGATATTTGCTATATTAAGTGAGAAAAGCAGAATACAAATTTATACAACATAATTAAAACAATGGAAGGAAATGTACAACTTAAAAAAATTATGATTTATATGATTCAGGCAGTGAGTCAATGCTATTTTTCTTTTCTAACCTTTAGTAGAATCAAATTTTCTCAAATGTGCAGATACTACTTTCTACAATGTATTTTATAAAGTCTAAATAAAAATATTTGTTAAAATGCAACCATTTCTCCAGCTATGCACAAGAAAAACAAATAGTTTTAATTACTTAGGTAATTTGGGTTGGGGATTTTATAATTGAGAAAGAATAAAACATTTTAGACAGGATTTTTTATGTTGTTTCTTTGCCTAAGTGACACAATTAAATAGTTTTCACCACCTTTATTCTCATGAACATGAAGGCCACATAAAGTCATTAGATCACTCTGCTTCTTCTGGGCATGCTGACTCTTCAAAATAGAGTTTAAAAAAGTCTATGCACTTGGAGAAATCTATGACATATGGCTCATACTTTATTTCCCAGCTGTTTTCTGTTAACCTTGACTCTGAGATTTTTTTTCCCCCAAATAATTTATATATCGAGGCAGGATGCATGTCAGTGGGGAGTTGTATTTTGGATGTGAGGATGTTAAGGCACAGAGCATGAAAAGAAAACAGGATTATTTTTGCAAATTATAGGTGAGAATTGTTCATAATTTTTAATTCTTTCTCACTGTACCCTGTTTTTCCTTCTCTCTTTTCTCTTTTGCTTTTATCAAACTTGCACATATGCTGTTTTGCCCCCATCTGAATGACTTATGTTTCTGGAGTAATCCTAAACCTCTATGGGCAAGAGCGGCACCCCTTTTAAAGTCACAGGATCAGAGAAACAATTAATTAAAAACAGCAGGCTCTTACCTGATGTCTTCAGGATGACTTTTAATTATGCTAAATGCCCTACTTCTCCTAATGAGGATGTCCTGTAAACCCTGCACATGGTTTTCCCATACTGCCTTTGCAGACAAGCCCTGTGTCCAGCAGGACTGCTGTTGCTTGCCAGACCAAATCCTTTCTCTGCGACAAAGCCCGCCATTGTGTTCCCCATGCAGCCCCACTGATCTTTCCCAAAGGACCTTTCAGAACATGTGCACACTTATTTCCATTCCCTGATGTGCTGGATGCAATAATAGCCAGAGAACCATGGTAACTTGCCTTCACCCTGGACTGGGATTCAGCGCTGTCTGGTGTTCTCTGAAAGCCATATCTGGCAGCTGGACTGTGTATGTACACGCACGCACTTGTGTGTGTGTGCGTGTGTGTGTGTCTAGTTGGGGGAGGGCAATCTCTGGTGCTTTTGTTGGAGGGTGAGGGAGGAATAAAAGGGTGAAGAAGTGACACGGTGTCAGTGTCCTCATTGACTCAGCTGTTCAGGGGCCTAATTCCAGCTCACAACTGGATGTCCAAGGCATTGAAGGAGAACTTTCCTCCTGGCTACCCTCCAAGCGTTTCCAAATGTACTTGAGAAAGTTCCATGTGATTTTTTTTCATGTAGCACCTGCTGTAACAATCCAAAAGCAACTTTTTTCTTCTCTATTATACTGTACATCTGTTATTTTGCTGACGTGGAAGCTAGCATAACAATTAGATTCATTACTTGCCCAGTAAGTAGATTCCAACTAAGCTTAAAAGACCTCAGTGTATTCTTTGAGCGAACAATTTATCCAATGAGAGAACAAATTAAAAAATCCTCTCTATAAAGGTTTTTGAGAATTAGATTAGTGACATATGATTCATAGGAGTTTGTTTCATTTCAAGGTGGTGATGAGATGACATTAGAATGCCTAAATGATGAGACAATGAGGGACATAGGAATCCTTTTTTAAAAAAATTAACTTTTTCTTAAGCAAAAACATATTTTAGGGAAGAACTTTTACAAACTCCTAAATTTTCTGTCTGCAGAACAATTTTAACAAATGGAACCTTGATGGAGTAACAATTCCTCCCCCCCCCACTACTTTTCAATAATAAAAACAAATAGTTTCTTCTCCAGAGCTAATTTGTTTTTGTTAGAATTAAAAAGAAAATCTACTTGGGGTACTTGGGTGGGGCGAAGGTGAATGAGAAAGGAAGGCAATTTGAAAACAATCTCCCCTGTTGAAGCACACATCTTGGTTCAGCCCTAGACACTGTCTGTGTGAGGCTGGTGGTGTACAATAGTTTCACCAAACAGAATATCTTTGGAGAGAAAGAGCAAATAAACTAGTTAAAGGGGTGCTATGTCCACTACCAAGCCCCCCAAAAGGAGCTGATAATGGAGATATAGAGAGTTTTTATTCCCAACAGGAAAATTTAAATTGATAAGATTAAGTTTATGTACACCAAAACACAGGCAGTTTATATAGTGCAGGCTTTGTCTAAATTAGGAATGAATTCTGCTTTAAACATCTGTTTCAAAATTGGTTTAAAAAATGGTGTTTTTGTTTGTTTTGTTTTTGTTTTTTTGAGACAAAGAATTGCTCTTTTGCCCTGGGCTAGCGTGTAGTAACATCACCATAACTCACTGCAACCTCAAACTCTCTGGCTCAAATGATCCTCTTGCCTCAGCCTCCTGAGTAGCTGGGACTACAGGCGTGCCACCATGCCTGGTTAATTTTTCTATTTTGTAGAAATGGGATTTCGCTATGTTGCTCAGCTTGGTCTCAAATTCCTGACCTCAAGTGATCCTCCAGCCTCCGTGACTTCCAAAGTGCTAGGATTATAGGCATGTGTCACTATGCCCAGCCAAAAAAAAAAAAAAACCCTGATAAAGCTTTTTTTTCTTAGAAATATTGTGAATCTTAAATTTTATCCAACACGTATAATTGAGTGCCTATTATATACAGAGAGTTGTGCTAGAGGCTTCAGGGAATAAAAGTTGAAAAAATGTAGCCTTTTTGAGGTGCTTCTAGGCTAATTGCAAAAGGTGGAGGTAGGGAAGAATACACCATATCTTACACCTCTAGGACAGGGAAAAAGAAAATAAGTCTCATAGTAAAAGCGTATTTTTATAGAAGATTTAGTGCATCAATATAAAGAAAAATGTACTGTTTGATGAAGGGTTAGACAGAATTTCATGGCAAATGTGGTATTTTACATTTTTCCTTAAAGAATAGATGAGATTCCAACCCATGGGGAGGGGTACTTCAGGTCCAATTAACAGGATGAACTAAGACTACCAAGTTCAAGTTGTGTTATTTTTTCCAACTAACCCACAGATATTTAATATATAACTTTAACCATACAATTATGTATATATGTGTATCATATATATGGCTATGTATATTATAGATGTTTAATTCATATATATTAATTGTAACCTGAGCGACCATCATGAATATTGTTTCCATGTGAAATAATTTATGAGATGATCAAAGAGAAGGAGAATAGTTTATTTTCCAGGGTTCCAAGAAAAACTGCTGCTGTGTTTTGCCATTGTAGGTATGGATGTTTAAAAATTTGAAATTTGAGAGCTATTTAAAAGCTTTGAAATATTCATTTCATGCACTCTTTCAACAAATATCTATTGAGCCATGTCTAGGCACTGGAGAACAACAATGAAGAAAGCAAAATCCTCACTACCATGGAGCTAAGAGATAACAAACAAATTAACAAGTAAATTTATAGATGTCATATGTCAATCAGATCTATGGGAAAAAATTAATTAGGTAAGGGTGTGGGAGTATACTTTATATAGGTGGTCAAAGAAGACATGACATCTGAACAGAGATGTGAAGGGATCAAGGAACAAGCCTTACAAATATTTGGAGGAAGGACATTTCAAGCAACAGGGGCAGCAAGTGCAAAGGCCCTGAGGCAGGAGTGTGTCTGGGGATGTGAAGGGCAACTTGGAGACCAGTATGACTTGCGCAGAATGAAGCAGAGGAGAGAATTAGGAGATTAAGTTCTGATAATTTGGGGGATAGGAGTAGGATAGGCTTTTAAAATCATTGTAAGGCCGGGCGTGGTGGCTCACACCTGTAATCCTAGCACTCTGGTAGGCCAATGCAGGAGGATCACCTGAGCTCAGGAGTTTGAGACCAGCCTGAGCAAGAGTGAAACTTCCTCTCTACTAAAAATAGAAAAAATTAGCTGGGCATGGTGGCACATGCCTGTAGTCCCACCTACTGGGGAGGCTGAGGCAGGAGGATCACTTGAGCCAGGGAGTTTGAGGTTGCAGTGAGCTAGGCTGACACCATGACATTCTAGCCCAGGCGACAGAGCAAGACTCTGTCTTAAAAAATAAATAAATAAAGTCACTGTAAGCACTTTGTCTTTTCCTCTGAGTACAGTGGAGATATTAGGTGGTCTTGAACATAAGAATGACATGCTCTGACTTACATTTATTTATAATACATGTGTGTGACTTCAGCCAAAGTGGCAGAGTGGGAAGAAATGGGCACAGTCTGGAATATTTTGAAGGAAGAGCTTTACCAATTAATTAGAAGAGAATGAAAGAAAAAGAAGAGTCAGGAATAACTTGAAAATGTTTTGGCTTAAGCACCAGGAGCGAAGGAGGAAAGGAAGGGAGCGATGGGGAAGCCATAAAGCAAAGCTGAACAGTAATCTACAAAGTTGACCCCAAAGTTTGTCAGATACTTTCTGAGAGGTGGCAGTTTTTCTGAGGAGTGATGATGGCCAGACTCCCTGGCACACACCACTTGTGCAACCGCTGCACTGCCACCCGCACGTGTGAAACCCAGAGTTCTTGAAGCACAAAAGCTGCGAGGGCCTTCGTACAAAGATTTGATCATATGGAGGAGGACAAATACATTGTGAGTTTTCAGTTATTTCACATACTGCAGGTTAATGGTCCACACAATTTTATTTATATGAACCTTATTTTCTAGTGTGGGAAGAGAAAGATGATAATAAACAAGTAAGCAAGTAAATATGGGGCATGTCAGATGTTACATGGCCACTGGAGATCTTTGCTCAGTTAGTCCTCAATCCTCTAAAATAACACATTCTTTTTTATGACTGAATTAACATTTAGACTAGTGCTGTCCAAGAGATATATAATGCAAGCCACAAGTATAAGCCACGTATGTATAAAGAAGGAATAAGAAACAGGTGAAATTAATCTTAATATAGTTTATTTTATGTGATATATACCAAATATTATCATTTCAACATGTAATTAGTATAAAATTATCAGTGAGATAATTTACATACTCTTCATACCAAATCTTCAAAATCCACTGTGTATTTAATACTTAGAGTGTGTATTTTATACTTATTCAGACAAGTTGTAAATAGCCAATGATGGCTAATTGCTAGCATATTGGACAGCATAGATAGTTCACAGAGTTGGGGCCAATTCTTCTGCATTTGGGAACTACAAAGAATGATCCAACATATATTAAAATACCTAATCTACAAAGTTTAGTTATAAGATATTTAGATAGAACTAGACATAGCACTGCATTGTCCTGTCAAAGGCATGGTTCATTTGACAATCACTAGAAAACAACCCAATGGAAAAAAATATTTTTCTCTTCTCCCACTTTTTTACTTTTGGGAATATATCTTGCAAATGAAAGAAGATGAAGGAAGTCTCATTTCACGTTTGTGTGTGTGTTTGTGTGTACGCGAGTGTTTGTGTGTCTGTGTTCTGTGAGAGATGGGTGGCACTGTACTTTAATGGAAGTCATAGTGCCATGGAAGTATTGGTATAATTTCTGGCCCAAGGACAGAGCAGAATGTGGCTTCCTGCCTGTCATCCCAGTGTGGAGCAACCAGGATAATTATCTACATTAAATGAAAGCTATCATACATTCCTGAATTATATGAGGATAGATTCCTTTGGAAAGAGAATGAGTCTTAAAGCTCTGTTACAATAATCATTAGCTATATAAATTATTTGTGACCCAAAACAAATTTGTTTTGGACACAGGGGAAATTTAATACAATGGAATTGTGACCTTTAAAAACACAAAAACTTGTCATCATTAGTTTGAGAGGGAAATGCTAAAATACAGGGTCTAGGAAAGTGGATGGAGTGAATGGGGAAGAAAAACACAAATGCGAGAAGGTATTCAGAGAGGCAAATGAGAGGACTTACCCTCTTTTGCTATTTTCCCCAAGATCAACCCCACCCCAGTGCACCCTCCCCTTGTGCAGGGAGCCTGCAGCTCCCTAGCCCCTCTCCTAGCAGAGGGGGCCAAGGCAGGGTGGGTGGGTTGGCAGGAATGGGGGCAAGTTTATTTCTCACACATGCTGCCAACTAGCAAGTCAGGAGTTATGGATAGCTCTTTTTTACAATAAAATTACAACTAATTGATCACAACCAGTTACAGATTCCTTTGTTCCTTCTCCACTCCCACTGTTTCACTTGACCAGCCTTTAAAAAAAAAATTTTTTTTAATAATAAAAAAAACCCCCAATATACCACAATGGAGCTTATTTGTCTTGTTAATTGAGTAATTTAACTGCCTGGCGGGAAGGAGAACAGACATTTGGGGCCTACTCTGTATTGGGTACTTTACACAGGCCATTTCGATTCACCCTCATTTATTTATATTTGTTTTAAAATGTTTTTAAGTGCACAGATGATAAGTGAATACGTGCTCATTACAAAAAGCAATTATATGTGACTCCAATGTACAGATGAGACCACTGAGTTTCAGGGAGGGCGAGCAATTTGGTATGTGGTGGAGATTGGATTGGAAACTAAGCTTGATATCCTTATCAGAAGAGTCTCCAGAATGACTTGGATATTTTAATGTGAGGTGAAAGAAGGGTGTGGAGTGAGAGCTACTTCTGGGGACAATGTGGGGCAGGGCAAAGGACAGTGCTCAAATGAGGACACCGTTGCCTCAGCACTTGCGCTAATGGTCAGATCCATCAGTCTTCCTCTCTCTTGGCTTTCTTGTGTGTCTATACAGGTGATAATCCTTCCTTGTTTTGTGGAGCCAGGGAAATAATGTAAAGGACCTTCTTTAACGGGTAAAGTATGTTAATATGATATCATATGTTAATACTGCTAATAACAATGTATCGAGTTTGATGTGTTTAAGAGTGCAGAGCAAAAGTGGAGGCTTTGGACAGCTATTGGGCAGTATGTGATTGATATCTTGTGGGGAGAAAAAAACACCCCAAAGATTGATAGGTGCAGGGAAGGAAGTTGGAAGTTGCAAAGATACACATCCCATACTTACCTGTGTTGCCCCAGTCCTGGTCGTCTCTTTCAATTTGTTCACTAGATGTTGATGGAATGCTTTTCAAGTCAGACGCTGAGTAGGCACTGGTGGTAGCAAGATGAACAGTAGTGATTCCTATCCTGGGATTAGGGAGACAGTCCAAGGGCCAGGAAGTATTTATGTGCTTCCCAGGAAGCTCATCTGGGAAGCAAGGATTGGGTCCAGTGAAGCAAGTACTAGACCATCTAAATTACTGGCCATGCCAGGAAAGGGAGAACATGCAGGAAAACAAAATAAGCTTTTAAAAAGACACAGGGGATCCCATCTGAAACAAACCAACAAAACAAACAATGCAATACAGAGCATGTAAACAGAGCTTCCAAAAGAGCATAATAGCGGAGTAATTATTTATCTGCGCTTTGCTTAAAAGACTTCAACAAAGAGTTTCTTTGAATATGGAACTATCTCAATGCTCTTAAGTGTAAGTTCATAGATGACAAACCACTTAATTGAGAGCATTGTGGGGAAACAGCCCACAATGAGAAACTAGGATTCACTGTTACAAGAAGATCAATCAGGCAAGAAGATAAAGGATTTCTGAGAAGACAATTTAAGTCAATAGGGGCAATTGCAATACAATATATAAAAATAAAACTTTTGTCAAGTTTCGGTAATTCATTCTTCACTGAACATGAGTTATTCTTATACTGGATACCTATAGATGTGAGGATACATTTAGGGCAAGCTGAAAGAATTTTTAAAAATTTTAATGCATGCAATTATAGTTTTTTCTACTTGCAAATATGCAAACATCTCCACAGAATTCTTCTTGTATTTAACAACCTTTTATGTATTGCAACAGATATTTTTGACCCTTGGAATTTGAGTGATATCTGTCCAATTCTAAGCTACTCTCTCCTGTTTCTAGCCTTGTATCACTCCTTTATTTTCGAAGAAATAAATCAGATCTCAGAACCTTGCCAAGGGGTTGGGAGTGTCCACATGCCAGACAACGTTGATCTTATCGAAGCTTTACCAATATCCAGCTATTTTGGAAATTTATCCTACTTTTTCTCATAATTAAAATGAGAGTATAGGATTTTATAATTTCCTATGATCTGACAAGTTCCAAAATCCAACTCTATTTACTGTTTCAGATACTGTTTTAAGATGATCGTGAATTGCTTAATATTTATACCTAAGCATACCTCTTCTTCCAAGCAGGTTTTCAAGGAAATCCAAATTGAGATGGACAAATAATAGCAGAGGTGGAGTTTCAAGGCTTTCTCACTTCTCTTTCTGTGTTATTTTGCTTGTTTTGACTTCTTAACTTCATTCTGATTTCTTTGAAGCTATATTATTGTTCTTGCTGCCATGGACCCCTTTATTATTTTACTGAAAAAAAATTTTTTTTTTAGACAGTCTCGCTCTGTCGCCCTGGCTAGAGTACCATGGTGTCAGCCTAGCTCACAGCAACCTCAAACTCCTGGGCTCAAGTGATCCTTCTGCCTCACTCTCCTGAGTAGCTGGGAATTTAGGCACTCGCCACCAAGGCCAGCTAATTTTTTCTATTTTTAGTAGAGATAGAGGTCTCACTCTTGCTCAGGCTGGTCTCGAACTCCTGAGCTCAAGTGATCCTCCTATCTTGGCCTCCCAGAGTGCTAGGATTACAGGCCTGAGCCACCAAGCAACCAGCAAGGAAAAAAAAATACTGAGTACCTATGTGCCTTTCACAACCTCTCTGATGTGTCTCTGGAACATCTCACTCCGTTGTCCAACCTGACAACGGCACTCTCCAACACTCCAGGTCTTCATGGAGCTGCTCCCTTTCCTGGATGTTCTCTGCAACCCTGTCCATCCTTTAAGACCAATGGCAAATATCACTTCCTCTGCAAAGCCTGCCCTAGAGAACTTCGGCTTTTACATTTGTCACATTTCACTGTAATTATTTGTTTACACATCTGTTTCCTCAACTAGACTCAGAGTTCCCTGAGGTCAGAAATCTTGTCTTATTCAACTTTGCAGTTTCCTGTTGGCTGCAGAGAAGTACCGAGCCAGAAAAGTGGCCCACCCTAAGCAAGCATGTAGCCAAGCTTCAGAGAAGTCTTCCTGCCTCCATGTTGCCCCTTCTCCTCCCTCCCTTGGCTTTGTCTTCTTATCTGCTTTTAATTCCTGTTATCTGACAGCATTGTTTATATCTTTGTAAATCATCTGAAAAAAATTTTTAAACAATTTGGAGGGTTTCATGAGGAAAATATTCATCTATGTATCCCTAGGGCTTAACATAGTACTGGTACCTGGAAGATAGTAAGATATTAAATAAATGGTATAACAATAATAATAGCAATGTTTTAATACTGCCATGGACTAGACACTGTCCTATGCATTTATATGCAAAACTCACTTAATTTTCCCAATTTAGGGGCAGAAACTATTATCTTTCCTGTTCTATATGCAGATTGAGCATCCCTAATCTGAAAATCCAAAATCTGAAATCCTCCAAAATCTGAAACTTTTTGAGTGCTGACACAATGCCACAAGTGGAAAATTCCACACATTAAGTACTTAACACAAACTTTGTTTCATGCATAAAATTGCTAAAAATATTTTATGAAATTACCTTCAGGCTATGTGTATAAGGTGCATATGAAACATAAATGAATTTTGTGTTAGACTTGGGTGTCATTCCCAAGATATCTCATTAGGTCTATGCAAATATTCCAAAGTTAGAAAAAATACAAAATCTGAAACACTTCTGGTCTGTAGCATTTCAGATAAGGGACACTCAACCTATATAAGGAAACTGAGGCTCAGAAAGTTTAAGTAATTAGCGTAGGTTACACAATTTGAAAGTGGTAGTCAGTTTTCAAAAAATGGTGATATGTATGACAGGGAGAAGCTAATTTATTTCTCAGTTGAATCACCCTCAGGATTTCATAGATGAAAGTTATCCTTGTTAATTTAATACCTAAGGACCATGGATTAGGTATAATTTTGGTTTTACATAAAAGTTGATGTGTAGTGTTTTGTTCTTTAATTTATAAATCTATGTTCTATTGGGAGCTTCTTTGGGAAAATATCACCCAAGGGCTGCTCTATTCCTTCTATCTCTGGGTAGTGTTGACAGCAGGAGGCACATACCTGACCAGCCCCTGGTTCTGTCTCCTGTGACAAATGTGCCAAAGGCAGCATGTGAAACCCTTTGATAATGCACAAAAATGTGAAATCAGCAGCAAATTTCCTAACCCTCATATTAACCTGGGCTGTGCAACATAAATGGTGCTCCTCCAATAATTTATTTTTTAAAAATTAATTAGCTAATTTTTTAAATTGACAAGTGAAATTGTATATATTTATCAGGTACGACACAATGTTTTGAAATATGTATACATTGTGGAATGGCTAAACTGAGCTGATTAACATGCATTACCTCACGTACTTATCATTTTTTTATGGAGAGAACAACTTCCAATGATTTCTTTCTTTCTTTCT
>VBSM01000361.1:64354717-64377356 GCA_008086735.1 Cheirogaleus medius | reverse complement strand
TGGCCTCCCAGAGTGCTAGGATTACAGGCGTGAGCCACCGCGCCCGGCCTCCAGTGATTTCTTAACTGAGTGACTGAATGCCTGCAAGGATCCTGAGTTCCAGGTCTCTAGGCAAAGTGGGTCTTGCCATGGAGAAGAAGTACGAGGAAAAGTTTCCTGCCCCTTTCTTGCCTTCTGGGCTAGCTTTCTCAAGGAGTTCTTGCTTTTCATAATCTTATCATCCCTTCTCACTTCTAAATCTCTATTCCTATTCAGGCCAATATCACTCTACTGGCCCTGTGCCTCAGTTTCCTCCTCTGTAAAAAGAACACAATAACAGTAAATGATCCTGGTTCAAAATAGAACAAGAGTAGGCTGATTCCAAAGCCCATGTTCCTTTTTAAGCAGCAAATGGAGAATGTGGCTCCCGTGCTCCTGATGTGAGAGGAGGTTGCCAAGGGAACTGCTGGGGGAGGGTGACGCTGGCCATAATACCCATTCTCAGCTAACAGCCAGATTGTCACCCCTACTGCATAAACATTCTGAATGTGTCACCAGTCCAATGACATCATTATATTATATATGTTTGAATCATTCATTGGATATTTTTCTGTGATAATCTCAGGTTCTAATCTGTGCCGTTGTATAGTAAACATGGTACTCAGAAGAGGGACGGCCGACCCTACCGCACCAGATAAAAACGCAGAATGAGCCTGAGTCACTCTTAGGTGGGGCAATGTTGGCTAATTTGTCACTGATGAGACTTCCCCTGCAATAAAATCACTGCAGTTACAGTCCTAGGAGGGATCTTAGTAGCCATATAATCTCTTTCTTAGCTTCTCAACCATCACAAGCAGATAAGGAGAGCAAGCCTAGGTAGTAATTAGAGGACTTGAGTGAGGGGGTTTAGAGACAGTTTCCATTCCTGGCTCTGTCATTTGCCATTAGTTAACTAGTTGACCGTGGATGAATCTCTTAACCTTTAAAACACTAAAGTAGTGTTTTCTGAGTTCAGTGAGTTTTAAAAACTTTTACTCTCCCATCCTTGCTTTGTAAACAGTGAAGGATATGGACACATGCTTTACAAATGGCTTTGCTATTTCTCCACTGAGAGGAATTTTCTAAATGACCACCTTCAGGCCAAGCAAGCTGAGTTTGTAGACAAGGCTGCATACATCATTCATCTCAGTGGCATTCTCATGGAATGAAGGATTACAACTCCAAGGGAAAGACAGATGATAGTATAGTTTACCCTAGTTACATTTGAGTTGGATGGAAAATCTCATTTGACTCAAATTACTTTGGATAAATCCAGCCCCCCAGAGATTCATCCTTTTGGGTTAATCAACTAACACCTCTGGGAATGCTAATGCACTGTAACCCTATCCATCCTTCACACTTTTTTTTTTTTTTTTTTTTGAGACAGAGTCTCACTTTGTTGCCCTGAGTAGAGTGCTATGGCATCAGCCTAGCTCACAGCAATCTCAAATTCCTGGGCTCAAGTGATCCTCCTGCCTCAGCCTCCCAAGTAGCTGGGACTATAGGTGTGCACCATGATGCCTGGCTAATTTTTCTATTATTAGTAGAGACGGGGGTCTTACTCTTGCTCAGGCTAGTCTCAAACTCCTGACCTCAAGTGATCCTCCCTCCTCGGCTTCCCAGAGTGCTAGGATTACAGGCGTGAGCCACTAGCCAGGCCTCATCCCTCACACCTTAATGTGACTTTGTCAATGCAGGTAATGAGGACACCCTGGCTGAGGTAAGGATCAGCCAAAGTAGGGAGCTGACACAAAGGCTCTGTGCTCTCCAAAAGCACCCCAAGGAAGAGAAAGCATGATTAAGGCTAAAAAGAAATTAAAGAACAATAATGGCAAAATCAAGTTATTTCACTATTTCCTAAATCCTAAAGGAAGATTATTAAGCTAAATAGAAAGAAACACTTCATAATTATATACTTATTTTTAGTTTCTCCTGCTCTTCCTCTTTTTTCTGTTATTTTTCTTAGGAAAACTAAATCAGTGTTTTCTAAAAGAAAATTCCTTAGTCTCAAGTGACCAAAATCTTTGAAAACGCTTATAAAGTCAGTTATGAGCTCTATCTACTAAGAACAATGACATTTGTTGTGGCCTCTTTCATGGAAAAAAGAATGGAAAATTTTCACTGTTTCAAATGGAGATTTTAAAAAACAGTTTCATTGAGATATAATTCATATACCATATAATACAACCGTTTAAAGTATACTTGGTTTTTGCTGGGAACAGTGGCAAGGACCTGTCCCAGAAACCCAGAAGGCTGAGCTGGGGAGTCGCTTGAGCCCAGGAGTTTGATACCAGCCTGAGCAACACAGGAAGACCTCATCTCTTAAAAAGTTTAAAGAGAAATTAATAAAGTATGCTTGGTATATTACATTATTAATTTTTAAAAATTGTAGTAATAAAATTTGCCATTTTAACAATTTTTAAAGTGCAGATTGAATGGAGTTTTTAAATCGTTTTTTACAGGGGAGCTTTGTGACTTACCTCTTGCTCATAAAGATGGCTCTAAAAAGAGAATAAATGCATTGGAATATAAAAGATCACTTGAAAAGACCACTGAAATAGACTCTTCTATAAATGAGCAGCAACCCATTAATTAGTCTTGGGGGACTCCATCAGCAGCCGGGTGCCGTGACCCCCAGGGGCTGTGTAGATCCCAGGTGCCCTGGGCATCATCTTCCCAGAAATGCTGCTCCTGGGTCATTACCACCAAGAGATAAGTGTTCAAAACAGCTTCCCCTCACCTAGCAAAGTTCTGGGTGTCAAGTATCTGGGAAACTAAATCCAATTATAGGCGACTGAATGGAGAAGAGGAGCCAGCAGAGGAAGGATCTAATCTAAATGAAGAAGGGAGGCAGACGGTGACCAGGGAGGGAGAGGGAGCTCGGAATTCCTCCCAGGGGCCTGGGGCTTCCAGAGGAGACCTGGTTGAGGCTCAAGAAATAGCCGCATGTTTTAAACTATGGCATGAAGCTAGCGCTGTGATTATTTAAATGTTTCCAAAAAAGGGGCTTTTGCTGTTCTCACTCTCAGAGAAATCCCCTCAGCTTCTCCACCACCCAGATCATGTCCCCACGCCCCTGGGCTTCTCCTGCACGTGACCCTTCTGTGGGGCGATTTGGCTTCCCCTCTTTTCTGTTATGTTCTGCCTTGATCTCTACATCATTTATTTGTCCTTTGTCACGTGTAGTGGTGATACTACTTGTTTTCTTCTTTAACTTTTCATGGAAATGCCTTGTTTCCCCTGATGGGATCACAGACCCTTTAACGGGAGGCACCTCTTTTATAACTTCGGAACCCTCACACTTCTCAGCATGGCGCTGTGCCTGTAACACTCGAGCAATTTTCACCAGGAGTTTTTATCAGAATCACTTGGCGAGCTTTTTTCCAAATATTAGCGCCCAGTCTATGTCATAAGGACTCTGGCTTAGAATGTCAAGAAAGCTCTCCAGGTGATGCTGTGCTATGTGGCTCTATTATGCAAACTGTTGATTGTGATTGACAGCCATTATCTGAGGCTTCCTTGGTTCAAGATTTCACAGTAGTGTTTTTTAGTGAAAATAGTAATAGCTACCAATTCCTGAACACTGCCTAGGTGCTCTCTTATGTGTTTAACGTACATGATTTCCTGTAATTTCCACCAAAAATCTAAGAGGAAAGTACCCTTATTATCTATCTCACATGACAAAGAAATTGAGGTTCAAACATATCCAGTAACCTGTTTGCCCAATGACATACGGCTGGTAAGTAGCAGAGCCAGGACTCTAACCCAGACCCCAGCCCTCCTGGTGAGTCATGATGCTGAACTAGGAGGACAGATTCAAAGTGAGCACCTCTGGTCGCCCCTGCTGTGGAAATGTCACGGACATCAAGAGGTGAATCAGTAAAGGTCTGAGCTGGGCCAGCCCTGAAATGCTGTTGTTCCTGCCCTCCATAGGCTGTGTCAATCCGGGGGCAGAGTGGCCTGCTAACTATACTACCAGGTAGGCTCCAACACGTTCTGTAATAAAGCTACTAATCAGGGGCCGGGCGCGGTGGCTCACGCCTGTAATCCTAGCACTCTGGGAGGCCGAGGCGGGTGGATAGCTCAAGGTCAGGAGTTCGAAACCAGCCTGACCAAGAGCGAGACCCCATCTCTAAAAAAAAAAAAAAAAAAATAAAGCTACTAATCAGGCAAGGTGGAGGGAATTTTTACAATTTAAACTTGTTAACAACTGGGTGACTTCATCCTAGATATAATCATATGCAATTGAAAACAGACCTGGGTTAAAGGATACACACTGTGAAAATCTATCTTTTTAAAGAAAAGCTTATTTTCTAATTTGTAATACTTCACACTGTGTAATAGTAAGCTAGGAGGCCTTCAAGGTCTCCCATAGCAGCTTCGAGTAAACAATGCTTGCCCAATACCCGGAGCAAACACACTGGTCCTCCCAGTACTGTTGTAATTAGTCTGTTTACCCAGAACACTTGAAGCCAAGTTTACAGGGCCGCTAACTAAAGTCTTGCTCACTTAAGTGCTACCCACTTTTCTACAAGAGATGTCAATTACCTCTTTACAAATCGTATGAGATTCTTGGCAAAATGGTAGGCAGCTGTCACTGTAAACGCAAGATGAATCACATAACTCAGGAAAGGCAGAGGTGTTTGCAGAAGTAAACCTTCAACCTCCAAAGAGCATAACAAACCTTAGGTTTCTTCATCTGTTGCATCAGCAAAGTTCGTGAGGCTCAAGAAAGATATTAATGCTTTTTAGGTCCCATGACCTCTCCATACCTTTCTAAAATTTCCCTTTTTTGACATTGCTTGTCTCTATCTTCAAAAAGTGTGGAAACATTTATGGCATTCTACACTGTGTTACTTGTGAAAATACTTGTAAAACTATTTTTGCTACTCAAACTAAAAAAGTGAATTTTTAAAATGTAATTGAATGATGGATTCAGAAGTCAGAATTAGAAAAGAAATAATCAATTCAGGATAGGTATTACATGTTAACCCAAAATAGTTAGGTTAGCAGAACACCCATATCAGTGTTTCTTAAACTGTGAGCCTCAAACCTCCTGCTTCGAAATCACTTAAAAACTAACAAACTGACAAACAAAAACTCCACCAAAGTTCATCTGAACTCAACTCTCTTGGAGTAGAGTGCTGTTATCTGAATTTTTTTTTTGTCAGCTTCCCATGATTCAGTAGTGTATTATGGATCTTTCTAGTCTCTTCTAATTATAGATGATGGGCTGGAATAGCCACAGTTGTGGGCAGCCACACTTTCCCTCTTTGGCCACAATAAGGATTTCTTACATTTTGTGTGTCACCACTCCAATGGGAGTCTGGTCAGTCTCCAGATTTCTTCTTATAATAATGTTTATAAGTGTATAAGTAAAACACATGGGATTATAAAGAAACTAGTTATACTGAAATACATTTATCAAAAAATCTAATATATGCTGAGCATGGTGGTGCATGCCTATAGTCCCAGATAACTTGGGAGGCTGAGGCAGGAGGATCTCTTGAGCCCAGGAGTTCAAGACTGTAGTGTGCTATGAGTGCACTTGTGAATAGCCACTACCCTGTAGCGTGGGCAACACAGCAAGACCCTGGCTTTTTAAAAAAATGTAATATGGTAACAGCTGCTTTTTTGGTGAATGTATTAAATAATAATACCTAGTTGTAGAGCTAATGACTACCAAAATTTCAAAGTAGTGATGAGCATAAATGAAATTTTGATATGTCTTTGATAATTGATATATGCATGATTTCTATTTCTATTATTGGTATTGCTAATGCCACTGGTTTGTTGCCTACGTTCAAAATGCTAAATGTTAGAGGTTAGTAGAAATAAAGATGTGGGGTTTTCTCCTTGTCTGAGTTCCTGAGCTTCCCGAATTCTAACCCTGAGTTTATGTACCACCTGGTTAAGATTTCTGTTTTAGAAAGGGGTTGATGGTATAGTCATGTAAAACCTTCTGTTGCTTCCCAGTTCAAATAGGTCACTCCTAAGAAATTTCTTCTTAGTTAACTAGAGAAGATCAATCTACTAAATATATACATGGCAGGGCAGCAGTCTCATAAAGGTGTTATTCTTATTTGCCCTGGAATTGTGTGAGGGGCCTGATTTCTTAGAGATGTTTTACCTCCCTGCATTAGAGACTGCCTGTGATGTTACAGACAGATGTTGGATGGAAAATCTGAGTGCCCCTCAGACAGCTGTTCCTCTTGGACCATTTGTTTTCAAGATCCCTGAAATAGGCTAATTCCTCCCTGGCTTCTCACACTGAGTTGAAGAAACGGTACAAAAGATTGCTTACACTATGCTGGTAGAAGCTTAGTCCTGGGCCCGAGGGGCAGAGGACAGAAATAAGAATGTGAAAATAAACCATAAGTGTTTTCTTTTTCTTTTGAGACAGAGTCTCACTCTGTTGCCCGGGCTAGAGTGCCATGGCATCAGCCTAGCTCACAGCAACCTCAAACTCCTGGGCTCAAGCAATCCTCCTGCCTCAGCCTCCTGAGTAGCTGGGACTACAGGCATGCGCCACCATGCCCGGCTAATTTTTTCTATTTTTGGTAGAGACGGGGTCTCGCTCTTGCTCAGGCTGGTTTCGAACTCCTGAACTTGATCGATCCTCCCACCTCGGCCTCCCAGAGTGCTAGGACTACAGGTGTGAGCCACCTCGCCCGGCCTGGTGTATTTATTTTTAAATCCTCCTCTAGGGGCCCTCAGCTGTGGTTGCCTCACTGTGGTGGCGGAAGTGCTGAGAGCCCAGAGGATGCACCTTGTGGGTGCAGATGGGTTTGCGCACACTTGCTCCCGCCATGGCACGGAGTCGCTGAGTGAATGTGGGTCCTGCAGGGTGACCCCTGCTGTTCCCTTAGAAGTGACCCCTCTCGATGGCCTCCTGATGGTGGGGTGTTCACCGGGGTGATAAAGGCACACTGAGTCAGGCCTGGGGAAATAGGGCTCCAGTCTTGGCACCTATGCTGTGCTATAGGAACAGCGAGCGCCTTTTCTATCCCTCGGCCTTGGGTTCCTCAAGGGAACCCAATCAAGTTTGAATTCAAGATTGAATCCTCAATCAAGGGGGTTATATTGAGTAATCTTTGCATTCAGTGATTATATTCATCTGCTAGGGCTGCCATAACAGAGCACCACAGGTTGAGCAGCTTAAATAATAGAAATTTATAGTTCTGGAGACTAGAAGTCTGAAATCAAGATGTTGGTAGGGGTGGTTCCTTCTGATGGCTTTGAGGGAAGGATCTGTGCCGGGCCTCTCTCCTAGCCTGGTTGGTAGGTGGCTGTCTTCTCCCTGTGTTTCACATTGTCTTCCCTCTATGCATATCTGTGTCTAAATTTCCCTTTTTATAAGGACACCAGTCATATTGGATTAGAGTCCACACTAATGACCTCACTTTGACTTGGTTACCTCTATAAAGACCCTGTCTCCAAACATTGCAAGGTACTAGAGGACTTCAACATACAAATTTTGTAAGCTGGGGCAGTGGGACACAAGTCATCCCCTAACAGTGATCTTTCAGATCTCCTTTGCATTAGATGTTCTTAGATGATTGCTCAGATCTCCCATAGGTGTAGCAATCAATTCTGAGATGTTTTGTGCAAGGAATCAGCCAGAGTATTGGTTTCCAAGGCACTGAAAGGACATAACCAGTCTTTGGCAGCTCTCTGCAGTGGCCACAGAAGATTTGTTTGGAAATACACATTCCTTATCCGACAAAGAAGAGGCTAGAAAAATGTGAGTCTTTCCTTCAGGAAATCACAGACAGAACATCCAGAAGTGCAGGAGCTGCTGAAGGCAGACTGAGAAAGTCTTCCCTGTGACAAATCTGATTCCAGGTTGGTTCAGACTCACTGTTCAGGGGGGAGGCAGAAGCGTTAATGATCAGGTTCCCATCCATAGGAAGGCTCATGTTCCCAGCTGACCCTTGCCCTTTCAGCCCCACCTTAAACACACAGAGCCAAACAACTCTTAGTTACGGAGCTGGCACTAGCTTTTAAATGCTTACCCCAGATTTTAGCAGTTAAATTGCTGGGTGTTCCTATAGTGTGTTATTTACTCTACAGCACTTTATCTGTGTATATAAACCATCTACTTAGTTTTCCTGCCAACTTCAGTGTGGGATAATTGAAATTAAAAAAAAAAAAGAAACCATGTGCCAAAGTCTGAAGTTCTCATCTATAAAACAAAAAGGGAAAAAACAGCTGAATTTCTAGGCTAAAACATATTCTATCTGGTACAGAACAATTCTAAAATAGTTTTTCAAACAAAATCAAAATGAGGAAATGTCTTCTAATTACCAACGAATTTTTTGTAATTGATAGAATAGAATAGAACTGTATAAAATCTTACAGTGAGTTGATTTCATCAACATTTTCTTATTTATTTACCACATTATCTTGTATATACACCACAATCTATGAATGTGAACAATTAAAAATTATCTAAAATTATATTATACTACAGTGAGGAAAAGAAGTTTTAAATTTATTTTGGCCTGTGAATTTTCAACTTCTAAATTTTTATACTAAAATCTATCTAAAACTCTGTTGTAAGCATTCTACTTTTCCTCCCACAAATAAGACCATATCAGTTCTACCTGACATGCTTCTTTAACTTCTTTTTCCAAATTGAGTTCAGTGATTTTGTTCTCATTTAGGTTCTGCACAATCTGGAATTCAACTTGATCTCTTTTATTTCTTAACTTTTATCCTTGTGTCTGCTTTTGGGAATATTTTTCACTTCTATATACTTTTTTCTTCATGCTTTATTTTTATGTTACTCATATAAAAGTTAGCTATAATTTATATACCAAGTAGTCTCTTTTTTTACATCTTTCTAATGCTAAACTCTTCAACAATTTTCTGCAGCTCTGCTTTGCTTGTTAGACACTCTAGTTTTTCTTTGACCTAAATTGTAAGCACCTCAGGGCAGGCATTTTCTCACTTAGTGCTTTGTAATAATGTGCTAGACACTTCTTACCAGACCGAGCAATCATAATATGAAAATTAATATGATTAGATTATAAATCTGTGAATGATAGTATGTCCTGCAGATAACATTATATAGCTAGGTTAGGGTGTGGTCAAGTAGCACTGAAAGCCAGAGGGAGAGAAAGTAATTAAGCAAAGGGAAAGTTGGAAATAAGTTTAAGAAAAAAGGCATGAGAACTCAAATCTCTTGCAATGTGGGTATTAGTGCCAAAGAGAAATTGCAGGCAGACTCTCAAGCCTGGAGAAGACTTACCCTGTCAGAGGTGTGCCAGATCGGCTAAACAAACAAACAAACAAACAAACAAACGGAAGCCCCTTTCTGCTCATTTGGGCCTTGTTGGAAACTGTAAAAGAAAAACTATTCCTCAGGGACAGAAAGTCACTGAGTGTTTGAAAAACGTGGTCATAGACTGTCCTGCTTGGAAACTGATCCGACTATTCTGTGATCCAAATGAACTTCTTCCCTGTCTCTACACAGTTATGGCTATAATCACCATATCTTACAGGAGTGTGGAAAGTGACAAATTAGAAACTGAAATTTGGAGACACTCCTTTTATCTAGTGTCAGGTCATTTCTGATCACTTCCTTACAGTCTTTATTACGTCAACTGAACAGCTATCTCCTCAACCCTTATATGTATCTGGGGACCAATTTTTCAAATATCCAAAGAAGCCTTTTCCATTTCTCCTCAAAAAACAAAATAAGATAAATGAACAGAAAATTCTTAGAAATATATTAGAATAAAGAGTTCAGAAATTAGAGATGTAATAATATTTATGGGAGGAAAAAAGCCCTCCTCATAGAAGTTGCTTATGGGGCCTACGGCTTCTGTGAACCCACTTTCCAATTACTTCCTCTGGGCTGTTGCTGCGGCCACTCTCAAAGCTGTGGTGTGCAGTGTGGATCTGTGTCAAATCCCTCTCCCCAGGAGGAAGCCGAGGATAAAATTGCTGCTCAGATGGCGGATCTTTGATGCCAAGGCAAAGCTAGGCACATGTTTGGCTGTGAAAGTGCTCGTTAATCTGTCCCCTCCCCCAGGGATTTCATGTTCACAAGGAATTAAAGGGGTGGCAACGCAAGGTCTGCAGGGGCTATCACCTGGGCTGACAGGCAGCAGAAGAGTTAGGGACCCCTGACAGTACAATGTGACCTGGCTGGGAGGATGTTCACAGCCTCTGCTGAGGTCTGTGGAAGATCTCTCTCTGGAGGAACAAACAGGCACGAGAGCACGTAAAGGTGGCAAAATGAAGGATGCTAACTTTTCAGCTTTCCTGATAAGTTGTCTGAGGTGACAGGGCTAGATGAGCTTCACTAAGCAGGGCTGGCAAATCTCCATGATGCCCTTTAGGGGCTTTAGTCTACTTTTCAAGATAGCCTTAAGTAAAATAAAATATAAACAATATAGGGTATGCCCAGAACACTGTGGGGAAATGCTATACTTTTGGGTGGTTCAAGACAAGGTGAGAAGCTAGCTTAATATCTTTGAGGACAAAATGAGCATGTGTTAGCATGAAAATTGAACTAAGGATCAAAACCAAGGAAACTCCAATATAATATCTTTCCTGTTTATTGTCTTTGGATGAATCCTACATATCATTTAAAAAGTTCCTTAATAAATCAATCCGAAAATTTACACTCTGAAAATATTACATGGGATTAGTAGTTCTGTCATTATTTCTGCCTCAGTAATATACATAACTAGAACATCAAGAGTATCAGAAAAATGGAACAGTTCTTTCTCACTATGATTAGGCTTTGTCCTCTCATATCAAATATTGCTAGTTTAAAATTTTTTTCTTGTCTTGCTTTATATCATTATTTGTTTCCTATTGTAATTTTTCTTATAAAATAAGCCACAACATGCATGACTCAATTGGTATCATTTTACATCCTTGAAATGAAGTCTAAGAGATTGTACTTTAAAATTCTCAGTTATAGGACTGGGCACAGTGGCTCATACCTGTAATCTCAGCACTTTGGGCAGGAGAATCACTTGAGGCCAGGAATTTGAGACCAGCCTGAGCCACAGAGTGAGACCCCATTTCTATGAGAAAAAAAAAAAAAAAATATATATATATATATATATATATTTTAGCTGGGTATGGTGGTGTGCTCCTGTAGTCCTAACTACTTGGAAGGCTGAGGCAGGAGGATTGCTTGAGCGCAGAGCCCTGGCGAGGGTGCAATGAACTGTGATCATATGATCAGGTTGCTGCAATACAGAGAGACTGCAGCCTCAAACTCCTGGGCTCAAGCGGAGCAGTCCTCCAGCGTAAGTGGAACTACAGGCACATGCCACTAGGTCTGGCTAATTTTTTTTTTTTTTTTTTGTAAAATCAGGGTCTTGTTATATTGTCCAGGCTGGTCCTAAACTTGATCCTCCTGCCTTGGTCTCCTTAAATGCTGCTATTACAGGCATGAACCACTGTGCTTGGCAAAAATAATTTTAAGGAAAAGTTATCGCAATTTCTATAGTTCAATTTCTGAACAAGATGTTTTGAAATTTTTGACAATTATTACATCCTTTTGAGGAGGCCTTAATAGATAGGATTGTTATTTCTATCTGTAAACATATTTGAAATTTAGGTGGTTTGAAATAAGTCATTTTGTGTTTTGGTACTTAAAGTAGTACTTTCATAAATGTTTCTAAAAGAACCAAAAGGAATACTGTTTATCATACAACTTTCTTATTTTCTTTTTGTGCATGTGGTTTTAAATTGGGCAGAATTTAGAACACTCAAAGCCTAGGAATCCAAACAACACAAGGAAGTTTGAAGGGTTGAAGTGATACTTATTTGTAGCATGGTTACCTGTGAACTAAAGGTATATGTAGATGCTTATGTATTCTGTATAAATATGTATATATACATACACATGCAATTACATAAATTTTCTCCTTATCTACTCAGTGGTTCTTTTTAATTCTTTCTATACACATGTTGTGGACCTGACCACATGTTTCTTTTCTGGTATTCCATGGAGTATGTAAGAATTGAGAAGGAAGCTTTTTGGTCCCACAATTGATGATGGATCCTTATGAAAAATTGAGTACTTTTGGAATTTTTGGAGTTCCTCGGTTGTACAGAATCAGCAAACTTCCCATATTACCTTTTTTTTTTTTTTTTTGACATAGTCTTGCTCTGTCACCCTAGCTAGAGTGTCATCAGCCTAGCTCACAGCAACCTCAAACTCCTTGGGCTCAAGCGATCCTCCTGCCTCAGCCTCCCAAGTAGCTGATACTACAGGTGCGAACCACCATGACTGGCTAATTTTTTCTGTTTTCATTAGGGACTGGGTCTCACTCTTGCTGAGGCTGGTCTCGAACTCCTGAGCTCAAGCCATCCTCCCACCTCAGCCTCCCAGAATGCTAGGATTATAGGCATGAGCCACCACAGCTGACCCCTTATATTACCTTTAAGATTAATGCCAAGATCTTATGTGAAGGTCAAGATGCCAAAAATCTGTGCTTCCCCAGGCCTAGTCCAATAGGAAGTCTTCCTTGACTAGGTACTCCTTGGAAATAGCTCATTCCTTTTTATCCCCTCAGCACTTATAAACAGTTTTCAAGTTGGAGTTAGCTTTTTTTGGCAAAGTCATTCTTTAACCATCACAATATGGTTTTGTCTCCACTATTCCTCTAAAATTATTCTTTTCAAGGTTATAAACCATCAATATTTTTGTCACTAAATCCAATAAACACTTGTCAGTCAATATCTTGTCTGTTCACAAGTCATCAATGTTGTTGATCTCTCACTCAAGCCCCTGTCTCCTGTGTTAGCATTCAGTATTTGTTTACCTCTTAACCCCTTGGATGTTCCTCTTTCTTCAACACTTCCATATTAGGTTGCCTCAAGAACCTGCTCTTTCTTTAAAATTTGCTGTCTTGGTCTATGACAGGACTCATCCACCCAGGAGGGATGATATTGCCTGGTAGATAAAGTAGTTAGACATACCTAGCTCTAAATCCTATCTTTACCACTTTGTGTGCTCTTGTGAAAATTACTTCTCTGATGCTAAACTTCTTCATCTAAAGTTGAGGTAACAATAACTACGTCATGGGATTATTGTGAAGATTAAACAAGGTCATGAATATATACAACTAGCACAATGCCTAGTACATAGAATGTATTTAATAAGCGTTGGGTTCCTTTGTCTTAACTTTTCCCTAATTGCTTCAGCCAGAAGCTTGGAGTCATCCTAAGCTCTTCTCTTTCTATCACTAAACTCACTGAATTTCAGAAAGTGTTCACAAAATCCTGCTGATTCAATTTCCTAAAACTTTCTAAAAATTCATTACCTCCTACCCGTTCTCATGCCTCATCATTTATTGACTGGATCATTGCCATTATTTCCCTGATCCAGTTAAATCAACTCCCACAATACAGCTAAAATAAAGTTTTAAAAACACAAATTTGATCTAGACTGAGCCCAATTTAAATACTTTGGTGGCTCTCTGCAGAGGTCATTGTCAAGTTCATCTCCATAGCGTGGCAATGGAGAGCTTCCTGTCCAGGCTGTCTGCTATATCTTCAGACTATATGTCTGTTACTCCCCACCACAAGTCACACTTGGATTTTCTTTTTTTTTTATTTTAAATATATATTTTGAAAATAGAGACAGGGTCTTGCTCTTGCTCAGACTGGTCTCGAACACCTGAGCTCAAGCGATACTCCTGCCTCCACCTCCCAGAGTGCTAGGATTACAGGCATGAGCCACCTCGCCCGGCCATTATTATTCATTTTAACAATGACAAACCAACATGAACCTTTTCCTTCTTGTGTATGATTGGTGAAGATAAACAAAATAAATAGATTGCAAAATTTTACTCATAATTTATTGATTTGGAGACTATTTTATATTATTACACACAATAACAAATGAAGTATATATTATTATTTCTGTAACAATTGTGTTCAAAAGCTGTGATTTACAACAGAAGAAAACCCAAATATATTGAGATAAAAGTAATTGTTTCACCTGAGTTGATGTTGAGTCTTGGCTCAAAAATGACTTCTTTTTTCCTTCTCTTCTTTCTTTCATGAAACCTTTATTCCAAATCTTTTTACTATCATATTGAAAAGAGACTTCTAAACAAAGGCCTCCTTTGGGTAGTTACCGCCTCACCCGGACAAGTTCCCACCTTATCTTTCATATTCTTTGTGTACTCTAGACAAATAAAACAGATGGGGAACAATATTTTGAGCCAAAGAACACAGTGCAGTTGGAAATACTTGCCTCACGTAGCCAGAGTCGTGTTTATTGTTCTAGATAACAGATACTAACACTCTACAGAATGGAAGATAGGGGTCCCCGAACATACCTCACCCTTTCTCACATCCGCACCTGTGGTCCTGCTGCCACCTCTCCATGGACTACTCTTGCCTTTCTCTGCCTTGTCAGCTCCTCTTCAAGACCTCAGCTCCTGTAGGAAACCCTTTCTTATCTGCCCCCACTGAGGAAGTTGCTCCCTCTTTTGAACAACACACTCTGGGTATATCTCACAGAGGTACCCACCCCCCTGAATAATAGTTCTCTCTTTGTGTATCTGTCTTCTCACTAGGTTGTGAGCTCCTTGGGAGCAATAGACTGTGATTATTTCACAATGTGAATTCTAAGAGCCAAGCTCAGGTTAGGCCTGGCACGCAGTAGTTACTCAAATGTTTGTTGAATAAATATTGAATCAATGTGAAGATTTGTCCTTGGTCTGAGATGATGTAATATTTGTAATCATTGACTCAGAGAATGGTGTCCCAAGCAGATCCATTTGGTAACATGAAGAAAAATGACTAAGATTCTTTGTATTTATCCAAAGTGTATTGAATGTAATTGTTTTAAAGCCCAGATAAGTGTTTTGATGGAAGTGTATTCACTTTAGAGAACAGATTGGAAGTGTGGCGTGGCATTAGTGGCTAGAATGTGACCTTTGGAATCAATACCCCAAATCCTAGATTTGGCTTTTGCTAGTTTATAACAATAAGCCACACTTACTTCAGTTCCATTATCTGTGAAATAAGCACAATAACACCCACCACGCAGTTAATTAAAAACTTAGAATTTGTCAGAAAAACTTTCTGCACATATTAGGCAATAAATAAATGTTTCCCATTATTAGTAGGCCATGTGTTTCTGAATCCCAGCTTTATTATAGTACTGTGTGATTTTGGTCTGATGTTTTATTTGTTTTCTAATTTTCCCTAGTGTATACCTTGTTTGCAGGTACCAGCATCTGACTTCCTCCTCCCTGGACATTGAGCCTTACAGTGTCCATTTAAAATGACAGTACAATCATTTTAAAATCCAAGCCTTTTCACTATCTTCTTCCCTTTTTACCTACTTCTCTCTCCACCTCCTTCCTGTTGGGAGACTTTCACCCTAATATTTGATGTCAAGGATGGGAGAGTGAATACACGACTGTGTATTCGTGTCCAAACTCTGTTCCAGACGTTGGATTAGTCTCGTGTCCTAGGGGCTTAACTAGATATAGGACTGAAGCCCAGGAGGATCTAAGGTGTGAGAGTTGTCAGAATCAAAATGGAGTCACTGTGTTAGACACAACCCTGACAAATAGAGCTGGGGAAGGCCATGAAGAGAGGGTTCTCATGATAAATGTCTGGCAAGAAAAACTCAGAAAAGAATCTGAAAAAACTGCAGCCTTGCACAAAGGCCATCACAACGTTACACATACAAAAAACTTCTGTAAAGATATGTGCCCGGCAACTGCCTGTCCAACCTTGAGCTGGTGCCACCCTTGTTATAGCTCCTTGAAGACAGGGATAATTATCTCAAAAACAATTATGGGATCCTCCTCATTTTTCCTTTAAGAGCCTTTGTCTTTGGCTGGGTGCGGGGGCTCACGCTTGTAATCCTAGCACTCCTTGAGGCGGAGGCGGGAGGATTGCTTGAGCTAGGGAGTTCAAGACCAGTTTGGGCAAGACTGAGACCCCATGTTTACTAAAAATAGAAAAATTACCTGGGCATGGTGGTGTGCACCTATAGTCCTAGTTACTAGGGAGGCCGAAGCAGGAGGATTGATTGAGCCCAGGAGTTTGAGGTTGCTGTGAACTAGGCTGATGCCACGGCACTCTAGCCTTTTTTTGAGACTCTGTCTCATAAAACAACAACAAACAAATAAACAAATAAAAAAACACCTTTGTCTTCTTTTACCTCCCTGAATACATGGATGGTTTACTATGGCATGCGTACGCCCATTGCAATGCCCTATTACTGAATAAATTATTTTATTTTAGAAAGCCTCTCTCTATTATTTAGGTTGACAAAGGTGTAGTATTTAGGCAAGAAATTGATATAGAAAACTAGGTAGACAGTTGAACCAGGATGTCAATTCAGAGTCATTCTGCCTAGGAATAGAATTCTGCTCTGAGGTAACATGATGAAAACCGGGAACAGCAGAGCTGAGAAATAAGGTTAAAGAAGGAGAGAACAGTCTGTCTGGAGAAATCTCCTAATCCCTGGAGCAAAACCACAGAAAGGTAACATGGCACAGTAGAACAGGCAGAGGCCTTGACCAGACAGGTGGTATGAGCCTGAGGCAACCATCTCACCCTTTTGAGCCCCGCTTATTACAACTGTGAAATGAAGATACTAGTGATCACCTCACTGGTTTGTTGGGATGACTGAGGAAGAAGGTGTACCTAAAGCACCCAGCACTTTCCAGGGACTCAAGCCTCAGCCTTGTCTATGGAAGAGGAGAAAACCATTAAGTTGCTAAACCCTACAGAGATCTTAGGGTGAAAGTAGAATTTTCACCTCTGCAGTCTCCAGTCATCCCTTTGGACTCAGGCTTGTTCTAAAGAGATAGAATGGGCCTGGCACGGTGGTGCGAGCCTATATCCCAACTACTCAGGAAGCTGAGGCCGAGGGATCACTGGCATCCAGAAGTTCTGGGCTGCAGTGAGTTATGCTGGCCCAGTGTCCACACTAAGTTCAGCATGAACATGGTGACCTCCCAGCAGAGGACCACCAGGTGGCCTAAGGAGGGTTGAACCAGCCCAGGTCAGAAAAGAAGCAAGTCAAAACTCCTGTGCTGATCAGGAGTGGGATTGCTCCTCTAAATTGCCACTGCATATCAGCTTGAGGGACATAGAGAGACCTGTCTCTAAAAAATTTAAAAAATAAAAATTCATGAAGAGAGATACAATGGAAAATCGTATGAAGCATTGTTAACAATTGTTAAGACAAAAAGTGCCAATGAGTTTAAAGTTTATACTTGTTATGGATCACCAACCAGAGGATTGGTTCTGACTGGTGTTGCTGGGTTTTAATTTGAGTGAGAAAAATGGCAAATTGGGGTTCCAGAGAAAATGTTGCCCCAGGATATGCCTGCTCTTTCCTTAGAGGCCTCAAGCCCACTTTCCTGATGGACTGAGTAACCCTAGTTTATCTAAACTGTTTTGATGAAACCATGAAGTTTCTTATATTCTGATTTCCTCTATGTGCAAAAATAGCCATAACACTTAGTCATGAGTATTTAATCAAAGCATACTGAGCATTCATTGAGAATACAGTTGAGTAGTTTGGACATATGCCAATACTTATATAGACTAGCATTATATAGATGATAATGTGAAATTCAGTTGCTACTGATTCTATTTAATGGTGTTGAACTCCTTTCTTGGGAATAAATTTAGTTTGCTTCAACCTAATTGAAGTGATTGAGGTGCTTAAGTCTCGACTTACTTTAATGCTCAGCTAGGTGCGTGCTGAAAAATGGCAAAAGAAAACCGATAAACAGTAAATGTCCTCTTTTTCCTGCACAGGGGGTGGGAGGTCAACTCGGGGTGGGGTGACTGTGAGTGGGGCCCTGAGAGATGCCTGTGGGGGGAGTGTCACCTTTCAGAGTGTGTGTGAGGGTGGGTTTCGCAGACACATTTGTCCGTAAGAGCAGAGTCTCTCTAAGTGCGAGCTTGGAGGGGCTTAAGGGAAGGGGTTAGCTTTGAGGATGGTCTCCAGGGCGGTCCTCTGCGTGTGGGATCTCCGTCTGGAAGGGGCCAGAAGTGTCTGGGGAGGGGCTCATAGGGTCACCCCTTGTGTGACAGAGGCGTCCTGTGTGAGGTCTCCAGAAAAGCACTTTTGTGGGGGGTGGTCGTCTGAGCGTGGGGTATGGGAGCTGGTCTTCCCTGGAGGGTGGTGGGCGGGATGTCAGGGAGTCCTCGGAGAGTCGCCCCGTGAGTGTCACACTCGCTGTGGCTGCGTGGGGTCTCAGAGACAGACAGCGCCTGGGCTGAGGATGTCATTGTGGTATCTCCGTGGTGGTTAGTGGGGCGGGGATGGGGTGTCCTCTGCAGGGCCACAGTGTGGCAGCCTCGCTGAATGGGGACAGGTTTTGGAAGGGGTCTTTTAGGAGGAAAGAATTGTTGAGTCCTCACGTGCGGAGGCGGTGCGGGACGTGCGGGTGCTCCAAAGCATGGGGGTAGGAGGAGGGCAGGAATAACCTGGTAGGAGGCAAAAAAAAAAAAAAAAACAAAACAGTAAATGTACTGTCCATATGTGTGCTTAAAGCAGCATCAGGCAGCTGTCTTACTGCTTTTTCATTAATCACTCATTTTTTTAACTGTTGTAAATATTGAGAACTAAATATAGAAAGAGGAAATGGATATTGATAAATAAGAAATGATCTTGATTCTTGAGAAACAAATGTTTGCTTGTGTCTCGCTTGTATTTCTAGAGGCACCCGGCCAGGCTACTTACTGGGAAGGGCCTCACATGAGAAAAACCATAAAATGAGAACAGTAAATGACCAAAATTCAGTACAGTTCTCTTTTACATTGAGTCCTACAGGAGGCATTATAGCGAATTAAAGGGAAATATTTTTTTTTTTTTTTTTTCGAGACAGAGTCTCACTCTGTTGCCCAGGCTAGAGTGCCGTGTCGTCAGCCTAGCTCACATCAACCTCACACTCCTGGGCTCAAGCAATCCTCCTGCCTCAGCCTCCTAGGTAGCTGGGACTACAGGCATGTGCCACCATGCCCGGCTAATTTTTTTTTTCTATTTTTAGTTGTTTTGGCTAATTTATTTCTATTTATAGTAGAGACGGGGTCTTGTTCTTGCTCAGGCTGGTCTCGAACTCCTGAGCTCAAGCAATCCTGCTGCCTCGACCTCCCAGAATGCTAGGATTACAGGCGTGAGCCAATGCGCCCAGCCAAGGGGAAATATTTTTAAAATGTGTTCCCCTCACCTTTTCCTTAAACAGACAGGTTTTGGCTACTTTTATATCTTTACTCTCTCACATTCTCTCCTAATTTCACATACTTGAGTATTGAATGGCTGTCACCTTTTTATTGTCTTTCTAGTGTGAGAAAACTTCTTAATCAACAATCTGTTTTCATCTGAAAGGATTTACTTACATAAAGAAAATAACATTAGGGTAGAATTACTAGGATAAACCCTTTAACCCACTTGTGGAGAGAATCTTAGAGTCTGGGTTTAAAGATTTGTGTCTGAGTCTTAACTCAGCCACAAGATCATGTTGTGATCTCAGGAAACTGTCTTATCTTCTCTGAACCTCAGGTTTCACATCCATAAAATGGGATGATGATACTTCACAGTGATTATAAGGACTAAATGAGATAATGTCACAAAAGCAGAACGGCTGGCAAATTCCAACTGTGAAGGTTTTAGATTTTTTCTTCTAGAATGCAGAGATAATGTCTCTCTCTCTGTTTTTTTTTTTTTTTTAATCCTCAGCACTTAGTAATGAGCAAGTCCACAGTAGGCTCACAGAAATGTGTGCCAGAAGAGTTACTGATGTTTTCACAGGTGTTTGTGTTTATGAAAAGGCTTCCTTACCCATCTGTGAGCTCATAAGGGACCAAGGTTGAACTTGCTCAGATGTTCCTCACAAGTCCTGACACTGTGCCTGGCATACAGCAGTTGCCTCATAAGGATTCTAGAATGAAAGAATATGGCCCTTGCTGGCAGCATGCTTTGCTTCTGAGAAAAGGAAAACAATCTGCTGTATCATATATATCTGGCCGTTCTTTGTAGCTGTGTCACGAATGGAGAGGCCTTTAAACTTCTTTAATGACATGGAAACTTGGACAAATATTCATAATAAAAGAATCATGCATAACACTGGGAATAATAAATAATCCCAAAGAGATCACAGATGTTCCCTCATAAATACTTCAATAAACTTTATAAAACTGTTTCCAGAATAAAAACATATTCTCTAACGGCAGTAATTAGAATCTATTAAAAAACCAAACAAAGAATTGGAAGAGATCACTTATTGTGGATAAGCACACTAGCTGCATTTTCCCAGCTGCATTTTCCATAGCTTTGTAAAAGACATACGAGCCCGGGTCATGGCATATGAGAAAACTGTGCCGTGTTCTTAATCCAGGCCCTGTAGAGGTCACCTAATCACATTTGTTGCTCTGTTGGTCCAAAGTACAGAGCAATGGGCTAGAGACGTGGATTCCAATCCTTTTCGGCCACTAATTTATAAAGTGAAGAAAAGCAAGTCAATTAACTCATGTGCCTTAATTTCCTACACTCTAAAGTGGAATACATTTGCCACACCTAACCTCTCAGAGTGGCTGTAAGGAGTAAATGAGGAAGGAGTATATGAAAGTATTTGGAAAACAAGCATAAAACTCTCTTTACCCAGATATTTTGTAGTGACTCTGGATCTAGCTATTGCCATTTACAAGCCTATGTGATTTCTTTCATAATCTTCAGTTAAGATATCCCAACTACTGACATGCCTTCAATTTCAGTTGCTGTTTTCTCTCCTGATAACCACATTGTTTCAGTGTTATAAATCTATCATGAAAATCACCTCTTTAGTTCCTTGTGAAAGTTGGAGCTTTGGCTGTTGAAAACTGTGGTGATAATGTTTACTTATTAATAATTCTTTTTAGTAGCCCTTATTTAATGTTTTAATTCTCCTGGCAAAGAAAGCATCTGTCTTATTCATTACTTTAGTTTTATCTTCTAGCCTAGGGCTGGTTACATAATACATGCTTAATCAATATTTGTTAAATACATGAATGAACAAACTCTATGTTGTTGAGTGATTTTTCCAAAGGAGTATAGTATTTGGAAGTGTCTTTGGAACTGCAAGTGTTTTTTTTAAAATTAACAATCAACTTGGGAAGAAAAATTTTTGAGGGGTATGTGATCCAATCATCAGATAAATAATTCAAATTATTTGGTTAAGAACATGCACATGAACTGCTAATTTGATGGATGTCATCTGACCTCAGGTTGTCGATGGCTCCATTGTGGGCAGGCCAAGAGGACCTGAAGCTGGCACTCTGAGATTTGATGGCACAGTGGCTCATAGGTGGAGTTGTTTGGGGATATATGGGCTCACAAAAGTTACTATTTTTTTCTCTTTGCCTTTTTCCTTTCTAGTGAATGACATTTTCCTAAAGTTTTAAGAAATGTACACTGAATGGAAAGTTTTTGATGTGTGAGTATTCATTTATTCAACAATATCCCAGTGCTTCATGAATCAGGAGTTGGGCTACATGTTCAGGGTCAGAGGTGACTAAGACATGCTTCCTGCCCTTGTGGGTCCTACTGTAAACTGGTAATGCAGGCAAATAAACAAGCAAATACAACCTTTGTGATAAGGACCATGGAACACATAATAGGGCCACCTTATGGAGATTAGGCTAAGAGAGAAGGTCAAAATAGACTTTGAAGAGGCGATAGTGTCTAAGCAGAAAATGGAGGAAAAAGATTGCCAGATGGAATGAAAGGTAAACATTGGGACTGGTCCACGGAGGGGTGAAGGGGTGGGTGGGGCAAGAATTATTCTTGTAGAAGTCGTCTGGGGTAGGTCATGCAAGACTTTGAAAGCGATATTAAAGAGTTTTGACTTCATTGAAGACCAGTGGCAAGCCTTTGCAGGAATTTAATAAGGTAAGTGACAAAATCAGATTTGACTTTTTAAAGACTCTCTCGGCAGACAATATAGACAATGGATTGGAGGGTGAGACTAAAGAGAAAGCTGTTACAGTCATCCAGGAAGAGAGGATGGTGGTTAGACCTGGAGTAGAGGCGATGTTGACAGAGGAAAGCAGAGGACGCTGAGAGATTTTAAGGGGTAGGATCTAAGGCTCACCATGAATCCAGGCCATGTTCATGCTGTACATCTGAGTACAGAGCAGGAAGGACCCTGGACTATGGTGTATCAGAGCATGCAAACTAGCAAGAAGCAGGCTGTGCAATCATTAAGGACAGAGCCTATGCAGGGCCGGCTTCATGGGCATACAACCTGTGCAGTCACACAGAGCCTGCCCTGCACTTGGAAGGGCCCTGTTACTTGGTTAAATGCTCTGTTGTAGCTATTTTGAAATTCTTAATAATTTTTGAACAAGGGCCTCTGCATTTGCATTTTGCCCTGGGCCCTAAAAATTATATAGCCCATCTGAATACGACCACGGTGGTTAAAACATAGTAGGTGCTCATAGAAGTCAGTTGAAGGAGGAGTTCTTCTATTTGTAGTAAACATCAGCAATGGGTTTAGGAGTCACAAGGCAAGGAGGAGGTAACAGGCTCTGCAAGACAAGAAGCTCCATGATAGGAGCAAGGTCTCTTGCGTGCTGCTGCTGAAGATAAAGAGAAGGGCTGGGTCAGGCACGGTGGCTC
>VBSM01000361.1:64323562-64354617 GCA_008086735.1 Cheirogaleus medius | reverse complement strand
GAGAGAAGGGCTGGAAAGAGTGTGCTGGCAGCTAAAACTAAGCAGACGGATCTCAGGAATTTGTAAGTTGGGTTTGCCTACCCAGCCAACTGTGATTCAGCCTCTTAGATTGTCTTTTCAATTACTTCTAGACATCAGTCTTTATCTGATACTTCTTTAGATTATCCAGGAGCAATTGTTTTCCCCACTGTGTTGACTTCTACTTTTGTTTATAGGTTACTCAGACCTTTTCTGAATCATTGATTTTTTTTGTCTTCTTTTCCGTACTAAGTATTATTTCTCTCTGTTCAATTGTCATGCTGTATAATTACTTTTTGATCAAGTATACTTACTGCTACAATTTCTGAGAGCAAATTCTATACTATACATCCTGGAAGTCTGTTGTTAGATTTAGATAGTATAGAATTATTTTTAAGCAAAACTCAATGACCCTTTCTTTATATTAACTCTTGAACGTTTCTCTTCTATATAGAACTTCTGCAACCATTTCAGTCGTGGCTTTCATTGACCTGTATGCTTCTGAAGAACCTTCTTCCTTCCAGGCCCTTTCCACTTAAAGCTTTGCTCAAGGCCAGTCGCTGGATAAACATGGCACCTTAAGAAGCAATTAACACCTTTGCCTTGTTTTCAGAACCTGGGAAGCAGGTGCATAAAGTGGGAAGAGCATGGACTTGGGAGTCACTGAAAACTTGGTTTAATTCCAGTTCTGCCAGAGTGAGCTGTGTCAATTTGCACAAGTTACTTAACTTCTTTGATCCTCAGTCTTATCAGTTGCAAAAAAGAGCTGATAATGCCTACCTTGCGGGGGATTGAGAAGAGTGATTACGTTAATATGCAGAAAATGCCCAGTACACACTAGGAACTCAGTAATGCAGCTACTATCCTAAATATATTCTGCATTTTCTTCTTAAAACTTCTTAAAGAGAGCTGGAGTAGAGAGTCAGTTCCTAACACATCTCTCTGACTCTTCCAAATAAAGGCTGTGCTTTATTCAGACTGATTTTTTAAACTTCTTCAACATCTCTTTGCTTACTCGCCTTGCTCACTTGTACCTCCTGCGCCCATTCCTGATTCAAATCCTTTCTTATTCTATTTGTGGAAATTCTACTACACCCTTAGGTTTCTCCTTATCTGTGGGCTTCCCTGAAGACATCAGGTGATGCCTATATAAGCCTTCTTTGAATTGTCGCTCTACCTCTTGTATATATCATTTATTGAGCACTATCTTACATTGTCATTCTCAGATTATTTTGTTCTTAGGAAACAAGATTTAGGCTCATATGAGCAAGGGCAACATCTTGAGAGCATAATAGGTGCTTGACAAATGTTTATTAATTATATATGACATAATTAATATTAATCTATTGATTGATGATTTGATTTATAGCTGTGTGTGTCTTTGAGCAACAGTGACAGTGTGCTGGCTCTGTGCCTTTTACAAATCCAGCCTTTGTCAATGAAAAATAAATTTTTACAACGAACACATTTCTATCAATTATACTCACAGTTGCCTTCTATCATTGGTTTGTCATTGTCAAAAGATACAGATCCATCATTTAAGTCAGTATCAGGAGAAGCATTTTCATTTAGGCAGAGGCTTAACACCAGCTGGATGCCAGGTACCATGACATTATTCAGACTCCTCTGTGGTTAGCATGATTCCAATGCTTAAGTAATTGAAATAACTGGATTGTCACATACTTTGCTTTGTTATTTCAACTGTATTATTGTTTGGCTTGTGGAGACAGTGCATTCACCCAATTGTTTTGCCTCTGGGATGATATTGTTTAAAGTATGAATTGATTTGTTAATAAACTCAGTCGAGCTATATATACATGTACATATATTGAATCTGTTAACAGATGTGATAAGTTTCCTAAAATTGTAGATTTTGTCTATGATACTGTTGTTTATGTTGGCCATCATACATTTCTTAAAACTTTTAATAAGACTTGTTTCCCTTTTTATGGAAACTGGGATCCCTTTTTATGGAAAGTGGGATTCACACTATTCATATTTCTTTTTAAATATAAAAGAAATATTCAGTCTTCCCAAATAGCACAATTTGTATAGTCATAAAATGACTCCATTTTGGCTACCTAATTTTGGGTATAATAACAGCAGGGGTTTTCTTTAACTAAGTCTGTTTTTATGTGTGCTCTTGATGGGAGTTTGTTGTTTTCCTCCAAGATTTAATGCTCTTTTGATTGATGTATTTCCAGAAATCACAAATAAATTAATTCCCAGGGGCTGAGTGAGTCTCTCTTAGCAGTTTTCAGAGAACACATGTTTTGTTCTCTACATGCCAGTGCTGTGGCAGCTGGAGGTTTGAGTCACCAGGTGACCTCCTTGGAGTCAGCACCTCCTAGCTGTAGACCCCATTGTACTCTGGCCTTCCGTACTGAGGAAATCTGCAACATTCGGCACACGCTCGATGATAAACATACAAATTGCATTTGGCTTTTTCATACACCTGCCTAAATTCAAATTCCATTGAAATTTAGTAGAAACAAAGCAAAACCAACATTATGGTTTTAAGCTAGTCAAATTTGTTAATTTTACCTAAGTGACAGTCAAAAATAATCGGTTGTCATGGTTCAACCAGTTTTGAGGACACATTTCGATATGACCTCAATCTAAGTTCAGAAAGGTAAACTGTAATGACTCCATTATTATAATAGGATACTTTCTCATTATTTTCCATTGTTTATGTTTATCTATTTTAAACTTTATTCAGATGCCATCTTCACAGTTTAATATTTGATAACTACAGAGCTGTGTTTCAGAATTGACACAATTGTTAGATAAATGTCAACTTGTTTCTTCCTGAATCCTTGTCCTGTATGATGTCATTTTCATTTTGATGTTAATGCCAGGGAGTAATAAAGATCCATTTCCATACCTCTTTGGGACTTTAACTTTCATGATGAAAACTGTTCTTGTAACACTTAATTTACATATATAAATTGTGGCCAGCAGTTTAGATTACGTAAGCAGTTTAGCTTTGAAAATTTTCTCTTTTTTTTTTGAGGCAGAGTCTCACTTTGTTGCCCAGGCTAGAGTGCCATGGTGTCAGCCTAGCTCACAGCAACCTCAAATTCCTGGGCTCAAGCAATCCTTCTGCCTCAGCCTCCCAAGCAGCTGGGACTACAGGCATACACCACCATGCACAGCTAATTTTTTCTATATATATTTTAGGTGTCCAAATAACTTCTTTCTATTTTTGGTAGAGACGGGGTCTCGCTCTTGCTCAGGCTGGTCTTGAACTCCTGAGCTCAAACAATCCACTTGCCTCGGCCTCCCAAAGTGCTAGGATTACAGGCGTGAGCCACCGCACCCGGCCTGAAAAATTTCTTGAAATGCTTTGGTACATAATAGAAAAAAACTTGGAATATTTGAAATTTAAAATAATAAAAATTTGCTGAACAAATATACTTCAATACAAGGTAAAATAACAGACAAAAGATAAACTTATTTTCTTAGAAGATTATTTGAAAATTGTCCACTTCTTCTTTTCCTTGCCCTCTTTTACCTATCTGGCCTTTTCCAAGTCACTTTCAGTGGAAAAAGTCATTTATTTTTAAAAATAATCAGCCATGTAAGATTTTTCAGCTAAGGATTGAAAGTGGGCCATTCTTATCATATCAAAATTATTATTATTGTTTCTCTCTCTCTGGCCTACTTGTCTCAAATGCCTGGAAAGATAGTCTCTTCTTTGAACTAGATCCTGAAAAATGTTTCTTGTTTTCTGTTTTTAATCAGAAACATTTCCCAAAGTCTTTATATTTGTCTTCTTAAATTTCTTTACTCTAGTTTCAGGGGAAAAAAAAATTAAAATTAAGCAGGCTAAAATCCCTCATTGTCTCTTATCAGCGAAAACACCCTAAATTCTGATTTCAGTTTCAGAATATACTCTTATTTTCCAAGCAGCCTGTGGGTTGCTCTTCCTTTCATACATTTTCACCCTTATTTTAATAATGTTGGGTTTTTCTGACTCAGTCTCCCTCCCCATTTAACAATAGTGACAACATATTCTTCTTATTCTTCATTATCTTTATCGTAAGTACTTCCTATTGAGACCTGTATACTGCGCATGGTTTTAGGCTCTATGTGGCAAGTGCTATTCTTACAACAACCTACAAGGTTTTACAGATGAGGAAATTGAGGCTAAGTTAGAGAGAAATATCCCAACAGAGAAAGGTAGCTGGCTTTGAAGCTGGAGGAAGAGGCTATAAGCAAAAATGTCAGCAGCCTCTGGAAGATATAAAGAACAAGGAACAGAGTCTCTTTCAGAGTTTCCAGAAGGAACACAGCCCTAACAACACCTGAGTGTTAGCTCTGGAAGATCCATGTCAGACTTCTGACCTCCAGAACTGGAAGATAATACATTTGTATTGTTCAAGCCATTAAGTTTGTGATAACTTGCTACAGCAGTAATAGAAAACTAATCCAGATAGGTCTGATGACTCGTTTATAGTCATACAATTTTCAAAGAATTGGAGTAAGAATGCCATTGCTGATTGATTTATTTGGCTTTCCTCCATGGCATGCTACCCTCTGAGTATCCAGAAGAGAGAGTTGATGTTTCTCTCAGCACATCAAGGAGTCTAAGCAAATTCTCTTCGTTGATTCTTTTTCTTCTAGTCTCTGGATTGCTAATTTATTTTTGCTCTTGAATATCTAGCACAGTGTGTATACTTTTTAATAGAACCCAGCTTATGAATAACAGTGGAAAAATTCACAAAATCTATGTGAATATTTTCTAGTACTCCATTAACAATGAATTGTAAAAGCCAAAGATGAAAATTGAAAAACACAAGCAGAGTCTGTATCACTCATGTGGTAATTGCTAGAAATGAGAAAGGCTTTTGGTTTTACAAAGTTACAAGAAAAGGCACATTCCATTCTATTATAATAGACTTGAGGTTAAAATTACAAGTTAACTTAGTATCCAGTTTATGTTACAAGGCTGTAGGTAAATTTCATACCCAGACACCATCTCACTACTCTGTCTGTTGTTCATTTACAAAGCAAAAACAACAACAACAAGATTTGTAAATGTTGACTAAACAAAGGATATTTTAGAAAGGATTCCAAGAACTTTCTGTACTTTCATTACCATTACACTGAAGTTACCTTCTAAAGAGGCAAAGACTTAGCTGAAAACATCCCATCCAGCAGGTACACCTTGAGAGACTGGATTGCCATAAGTTAAAATTCAAGACAGAAAACAGCAGTGAAATAGTGAAATGAAGAAAATGATTAGATGACTGAGATTATTGTTAAAATAGTAATGAACATCCTGGTTTTGCAAAAATATTTATGGAATAAAACCTCTTCCTTTCTACTATGAACTTCCCTGAAAATTATATCTGAAGGCTGAATAAATGCTTTGAGGTAAAGGATTAACAGATACATAAATATCAAATATATTTTCTTCTCTAAGAAAAAAGATTGCTAAATACTGGAAGAGAAAGGAAATTATGAACTATCTATTTTCTTAAGAGTTCTTTAAAAATGAGATATGTTCTTTATACATGAGTGATTATTAAAATCAGGCCAGTTCTGGATTTGGGAGGATGGCCTAGTTCACACGTCACAATTTAATTTTTGTATCATGATTTCATAATCACTTGTAGGGGGTACCACCATCTTCCTTATTCCTGGCCTTGAGAAATGAGAAGGTGGTCTTCTTCAGATATAAAGGCATCTTCCTATCAGAAGAAAGCTTTAAAAATAGCAAAATGTTGTTTAAAAGTCAACAATTTTATTGAATAAAATAATTTCTGGTCCCAATAATTCATTACATAAGGCCTGTCATCTAAGCTCTTCTAATGTTAGCTGCTTACTTTTTCTAATTTATAATACTGACACATGAAACATGATGCCAAACAAGAGATTTGCCATGGTTTTCCAAGTGACACTGGAGATTACAGTAGTGGTGGTAACAGTCTCCTGTTGGTTTTGCCAACCGCTTTAAACTTTGTGACAAAAGTTTAGACCTGAGATTGATGCTGGGCACAATGGTGCACACCTGTAGTCCCAGCTACTCAGGAGGCTGAGGCAGGAGGATCGTTTGAGTCCAAGAGTTCTGGGCTACAGTGTGCTCCAGGGAAGGTCATGTGATCCAAGGTATCCAGCCTGTCTGCTCTAGGCTATTTGGCAGTATAATTGGGAAGGAAACATCCTTTTTGCTGGTCGCTGAGCCAGCAGGACATAAGTCTAAAACTGTTGAGGACAGTCTTACTACCATAAAGATGAGACTGTAGTGTGTGCTGTAACATAAAGCCCCATGTCAATCAAAGCTGAGGATGGCGGCACATTCCTAATAAACTATCAGAGAACATGGATCCAGCCATGACTTTTCCCTGGACTTCTGAGTCATGTAAACCAAAAATTGTCTTGTTTCCCTATGTCTCTTTACTTGCAACTGAGTCAAGTCCTATTTGATGATTACAAGGGCAATGAATTCCAGAGGCATTCTAAGTATGTTGCAAAGATTCCCAAAGTAAATCAAGAATAAAATGATTTCCTTAATTATTGTAGAAAAGAGACTCTGGCGCAGTGTCAGGAGTCTTACACCATTCTTATACCCATGACAGACATTGCTAATCAATTGCTGTGGTGCACTCTGAATGCCACGTGGAGCCTCAGCACTGCAGTTCAAGAAGAGAGAATGACATGTAAAATGATGCCATCTTTGTCCTAGTGTCTTTCTGGTTAGAAAAAAAGAGACACACTTTGGGCATCAACAGGTACCTCCAAGTGCCACCAGGGTGCCACTTGTTTGTACCAGGTGGTAGAGACAATCTGATCTCAGGGGCCATGGCCCTAAAATCTTCCCCTCCCAAATCTTCCTCCTGAAATTTTAAATTCAGGCTTAATTCTTTGTCTTTATGTCTCAATGATTGTTTATAATATATCCATAAAGTTTGTTTTTTATTTCTTTGGCAGGAAACATGAGAAACATATTATAGTGGCTTCCTTTGGGAGAAAAGGTCTAGAAAAAATTGAGGAGCTGGCTTTTATTTCTCATTTTATCAGTTTCCTTAGGTTGAACTTATTAAATAAACTTAAAATTGAAATATAATAAGTTGAATTTTTAAATTTTATGCATGAAGGGTTTTTCCAGCTTTATTGAGATATAATTGACAAATAAAAACTGTATATATTTAAGGTATGCAATGTAATGTTTTGATATACATGTACATTGTGAAATGATCACCTAATCAACATATATGAACTCACATAATCTTTTGTATGTGTTCTGAAAACATTTAATATGTACCCTCTTAGCAAATCTTAAGTATATAATAGTATTATCAACTACAGCCACCATGCTGAACATTAGCTCTTCAGAGCTTATTCATCCTGTGTAAATGAAACAACTCTTTGATCAATATCTCCTCATTTCCCCCACCTCCTAGCTCATGGTAATTACCATTCTACTATCTGCTTCCATGAGTTTGACTTTTTCAGATTTCACATGTATATGAGATCATGTAGTATTTGTCTTTCTGTGCCTGGCTTATTTTGCTTACCATAATGTCTTCCAGGTTCATCCATATTGTCACAAATGATAGGATTTCCTTCTTTTTTTAAAGCAGAATAATATTCCATTTTATACACACACTCACACACACATTTTCTTTATTCATTCATCCACTGATGAACACTTGGGTTGATTCCATATTTTGGCTATTGTGGGTAATGCTGTGATGAACGTGGGAGTGCAGAAATCTCTTCAAGATAATGATTTCATTTCCTTTGGGTATAGACCCAGAAGTCGGATTGTTGGATCATATGGTAATGCTATTTTAAAATTTTTTAGGAACCTCCATACTGTTTTCTATAATGGCTGTACCAGTTTATTTGCAAATATTTTCTCTCATTCCATAGGTTGTCTCTTCACTCTGTTGATATTTCCTTTGCTGTACAGATGCTTTTAGTTTGATGCAATCCCATTTGTCTATTTTTTCTTTGTTGCCTTTATTTTGGGCGTTATATCCAAAAAAGTCATTGCCCATACCACTGTCAAAAAGCTTTTCCCATATGTTTTCATCTAGTAGTTTTATAGTTTCAGGTCTGATGTTTAAGTCTTTAATCCATTTGTAGTTGATTTTTGTATATGGTGTGAAATAAGAGTTCAATTTCATTCTTCTCCATGTGTATATAGTTTTCCCAGCACTGTTTATTGAAGAGACTGCCTTTTCCCTATTGTGAGTTCTTGGCACCTTTGTCAAAGATCAATTGACCATAAATTCTTGGATTTATTTCTGAGCTCTCTATTTTGTTCTGTCTGTTCTGATCTTTATTATTTCTTCCTTCTGCTAACTTTAGGCTTAGTCTGTTCTTCTTTTTCTAGTTCCTTGAGCTGTCAAGTCAGGTTATTTATTTGAAATCTTTCTTTTTTCTTAATGTAAACCTTTATCACCATAAAATTTCATCTTAGAACTGCTTTTGCTGAATCCCATAAATTTTGGCATGATGTGTTTCCATTTTGATTTGTCTCAAGATATTTCTTACTTTCCCTTTTGATTGCTTCTTTGATCCATTGGTCGTTAAGGAATGTGTTGTTTAATTTCCACACATTTGTGAATTTTCCAATTTTCCTTCTGTTCTTGATTTCTGGTTTCATACAATTGTGCTTTGAAAAAATGCATGACATGATCCCAATCTTCTTAAATTTGTTAACACTTGTTTTGAGGCCTAACATATGATCTATACTGGAGAATCTTCTCTGTGTGCACTTAAAAAGGATGTATATTCTGTTGTTATTGGATGGAATGTTCTATATATGTCTGTTAGGTCCATTTGGTCTATAGTGTTGTTCCAGTTTGCTTGATTGATTTTCTGTCTGTATCATCTATCCATTGTTGAAAGTGGGGTAAAGTCCCCTACTATTACTGTAATGCTATGTATTTCTTCCTTTAGTTCTGTTAATATTTGCTTTCTATATTTAGGTGTTCCCATGGAGTATTTTTATTAAAAAAATACAAGTGGATAATCTATTTTCTTATTTGTATATCTTTGTATTAAAAAGCATAATAAATGTCTTAGTTTCTACATGCACATTATGTGCTCATTCATTCATTCACACTGGGCTCTGGTCCAGGTTATTAGGCATGGCCATGAACCTGGCAGACAGCTGCTGTGTTCATGAAGCTTGCATTCCTGTGTCTAGAGCTTTTTTAAGAATGTCACCTAGATTTTTTCATTTTATCTTTACTACAATGCTGAGAGGATGTTTTTATTTTACAGCTAAGGAAATGTAGAGGTGCTAAGTCCTTTGCCCCAGTCACACAGTAGTAAGTAGAAGAGGTGGAATTTGAGTAGAGACAGTCTGACTCTAGTGCTTACAGATGGAATCGGAACACACAAATGGCTCCTGGTGTCTGGGAGAACATGTCTCATTAATATCTGTTAATGCATAAATGTCTTTGGGAAAAGCATACTTTCAGTCGTTATTCAATCATTTGAATTTGGCCAGAGAATGTGACAGCAGATTTTTCTGAGCATAGAAAGTAAAGAGCAAGGGGGCTGGAACCAGGGTGGTGGTGGCTGGAGGAGGGAAGGGGGAGGAGAGGGAGGCTGTCTCAGTGACGAGAATGGTAATGTAACCAACATTGGCTTAGCACATTTTTGATGTCTGGTACCTTGGCCATTGGCACTTAACACATTTTATTATTTAATCTTCACCACAGCTCTGTCTGGCTCCAAAGCTTATGTTCTTGCAGCTCACTTCCATTTCCATCATGATTTTGTCTGGACTCATTTTTAGGGTGAACCATTCTAGCAGGCCCCAAAGTGAGAATATGAAAATTCAGAGGCATGAAGAACTGAGAGTCTGCGAAACCTGCCCTCTCTGGGAAAAGCACCAAATAAAAAAGGATGTTTGCTTTTGAAACTTTAGTATTATTTGGTGGTGACATTGCTGGGTGCAAAATTGTGGTGAGCTCCAAGTCTAGAGTCAGTCTTTTCTCAGTGTCTATAGCAAAGAATTAGGTCTACTGCCTGAGAAAGTAGCTGCTAATTAGAGAGGCTGATGGGGAACAGAGGAGGATTCCCAGGGACCAAGTCCTGGATATGCTCAGGCCCTAGAAGTTGACAGCAGTTTTTTTTTTGTTTGTTTCTGGTTTAATGTTGGGTGTGAGTGTGTGTGTGGCATGAGTGTGTGTGAGAGAAGAAAAAGTACCTCTGTCTGTGTGTGAGTGTGCATGCACGTGCGTGAGATTTATGTGGTAGTTCAGGGAAATTGATCCCCAGGGAAGTATTAGTTCCCTCCTGGGTTGAGAACTCTGTTGCCAAGCTATCTTTTAGATAGCAACATGAGGAGCCAGAAAACCTTTATTCGAGTAGTTGTTATTTTCTCTGGACCCCAGGTTAGCTGTAGAAAAGTTCTTCCACAATTATTTTAGAATTTCCAGGAGAGAATTCCAGGCATATCCAGGTCATCCGTAAAATCCTAACTCTTATTTATGGTGATTACATTTGCATATGAGACTAATGGTGACCTCACTTAACTATTAATTCTATCAGAAAGGAATCCAGCTATTATTTTCAAGTGAGTTACTATAGAAATTGTTTTTTTATGGATTTTAGCAGAAAATACACAACCTTTAGTCTGACCACAAATTCTAGCCCTGTGTTAAATATCTACTGCTATATAAATAATCACCCCTAAAAACTTAGAGGTTTAAAACAATAAACATTTATTATCTGAAATTTTTATGTCAGGATTCCAGGAGTGGCTTCTCTAGGTGATTCTGGCTCAGGGACTCTCACAAGGCTACAGGTGAAGCACTAGCCAGGGCTGCAGTCCTCTCCAGGCTCAGCTGGTTGTAGGAGCTCTTGTCAAGTTCGCTTCTTTGGGTGCTGAGAGGCTTTAAGTGATTTGCATCCAAGTTCACCAACGTGGCCCTCTCAATAGAACTGCCCCACAAAGGACAACTGCCTTCCCCCAGAGCAAGTGATCCCAGAGAGAGCAAGGGAGAGTCCCCAAGACAGAAGTGACGGACATTTTACAACCTGATCTCAGAAGTGGCATCCCATTACTTCTGCCATTTTCTGTTCATTAGGAGCAAGTCACTAGGTCCAGCCCACACTGAAGGGGAGGGATGACACAGCTTCGAATACCAAGAGGGACCACTGGGGACCATCTTAGAGGCTGTCTACCACAAGCCCTTCACAGAAACCTGCTCGTCTCTGGATATTCTTGGTCACCAGACACTTAGGTTCATTCAATTACACAGTTGGTGAGATTGAAAAATGTTGTTAGTAATTCTAAAGCAGAGTCAACTTGTATTTGTACTAAGCAGAAAAGGTAAATAATGGAAGGTGTGTGTGAGACCCAAGTTCTGAGAAATTTGCTTCTGAGAATGTCAAAGACAACTGAACCAATTCAATTAAATCAGCATTTATTAAGACCTACTGCCTAACAGACTATCTCCTAGTTAGAATCCATTAGGACTTAAGATATGAGCATGATACTATAATTTAGTTATGGTCCAGAAATTTGAATCTATGTGCCAATGTTTAAAATATAAGATCATGGTTGCCTTATAGTAATATAATTTGGAAAAATTGCTCCATAACTTGTCCTTGAGAAACCTGCTTCTTACTATTCATAGGAACCATTAAAAGAAGTTTCCCAGGGCCCTCTTTTCCAGCCTGTGAGGTACCCATTACACTGGAGCCCAGTGCAGAACTGCTCAGACAAGGCCCACTCCGTTCCTCCTGGGCTAATCTCCCTCCATTAGGTCCTCGTCTCACCTGGAGCCGTGTGAGCTGTCATGCCCTGTACTTTCCTGGAAAGGGAACAGTCTATCCTCTTTCTCCTCTTCTGAGAATGGCTGGGTTTATGCATTAAAAACAGCTTCTTTATCTGTGCACACCTGGTAAAATAGCTCATTTGTTTAAAACAGTATTTCTCCAGACCAGTAACATCAATAATATTACCTGGAGACTTGTTAGAAATGCAAATTCCAGGACCTCAAACCAGACCAGAAACTCTAGAGGTGGGGCTCAGCTCCCTGTGTTTTAACAAGTCTTCCTGGTAATTCTTATGCATGCTAGTTTGAGAATCACTGAGTTAGAGAAAAAACCTCCTTCTGAGTTCCATCTTTGAACCTGGGATTTTGTCTTAAGACAAGATCCACAGATTTCTCCATTTGTTGTAGCAAGAAATAAAACAATGCAATCATCATCAAGTACTCAATTGCAAGCAATGTCAAAGGAGACTTGAATGGATAATTGGGTATAATAATGAGGGAATCCGCTTACTGGGAATTCCTGCTCAAAGCTGTTCTGGGATATTTCCAACACAGACTTTTGCGCGCCATACGGGAATATTCTGCACATTGAAAAAGATTGCGCATCTGATAAGCAATCACGCGTCTACTTATCAACAAACACAATCTGTGGCTCCCAAAGCTTGCAGCAGTCAGCTGTAGCTGTTCAGCCCTGCCAGTCTAGGGACACCGCGACGAGGGTGCCTGTACTGGGATGGGCTGGCATGGCAGGAAGCCCAGCATCCCGGCCGACTGGCGTTTGTTTCGGTTTGCTGACGGCACGCCCCCTTCCCCTTCCTGTGTCGTAGTGCTTTTGAGCACTGGCAGTTTAAAATGAGATATTGGCCGAATCCAAATGCAGGGAGAAAAAAAAAAATATCTCGCCTCTTTCTCCAAAAAATGTTATTGAAGCAGATTTTCCCAGGATCTAAGCTATTCTTTGGCTGCAAATATACCTTTGGAAGCTGCACAGCAGGGTCTCCAGGCACAGGAAGTAAACCAGCTGGGTGTACTTCATGCAACAGACAGATTTCCACCATTTGAAAATCATACTTTTGTAAATCAAATTACATTTTAAATTCGACAGAGAAATTGCCATTTAAAAGGAATTTCCCAGCAGATCTTTTGCCAAGAATATAATTAGTCCATTATTTTAAACTTCTTACTAAAAAAAGGTTTCCATATGCAATAAAAACCTCAGTTAAGTAGAAATTTCAAGGAATTGGGGAATTCTTGTCATTTAATGACTTTCTTTCTTTTTTGACTGACAAAGGCTTAACTGAAACAGAAAATCCTGCTTCCAACTTTTTTTGAAAATCATTCTAAAATGCTTAAAATTGACTTTTAAAAATTAGTGGGCAGTGGATATAATCAAATCTTTCTTAAAGATTTTGCAGCACATTTATATAGGCTGGATAGTTATAAACACAGAAGATTAGGTTGAATTTGTGCTGAACCTAAAAGGATATACACTGAAAATTAGTTACCGGAACATTGGAATCAAACTAGCTTTATTTCTTTTCAGTTGGTATTTTATTTAAATATTTAGCAGAGAAGAATATTGGTTTACTTAGAAACTTTTGCTGGTTGTGTCCTGGTTGAGGTTTAACTCTAACAGGTTTGCCTAATGAGAGTATATGTATATTTAGAAACACTAATAAATAGGAAGTGAACTGAGTTAAAATATCTTGAGAATTAATATGCAATCATATTCTTTTTTTTTAATTTCAGAATATTACGGGGTCGGAGTACAAATGTTTAGGTTACATATATTGCCTTTGCCCCACCGAGTCAGAGCTACAAGCGTATTCTCACTAAAAAAAAAAGTTCTTTAAGCCAGGTGTTCTTTGTTTTAACATTTTATTGCTGTTAAGATTAAGAGAGAAATGGCTTACAAGCAGACTCTGTTCAAGCACGTGACTTGGAGCAGCCACCCTCTGTGGGGAAATGGGATGTAGGGAAAGCCAAGTTTAAAGCTCACCTCACTAACCTATGCTGGGATCCATTTAAATTCAACGAAGCTGACTATGCAATTAATATATTGATTAATCCCTAACTCTTGGTACCACTGGAGAAACAAAAATAAATAAGAGACAGCCCGAGCCCTCAGAGAGCTCACAGTCTCGGGTGACAAAACTCCTCTGGTGTGCTTGCTTGGACTGGACATGTGAGTATGTGGGGTCCAACCAAGACAGGTACAGCTTGGGAATCCTCAAGGCTGTGTATGTGGTGAAGGGCACTGAGGCCATTGAGGAACACTGTGGAATGCCAGTATATTTTATTTCATCACAAAAGCTAGACTTGATTTTACAAACAGAGAATATGACAACTTAAATCAATATATGTACTATAAAATCACGAATGTGAGCACCCAGGCCAAAAAAATAACTCCAAGCTGTTGAGCTAAGCAAGATTGACTGCTTCTCCATTGTTCTGTTAATGTTAAAATACTACTAGTTAATTCATTTTGTCATCTGCTAGCACCTGTCACCAGATAAGCAGTAACAGGTGCCAAAGGAAAGTGAAGACTTGAGAAAATTCTATCCATTAACTTAATTTTAAAATGTGATCTGGGAAGTGATGATGTTTCCTCAATTTCTGTAGCAGGTTAGAGAACCCTGGGGTTCTGTTGGAAGGGTATAGGAGCATCTGAAGTGGAAACGGAATGAATATTGATGTCCAGAAGGACTTACTGCCGTTCCAGCCCCAGCTGGAAGCCCCTGTGCTCTTGGGATAGGGCAGAGATAGAAGTTCCCACATGGTAGGGAATGTACCTCCTTAGCTTTGTACCCTTGGTGCTAATATTGCTTTAGAAAGTAGCTGCTCAATAAAAAGAATTGTTGCGTAGTGCCACAAGCTAGAATTTGGAACAGCTTCCTCTGTAAAACCAATTGTTATAATGATAATTAGGGTCAAATGAAATAGTGTTAAAATAATGAAAAGAAGATATGAATGGGTTAAATAGGTTTTGTGGGTTGATCTTGGAAGTTCTCCCCTATTTATGATATTATTTATATGGTTGAACGCTTTCTGTCTTTTACTAATTCAATTTGCAAATATGTCTCACAGGACTATCATGTGCCAACCCCTTTTCTTTTCTTTTCTTTTCTTTTCTTTTCTTTTCTTTTCTTTTCTTTTCTTTTTTGAGACAGATTCTGACTGTGTTGCCCAGGTGTGAGTGCCGTGGTGTCAGCCTAGCTCACAGTAACCTCAAACTCCTGGGCTCAAGTGATCCTTCTGCCTCAGCCTCCTAAGTAGCTGGGACTACAGGCATGCGCTACCATGACCGGCTAATTTTTTAAATATATTTTTAGTTGTCTAGCTAATTTCTTTCTATTTTTAGTAGAGACGGGGTCTCGCTCTTGCTCAGGCTGGTTTCGAACTCCTGACCTTGAGCGATCCGCCCGCCTCGGCCTCCCAGAGTGCTAAGATTACAGGCGTGAGCCACCACACCTGGCCCTGACCCTTTTCTGAACACTGAATTTCTTCTTCTGTTAAATGGGGATAAAAAGTGTTCTTAACCCAATAGGGTTGTTATAAAGATTAAATGAATTCAAAATGTAAAGTGCTTTGATGGTTATCTGACATAGAGAAAGCGCTTAATAAATCTTAGCTAGTCATGCTTAGCATTATTGCACACCAAATGGCACAGACATGGCCCTTCCCCACATGGAAATGCAAACAACTTTCTAGAACAGAAGATCCTGGTAGCTGGGGCTTGTCTGTATTGTTAGAGTTTCTTGGTGTTCTGATCTTTAAAGGACTAGCTGCTCTCCTGAAGTTGGGACTGGACGGCCCTGTGAACAGTTGGTATTTGTCAATGTGGTTTTTCTGGTAAGAGAACCCTTTACGCATTTCCCCTGAGGCTGGAGATGGCAGAGCAGGGAAGTGGCAGAGACCTGTGTCTGCTTCTGGAAACTCTAACCGGTGGCCTTACCTCCTGGGAATGTGCAAGTCCACCCTGCTGCTTGTTTACTTTAGGAGGTGGGGAGGGGCTGTTGGGGGCTCCTAGCCCTGTGGACAGGTGGGTCTCACACCACCTGGGTAAATTCAGAAGGCAAAGACTGATAGTTTAATATAAAGACTTTCTGACCTGATCTGGAGGAAGCAGGACAGAGGAAAAATTCTGACTTCTTCACTTTTCAACGTCTTCCAGTTAGCTTCTTCAATTATGAAGTTCCAGAATTGTTTGATATCTTAAAGTAAACACACGGGCTTCTGAAGCTGTCAAAGATAAGGGATGAAATTTTTACATGCTTCCTGCTACTAAGCCCTGCATAGCTCAAATTAGCCCCAAGTGGATTGAAGGGTAAAAAGAACTACACTTTCATGCTGTTGAAAATCTTGGTAAAATAAAGCTTATTAATACCCAAGTTTCTCCAAGGTATGTAACTTTGACAAGTTTTCAGACAAAGTGTGACCAGGGTAAACAGGAATTGTCCTTTGCACAACAGAATGGGGGACTGTCCTCCATAACTGATATTCAGTTCACCATTTGGAGGCTACATTTGTCTTTTTTTATTTGTCCTATGAAGGACAAATATGAAAATAATGAAATGAGCCCCTCACCTTTCACAGGACTCACAACATTTTGGTTTATTTGGTTGGGGTCCCTCTAAATGCTTATCTCATGGTAGAATGATTTGCTTTCAGTCAACAACCTCCATATGTTTTCACTCTTACCTGGTTTATGCTACCCATAAGAACTCGCAAACAGAAAGTGTAGGGGAAAAAAGAGAATATTTAACTCCTGGGAAGTTATGTTTCAGTGTCAAGCATCTCAAAAGACTATAGAACTAAAGTAGAGAACCTTGATGCCTCTTACGGCCGCAGCATGATGTTCTTAGGGCTCTGGAGCAAGGGTCTCAGTAGATGCACAAGTAGGAGCATGGGGCACACTCCAGTGGAGCCTCACCTCTGTGGTGGGACCCATTGTTTGACAAGAACAGGCCAGTTGTCATGGTAAAGTGACTACCGGGCATATTTGGGAAGTACTTGAACTCTGTGACCTACTCAACTGAGAAGATTAACGAAGAAGCCCAACTACCTCTAATCAGGATTGATGACCTTCATTGAGTGAAGAAAACTTTATCTGCCTTGAGTTGAAAACATTGAGCATGAGACTGAGAGGCTGTGTTGTAGCATGGATTCACCGTACACTTGGGATCTGCCCCATTATAACTCTAGCTGTGCAATACTGGGCAAGTTGCTTAACCTCTCTGGCCTCATTTTCCTCACTGTACAGTGGGGGTACATATATAAACTGCTTGTAAAATAAAGTGATAAACATATAAAGGACTCAGCCTGGTGCCTGGAAACTATTAAACACTCAATAACCATTGGTAGTGTTCTATTTAGTTTTACTGATATTTCAAAAATAAGAAAAAACATGAAAGAGCAATTTTAACAGAGAAGAAAATAAGTATATTTACTCTATTAGAAGATAAAATTGAGATGACTAACAACATAATACATGGAATCCACTCAAGGTTTTGATCGGTATCCTTTAAGGAAAATGCCTGTTAGTTTTACTTTCTTAAAATATAGTTTCATACACCAAAGTCATTTTATTTTCAAGAGTCTAAGGAAAAATGAGGAAATAAGAAAGGAAGTAGCATATAGTGTGACTATATTATAAAACCAGTAGCAGTCATGACTGTGGGAATGCATTAACCTTCTTAGTTTTTGTGGATAGATAAAGATTTTATGAGTACAAAGTAGAAAGCTCAATATCTTCACTATTTAATTCTTTGGTATAAAGAAAGATATTATAATTAAGATATAAATTTTCAATGATACGACATTCTTTTTAAGTTTTAAATCTAGATGGCCAATTATGCTATGTTATTTATTTTTATTTTAACTTTAGCATTTGCAAAGTGCTTTTAAAATTTTTTGAAGCACTTTCATTCTCTTTTAATAAATTGATTTCTAGAAAAATCTTGTAAGGCAGTCAGAGCAGGTATGATACTAGTTTTTACATTCTACAAATAAACAAGCAAAGGAGATTGGAGGATATACCTAGTGGAGGCTGGGTTGACATTCAGTAATCCTTATCTTTAGAATTTACATTTGGTTATTTTCAATTTGAAACAAATAGTTTAGATTGAACCACCCAGCAATGTTTGACGGGAGGCAGAATATTTTTTTAATCTCCATTTTACTCTTTAATTTCACTCAGTGACTCTTCCCACTAAATCAAACTGCCTCAGTATCAATGTTATATATAAATTATATATTTTTTAAAAATGGTGTCTTAATCTTCAATCTGATTGCATAGTATCTCTATACCATCTCTAATGAATAATTCTTACTGTCAAATTGAAGCCAGACCCCAAAAGTGTCAAATTTAATGATTAGTTGAGTACGTATTATAAACTCCAGCCCCACATTTGGGTGAAAACTAAAAATTTCAGTCATCCAGATATTGTAAACACCTCACGATTGAAATATATGTATTGTAATTTTTTATGCAGACATATAGCTTCATGTAGATAAGACCTGAGTGACAGCAGTTGGGAAATGTTTCGGAGTGCCACATCATGTGTCTGTTGGCTTTAGATGTTTTCACATGCCTGAATTTCTTTTGAGGAAGCTTCCTTTTACTCTTCGGGGCCGGGCCACGCTTGGGACCTCCGGGGGATGACTGCCCGCATGCCCGCCTGCTAGCCCCGAGTGAGGTCCCAGCTGGCACGACTTTCACAGGTCTTACAGAGGACCCATCTTTGGGACAACTACAACAACTAGGGCAGCTTCCTTCTTGCCCAAGGCAGACTAAAGAGAAATACTTTAAAAATAATCCTGTGAGTTTGAGTGTCCTTCAGAAATGAAGAATAATTACCTCTTATCTGTATACACTTTGGAAATGAACTCCTCCCTTAACCCCCACCTGACCTGGATCCATTGAGTCACTTGTGATGGGAATTAAAGGTTGTGGAAGCTAGAACAAACATTTGAAGGAATTCCGGGAGACCTTACTCAGGGCTTCCCAGATTCGAGATAAATCAGAAAAGTAAGCTCTTCAGCCCTCAGTGACTTCCGATTTCCTTGTTTTGTGAACACCTGTAACTTTTGTGGCCTGTAGCACTTACTTTGAGGTTGGTTACCTTGTACTGTGTTATTTCTATTCTTATACTTTTTCTATGCACATGCCTTACTTTCTGAATTAAACCGAAGTATAGGACACATTTTATAGTCGTCTGTCTCTTTAGGTTCTTACCTACTTACCCTGGTAATCCACACAGAGGATATATTTAACCTAATGGTTATTGCAGATAATAATTGCAGATTCCATCTTGGAGATTCCAATACTTACTGTTCCCGAGTGTGGGAAAGGAGGGAAGGTAGTATATCACTTTCCCAGAAAGGCACCTGTGACTTTAGTAAGTAGACATGTGAGTGTATAAACATAGCTGATTTGGGGAAAAGGAGTCAGAAATCAATTTAAATTAAATATCAAAGAATTATACCATTCCCTGTTTAAGAGTTCTAGTTAGGTTCATCAATAACATAACAGCCCAAAATGAGTTCAGTTCTGTGGCACAGCTGAGTTTTTTCTTTCCTTATAGTTAGTTCATCACATTTTAGCCAAGGAATTAGAATAAGAAACTTTGTTGGGAGTAAGTTGCCTACTTGCAATTTTATTTCATTTGGAAGCAAAGATAAAGACAGATCTATTTAATCAAAGGACCAAGAAGCAGTGAGGGCAAGAGAACCACAAACTTCACTCAGTAGCCTAAGTAAATAGTATCTTAATTACTTCTCAAAACAAACCATACTTGAGCTGATAATCACACACAGGAACCTGCTTCAGCTCACAGCATTAATTATAGTAACTTCAACAGCATTTTACACCTACTTCTCCACTCCTCTCCTTCACTTTCCTCTCAAAATTCTGGGTTTACCTCCATCTCCATGGGAGGGGCATCTTGACTTGTGTCAGTGAATGGTACATTGCAAGGCAGCCATTCCGGGAAACAGCAAGTGAGAAGGCCCCAATGGAAACAGAGACTCTGCCTTCAATGGTTAACTTTTGCATCAAGCTACAACATTTCTTCTCTTTTTCCTTGCTTAGGCAAAGAGAGATATCTAACTTTATGAAGTTGTATGTGTGCTTGTGTGAAATCAGCAAAGTAACACCACAGATGATTCCAGGGATTTTATAAGAATATTTGGCAGTAAAGTGGACCATGGACATAATTACTATATTTGGATAGTTTGTGCCAACTTTCCCTTGAACTGTATAATGTATATATTTTTCAGATAATTGCCTTATTTTGCCAAAGAAGTTTGTCTACAACAGTGCATATAATCTTAGCAAATCTAAGGAATGCCACAAATCACAACACTATTCCTTTCCCATATTATGTTCATAATGGCATTTAAGGTCAGCTTCATGGATTTGGAATTTTGAGATATATTTGCATGCTGTGTGTACCTTAAAATCAACTTCACCGTGTGTATAAACATAGTTTGTTTTGAAGGACATTGGAATTTCTGCCTGTCCAAAATACCTCTGCTAGACCTCACATCACCTTGGGTGGACATTTCTGTCATTGATGACCAGTCTAATCCCCACATACTGATTTACTAAGTGAACTTCTTTATCATTAAAATTGTCAGACTCAATTTCCTCATTTGTAAATTGAGACTATTGGGTAAACTCTACTTTCTCTGGTCTGAGTTTCTGTAGTTCCTCCTTTCTTTTTCCCAATGACTTAATTGTGTTTAGTGTTTTCCTGTATTCAACTTGCAAAGTGTTATAGATAATTTTAATTATACTGCAATCAAAATGTCAACTTCTAATCTTAGGAAAACAGATTCTAATTGACTACGATTGCCCCTAAGCACTTTCTTATCAAGGAATTGTTCCCTATGCAAATCTCTGATAACCTTTCTCCTACTATACTCAGAAGTTCTTAACCTCCACTGAGCTTCTTTTCTTCTTTTAGACCTTTACATCTTCATTGCCTTCTATGCTTCCCGTAGGCAGACTAGCGTCTACCGATATTTGATTGTTTTGTCACGTCTTACTTTTACTTATTTTATTACTTTTATTACTTAATCTTTGGCAGAATAAGTACAGTTTCTTGTGTCATCTTGCACTAGGAGGTACATATTTATATTGCAAGAGAGAGATACTTAGTTTAGGGGAAATGTGATCAAGCCCGACTTTTGTGCCCACCACTGCAGGCCTTTTGGCCTTAATTTCAGAAGCTCTTAGCCATCTCTGTCTTCCTCAGTTTGTGTGTAGCAACTGCAGTTGTGCAGTAAAGGAAATACACACTCAGAATTCATGCAATTTCTGCTGGCATGAGTGAAATATCACTGGATGGATGCGTTTGGGAGAGGAGGGGATGAGAAGACACTGAAAGTATATCCTGCCTTATAGTTATTTGTATTTCCACATGGCACAACAGGCATTTACTGAGTATCCACTACGTGTTAGACAGAGGGGGCTTGCTTCCAGGTGTGGGGGGTGAGTGTACGAGGCTAAACTATGTGCTTGTTGAATTCGGTATCTAGCAATGGAACTACCCCTGAGCCCACCTCCCTCCACTACTGATGTGCCTTGTAAGTCAAATACCGTCAAACACCATCAAATACAGTCATGTGCTGCATAACGATGTCATCAACAGACCACATACATGACAGTGGTCCCATAAGATTATAATGGGGCTGAAACATTCCTATTTCACAGTGACATGGTAGCCGTCATAACATTGTATCACAAGGCATAACTCACGTGTTTGTGATGATGTTGGTATAAACAAATCTGTGCTGCCAGGAGGGTAAAAGTACAGCACATGCAATTATGTGTAGTACATAATACTTGACAATGATAATAAATGACTGAGTTACTGGTTTGTGTATTTACTATACTACACTTTTTATTGGTGTCTTAGAATGTATTCCTCATAAAAAAGAAGTTAACCATAAAACAGCTTCAGGCAGGTCCTTCAGGAGGTATTCCAGAAGAAGGCATCCTTATCATAAGAGATAACAGTTTCATGCATATTGTCCCTGAAGACCTCCCAGTGTGACAAGATGTGGAGGTGGAAGACAGTGATATCAATCATTCTGACACTGTGTAGGCCTAGGCTAATGTGTGTGTATGTGTCTTAGTTTTTAACAAAAAAAAATTTAAAAAGTAAAAAATAAATTAAAAATTAAAAAAATAGAAAATATCTTATAGAATAAGGATATATAGTAAGAAAATATTTTTGTATAGCTGTATAATGTTGTTTTAAGCTGTTATTACAAAAGAGTCAAACAGCTAAAAAAATTTTTAAAGTTTATAAAGTAAAAAAGAGTAAGCTAAGGTTAATTTATTATTGAAGAAAGAAAACCTTTTAAAATAAATTTAGCGTAGTCTAAGTATCCAGTATTTGTAAAGTCTCCTGTATCGTACCAAATGCCCTAGGCCTTCACATTCACTCACCACTCACTGACTCACCCAGAGCCACTTCTAGTCCTGCAAGCTCCAGTCATGTAAGTGTAGCATACAGGTGTAGCATTTAAAGAAATCTTTTATTTCATATTTTTACTGTACCTTTTCTATGTTTAGATACATTTAGTTACACAAACACTTACCATTGTATTAAATTGCCTACAGTATTGAGTGCAGTCACATACTGTACAGATTTGTAGCCCAGGAGCAATAGTCTGTCCCACGTAGCCTAGGTGTGTGGCAGGTTATGCCGTCTAGGTTTGCATAAGTACATGCTATGATGCTCGCACAATGACACAATTGCCTAATGCATTTCTCAGAAGGTATCACTGGTGGTAAGTGATGTGTTACTGTATACAATCCAGGTGAAAAGTGCCAAGTTTAGTCTTGATGAGCACATGATTCTCACCTGAAACTGTAAATAGCCTCAGGTGTACTCCCAACTTGGCTTTCATACAGATACCTCAAGTTCCAGGCTTAGTGAAAGGTAAGCAAGCCTGGAGAAGGCTCTCAAAAGTTCCAGCGTGACTCAGAAAAGTGATGAAATGGACACTCAGACAGGACTGGGGATTGAGAAAGCTTCTTATCGCTCTCCAAATTTGAAAATGATTTTAAAGAAAAAAACATTTTTTTCATCCCTCTTTTTTCCCTAATACAGGCTGTAAATATTAGTATTATATAATCTGTTGGAGTTTCCAGAGGAAGCCCTCCCCACAATTGTGCCCTTCCTGTATTAATCAGAATGAAACTGTGAAGTATGAAATACGCCTTAGAGATTGCCCCAGAAATCACTCAAAATTTCTCCACTTTATGATTCACTTTTAGAAGTGACAATTTAGAAGCAGATAATTCTTAAGTTATTCCCAAGGAAGATATTATCCCCAATTCAGCAGTTATTTCCAATGAGACCTCAGTCCTCTCTTTAAACCTATCAGTTGAGCACTTGCATAAACTTGTACTACATTGCTTTCCAAACTTTTCAGCCAAGTTTCTGCTCCCATGAGCAGAAGGTTTTACTAAAACTTTCTCTAAGAAATTATGTGTTTTCTCTCTGATGAGTGATTTAATCTGATCTGTTAGGGGAAATCATTTTTTGAAAATGACTAAGCATCTTAATAGTTATTCTTAATTTGTCATTTTAATTTGCTTTCTAAGTTAAAGGATTTTATCTTTATTGTCAATTTCCTTTTACTTGTTTCAACTTAAGATTTTTTTCCTCATCTTAATTTAGGACAGCAGTCTAATCTCTTTCATTCATTTGAACATTGGGTGAGGTGTGGCTAAATGGGGAGAATTTCACAAAACATGCCCATATACAGGAAAACAGTCCCAATGAGAGTAAAAATGACTTGATCTATTTTAAAGCCCTTATTTAAAACTCCTCAAAATTAACCTTGTTTAGGAATCCTTCCCCAATTACATGAAGTAGGGCAATTGAAGGAAAAGATAGAAATATTTTTTCCAAAATTGTCTTTGAGAGTTTTCTCATTTCACTCATGACTTATAGGTATATATGTTAAGAGAAATATATTTATTAATTTTTTTCATGATAGCATTTAAGCTTTTGGAATTCAAATATGTAAGTTTTGATGTTGACTACAGAACCCAACCCAACTTTGTTGGCCTTTTACAGCTAACGTAATCAAAAGATCCCACCTGTTCTTCTTATACACATTCCATATCTTACACCCATTCTGGTGACCTAGGTGACCTGTCAAGCATTCCTATAAACAAATAACAACTGAACACAAATCCATCTTGAGAACTGAAGCAGTAGAATGGATAATCATATCAGCTCTTAGCCCAGTGCAAGTTTATGAATATTTTGTTTGTTCATTTATTCATTCATTTAAAGAATCTTCATTGGCTGGGTGTGGTGGCCTAGAGGCCATGCCTATAGTCCCAACTACTATGGAGGCTGAGGTGGGAGGATCCCTTGAGCCCAGGAGTTTGAGGCCAGCCTAGGCAATATATCGAGAACCCCCATATCTAAATATAAGGAAAATAAAGATTCTGTATCTCAATCCTTCTATGTGTAACAATACACATTCTACACCAGGGATTGGTAAACTATAGCCTGAGGTCATATCTCGCCAGTTGCCTGTTTTTATACAGCTTATGCACTAAGAATGGTTTTTCCATTTTTAGATGGTTGAAAAAAATTTTAAAAAGAATAATATTTTGTGAAAAGTAAAAATTAAATGAAATTTAAATTTCAGTGTTCATAACTGAAGTTTTAGTGGAACACAGACATTTGTTTACTTATTGTCTACAGCTGTTTTCATGCTATAAAACTAGAGCTTAATAGTGCAACAAAGACTATATGGCCTGCAAAGTCTAAAACACTTACTCTCCGGTCCTTTACAGAAAAAAATGTGCTGATCCTTGTTGTAGGAAACTGAAAATTCAGCAATGAGCAAAACAGGACAAGTTCCTGTACTCATAAAATTACATTCTAGTAAGGAAACAAAAAAACAAATGAACAAGATAATTGCAGACCTTTGCACTAATAAGGAAAATTAAATAGGACAATATGATAGAGAATGAAGGTGGTTACTTTAGACTGGGTGGTCAGAGGCTGCTGTGGCAGTTGAGCTGAGAGTTGAATGACAGGGAGTCACCAGTGAAGAATCTGGTTCTAATGAGAGGGAAGGTCTGAAGCAAGTGGTAGGTCTGAAGAGCAAGGAAGCATGGTTGGATCTTAGAGAATCTGGGAGAGTAACAGGAGATGAGGTCAGGGAAGGATCTGGGACTAAGCGTGGGCCAGATCACGGAAGGTCTCTTAGGAGGAGTTAAGTTTGTATTTTTCTCTCTGGACAAAGAGAATGAATTCTCTTTAAGACTTTATGTACAGGAGTGACATGATCTGAATTACATTTTAGAAAGATCAATTTGGCTGTTGTATGGAAAAAAGATTCTAGTGTAAGTCAAAGTAAAAGCAAGCAGTTAGAGGTCTTTGCAATTAATCAAGTGAGAGATGATGGTGGCTTGAATTAGGGATGTAGCTGGGAACATGGGAGGAATTGCATATAATAAAATTTAGGTTGAAAGTGAGCTACCAAAGCTGTTGTAGGGGAGGATAAAGGAAAGAAAAAAAGTAAGAACAATACTTGGGTTTTTGGCTAAATTCATGCTATTTGCTCACATAGATTAAACTAAAAATTGCGAAAATATGTTAACTAGCCCTATGTCTCAAAGGAGACTTTCTGTCTAACTAGGAGGGGGTTCTCCTTTGTTCTCCACTGGAAGTGTAGTTGTGCATCTCTCCTTGGTGGATTTTTTTTTAACACCTTGGTATTCTACTAGTTTTTTTTTCTTTGTTGTTTCTCCTGAATTTAGAAAATAATTGACAACAGTCGCAAAGGGATATTAATGAGTAGGACAGAGAGCTTTAAAGTGAAAGTCCATAGATTGACCTCTTTGTACAGAGACGGAGGAAGTGTGGGAGCTGGTTGCAGAGCTTGACACCACTTGTGACCTTTGGCTTACACAGGTGATCTGTTGTGATCTCTAGATAATAGTGAAATAAAAATCAGGTTTCCTTGGGACACCTCAATGGATATTTGTAACGTTGAGTAGTCTCAGTTCAGCCTGTTATAGATATATGTATAGCTGGTGTGTCCAGCCAAACAGCAATAACCTGTATTTTCTGAGACTATAAAAATATTATGTTTGTAGAAAGAAAACACATTCTTCTCAGTTTTGTCAGCATGATCAAACATTGACGATGTATATTTGCCAAAAATTGTTCTGAGAAAATTGGGGATACCATTAAAAAGATGAGAAGAAGAAACAGAAAAACCTTTCCTAGATTTTTTTCAGTCTTCTAAAAAGGAAAGCCAGAACTTTAAACCTCCCCACAGATGATCATTTCAGCTACATTAATGACTTATGAAGATGAAATGAACTGGGTAGTAGTAAGGTTGCCGTAATCAGCATCAGATTCTCTGGGACTTTATGGTGAATGTGGTGTGTGTGTGTGTGTGTGTGTGTGTGTGTGTGTGTGTAAGGGAAAGAGTGAGTGAGAGAGAGAGAGAGAGAGAGAGAGGCAGGTGACTGGTGGGTTCAGACATGAGCAATTGCCTGGGTGAGGGTGCCTTTTACTGAGATGAGAAACTCCTGAGGGAAGCTGCTTGGAAGATGAGGTGGATGACTTTAGTTTGGGGACCATGTTGAATTTGGAGTGCTTTTGTATATCCATTAGAGACATTTAGGACGTAGTTAGAGAAATGGGTCCTTCGAAGAAACTGAGATTAAAGATTTGGGGGGTTGGGAATCCTAGGAATGAATAAGATAATGAAGAAAAGGTATGAAAAGCAAAAAGTGCTAACATTTACTCTCTAAGGGATAGAGAGAGGAAGAGGAACGTGTAAAGGAGACTGCACACGGGGAGTCAGGAAGGTCAGTAGTAATCCAGTAGAGTGGGAGCTGTAGAAATGACAAAAAGAATTTTAAAGAGTAACCTGCAGTGTCAAATGCTGAAGAAAAGGCCATTGAGAAAATGGCTAAAAAATATCCAACGCATTTAGTCTGATACAGACTTTGGTGATCTTGATGCCAGCAATTCTGGTAGAATCACAGCAGAGAAAACTAGATTACGATGGATGGAGGGGCATGAGTGGGATGTGAGGGAACTAAGTGAGTACAGTTAAGTTCTTCAAGAAGTTTGACAATGAAGAGTAGAAGTGCTAGAGCACGAGATAGAAGGGATTTGGGAAACAGGCTCCCCCTTCCTCCATAAAATTGGAGCTTGTTTAATTACTGGTAAGAGCCGGGTGTGGCTGTGTATGTCTGTAGTCCTAGCTACTCAGGAGGCTGAGGCAGGAGGATTGCTTGAGGCCAGGAGTTAGAGACGAGCCTTGGCAACATAGTGAGAGCCCATGTCTAGGGGGAACAAATTTTTTTTAAAAATATTAAAAAAAAATACTAGCCAGGTGCATTGGCTCACGTATGTAATCCTAGCACTCTGGGAGGCCACGGTGGAAGGATCACTTGTGGTCAGCAGTTTGAGACCAGCCTAAGCAAGAGCCCATCTCTACTAAAAATAGAAAAAATTAGCCGGACATGATGGCGCATGCCTATAATCCCAGCTACTTGGGAGGCTGAGGCAGAAGGATTGCTTGAGCCCAGGAGTTCGAAGTTGCTATGAGCTAGGCTAACGCCACAGCACTCTAGCCGGGGCAACAGAGTGAGACTCTGTCTCAAAAAAAACCAAAACCAAAACCAACCAAACAAACAAATACTGATGAAAAGGAGTAAGAAATAAAGTTGAATATATTAAAGAGAGGACGTGATTAATTATGGATCAGTGTCCTTGAGAACATCAGGATGAGATTTACAGTATATTTTGAGGGCTTAGCTTAAGATAAAATGGTAGATACTGTTATTTTTACATTATAAGAAGAGAAAAGGAGAGTTAAAAACACAAGTAGATTTGGTATATTTGGTAGTCCGAAGTTGAGAAGTTCTCTTAAGACGATGTTCATTTTCTCAGTGGAGTGGGAGGAAAGGTGATCTGATGGAAGTGCAAGGACAAGTGTAGCGGTCTGAGACTTGAGGGAGGAGAGAGAGTTTAAAGCAGTTGTGGAAAATGGGAGCATGCTGAGAAATCGTGGTAGGGTTAGAGCCGGATTGGAAAGCCCAGCTGAGAGTGGTGATCGGAGATTTATGATACCAATGGCCCATATACTACGCTTGCAGCCCACAACACTGAGCCCAACCCAATATGTCATACAGTAAAAGCAAACAGTTGGGTTGATCTAGGGCTGGGGTTTTCCTGGATAGATGCTATGGAAAGACAATGGAAAAGGGGACTTCCGAGTATTGGTAAAGAGGAGTCAGAATGCTCAACCATGAAATCTAAGCTGGATAGCTGTGGAAGTGATGATAGGAAGGAGCTGTTGGGCAAGGAATAAGTACAAGAGAACTGGAGATCCTGATAAAGTCCAGGTACTCATTCCAGATATAATAAGCATTTGCTAGACATTCCGTTGAGAGAAGGGATATATAGATGACTAGTTCCAACTTCAAACACCAAAGCTCACTGGATCCCCACCTATATACCTCATGCCTCCATTACCAACACCTGTATTTCAACCAAAGGGGTCAATTTATTAAAGTGAAATGTGTCACCCTCCATATCTTTTGTCCTGAGTATATCTTGCTTTTTTTATGCTTATTTCACTCTTTTTTGCCTGTTCAAGTATTACACATGTTTTATAGCTTGGCTCTCATATTATTCATGAAACTTCCAGCTGAAGAACAGCAAGGGGGGAAAAAAATCCCCTGACATTTATTGAATATCTGGTATGCTTTAGGAAATGTACTTGTACTTTTCATGTGCAGTTCTAATTCATTTTGGACATTGGAGTTCTCATCTTCCTTTTGAATGTGAGCTATCTTTTTTATCTCTACTATTACATGGCATTCCTTTGTGTTTACTTGTATTGAGAGATTTTTATGACTGTCTCAACCTCATACTCCATAGTAATTTTTTTGGTGGTTATGTATTTTCCATAGCAACTTTTAGAATGGATTGGACATGGTGGCATACATTCTTGCTTGATTATGAATATAAAAATACAGATAATAGAGTAGGGAATATGAAAAAAGGAAAAGAAATGTAAATGCCAACCATCATCTCTTGTAAATTCATGATATGTGCTTGGAATTAGGAAAAATTGAGAAATATTGCCTTAATGTTCCCAAGTAATTAATATACCTTTTAAAAGTAAATAGTCTGGGCCGGGCGCGGTGGCTCACGCCTGTAATCCTAGCACTCTGGGAGGCCGAGGCGGGTGGATCGCTCAAGGTCAGGAGTTCAAAACCAGCCTGACCAAGAGCGAGACCCCGTCTCTACTAAAAATAGAAAGAAATTAATTGGCCAACTAAAAATATATAGAAAAAATTAGCCGGGCATGGTGGCGCATACCTGTAGTCCCAGCTACTTGGGAGGCTGAGGCAGAAGGATTGCTTGAGCCCAGGAGCTTGAGGTTGCTGTGAGCTAGGCTGACGCCATGGCACTCACTCTAGCCTGGACAACAAAGTAAGAATCTGTCTCAAAAAAAAAAAAAAAAAAAGTAAATAGTCTGATAGTCTCTCAGTAGGCTTAGACCTGATATATTTATTACAGGATGTCTGATACCCAATTTTGCACGACTATTTCATTTGGACAGCAGACAAATGTGATATAATTGCAATAAGTAGAGACATAGATTTCTTTTTATTAATTGTGTTTCTATATATTTGTATATATTGGTAATTCAATAAAATATAATTCAGTATTTGGCTTAATTTTGAAAAATGAATGCTATATGTTTTAGATAGTTTTACATTAAAAGTTTATGTATTGTTTAGTAAAATTTAGTATTTAAATTAAATTTAACTAAAAATTTCTTTAGAAGACTTGACCCAAATAAAAACTGGTGGTGTTTATAAATTGAGTAAGAATGCCAATAGTTCAAATTTCAGTAGCAGCAGAATAATTTTTTAGAGTTAAAGCACTGGAATTGGCTCATTAAAGAAATTTTTATAGCATCTCAATGAGAAACAGCTATGAAATTCTCTTCAATGAACCAGATTTCTTCTTTTCCTTTTCCAAATCCTACTCCTTCTCCATTTTTAGAGTTTTATGTACATAAACTAAACTTCATTTCAAGTCTTTGCCAACATGATGTTCATTTCATAGACAAATTAAATCAAGCACAGACAAGCTATACGTGTCTGAGGTTCCGCAGAAAGTTTTTGCCCAAATCAGCCATAGACTAAAGTTTCTTATTTGCAAATGAGGTAACTATTTTTGAATACTCTATGACATATATTTTATAGGTACAAACTCTCAAACTTGTCATACAAAGATAAATGGATCAGATTTTCTACAGTATTATCATCACCTTCTGCATATATATCATTTTCATAAACCTCAATTAAGTTTACTAAAAGAATATTCATTTTAATAAAACTTTACAGAATATTTCCATATTTAAATGTTTAGCAATCTCTTGCCATGGAAAAAGGAGAAGCTTTCCCAATTTTTCAATCACAAGTTTATAGTGACAAATACACTTTGAAATGACAAAGGACAGGCCATTTCATAATTAACATGTATATATAGTATTCTGATCCTTGGATATGCTATAAAAGTAGAGTCTATAGAAGCTACCAGAACTTAATGATACTTTACATTTGTAAAATAATTGTTATACCATGTTTTCATTTATTTTATCTTACTTTTAAACTTTTTAAAGTTATTTTTCTTAGTACAATGGAAGTACATGCACATTATAGGAAATTTAGAAAACACAGACCCAAAAATAGAAGAAAAAATAAAATAACATTACTCTGAGTTAAACCTTTTGGACTCCTTGGTGAGTATAGTTTCATAAGCTCTCCCCCTCCTTCTTTTTCTCTATATGTAAGTGTGTGTGTGTTAATCATATATACAATTTTGTAACTGGCTTGTACACTTAACCACATTTTATATATCATTATGTACCAACAGCTATATTTTTATTTCACAACATTATTTTTGACAACTATATAGTACTCTATTATGTAGGTACCTTCTAAATTACTTAAACAATTTCTATTATTGCATATTTAGTTGTTTCTAATATTTAGTTATTACAAACAGCATATTGGTAAACATCCTTTTTTGTTTTTGAGACAGAGCCTCACTCTGTTGCCTGGGCTAGAGTGCCATGGTGTCAGCCTAGCTCACAGCAACCTCAAACTTCTGGGCTCAAATGATCTCCTGCCTCAGTCTCCTGAGTAGCTGGGACTACAGGTATGTGTCACCATGCCCGGCTAATTTTTTC
>VBSM01000361.1:64255540-64323462 GCA_008086735.1 Cheirogaleus medius | reverse complement strand
TATATATATATATATATATATATATATATATATCTTCCTACACATTCTTAAGTATTTCCTGAGACTAAATTTTCAGAAGAGGAATAACTAGGCCACAGGTCTGGGCATTTTTAAGTCTGATAATTATTGCCAAATTGCTCTTCAGAAAGTCTTGTAAGCTATACTCTGATATATGAGAATGTTCCTTTTCCCTCACTAACAAAAATGAAACTAGTAATTTCCATTGTCTCATTGTGATTCTTACAATAACTCTGTGGGGTAGACAGAACAGATTAGGAGCAATGTTAATGGTTACACCTCTAGAAAATAACCAAACTGAGAGTCAAGTTTTCTGATTTGCCATACCAGATGCGTCTTTTATATCACATCCTTCTCGCCATGATGTTGTCAGTGAGGGCAATTCCAAGTGAACTGTCAGGAAGGAACCCAGACCAGGAATTCTTATACAAGCCACAGCCTGATTCATGCCTGTGTTGCTGGCAGTGCCCTGGCCTCCAGCCATGGGACTGTGGGTGGCACAATTCTTGCATTCTGAGAAAAAGGCAATGTTGGCACACTACTTGTCCAGGCCAGTGTTTAAGCCAATGGGAAAGGGAGGAGGTAAGGAAGTTGGAGTCAAAGAGGCAGTGGAGGGTGACCAAATTACAGACCTTGTAACAGCATGTCCCTAAAACCTTTCAGTTCTTGCCCTATATTATATATATATGTATATATTAAAATAATCCAGGCCACCTATCTGATCTGAAGATTTTAAATGAATGAGCTTATATTTATTATTTTTTAATTGTTAAATTTATATAGATAGAACTCTGCTTTCATTTTTATTTATATAAAATGTGTAAGGAGCCCAGGCCCCCGAAGTGAAACAGAAGAAGTGGTGAAGGAAAAATCCCCTTTTGGTTAGAAAAATAAGACTTTTCTCTGTGTGTGTATGAGTGTGTGTGTGTGTGTGTGTGTGTGTGTGATCTGTTTAAAAAGCTTAACTCAAGTATTAAAAAATGTTAAAAAAAAAATAGCATTGAATGCAACCATGTAGGTGTTTGCATAGTTCTGAAAACTATTTGGCTATAATATTATGTAAGAACATTGTTATGTGAAAGTGCAAGAAACATTTGTTAAGGGTTAATAAGCCAGGTATACTAGTAGGTGTTGTGTGTGTTACTAAAATTAAACAGTTACAGTTCTTCTCCGGAGCATCCTGTCTTGTAGAGGCAAGAAGAGCACTTCAGAAAGCTTCCTGACCACTAGACTTGGTTCATTCACTCTCTTCAGTGCTTCAACATCACTACTTTTTCTCCCATCATTAAATTTGCTTCATAAATTGAAGTCATTTAATTTTCTGTTGTACCCCCTAGACTGCAAGCCCCTTGAGGGCAGGGATTATGCCCTGTTTCTCACAGAATGAAATCATACCATACAAAATATGTCATATTTTACCACAAAAGAGAAGAATTTTTTTTTTTTTTTTCTTTTGAGACAGAGTCTCACTCTTGCCTGGGCTAGAGTGCAGTGGTGTCAGCCTAGCTCACAGCAACCTCAAACTCCTAGGCTCAAGTGATTCTCTTGCCTCAGCCTCCCGGGTAGCTGGGACTACAGGCACCTGCCACCATGCCTGATTAATTTTTTCTACTTTTAGGACAGATGGGTTCTTGTTCTTGCTCAGGCTGGTCTCGAACTCCTGAGCTCAAGAGATCCTCCTGCCTTGGCCTCCCAGAGTGCTAGGATTATAGGTGTGACCCATCACGCCCAGCCTATTTTTTGATTATTTATTGCCTTTGAAAAATATTGGAGTAGACTTTTAAAATTGATTAAGGTAAATTTATATAACATATACTTAATAAATTTCAGGTTTTTATTAATTTTGTGAACTTGGACAAATCATTTAATTTATGGCCTCAAATTTTCTCACTATAAAGTAACAGTGTTAGATAGACCAATAATTCTCAACTGATGTTGGGGAGACCTACCCCAATATCCGGGGATGGGATAGAATACATTACAATCTTCATAGAGTATTTGTGGTTTGAAAAAAAATTATTCAATATCATTATGCAATTTCATAGTTGAAAAACACAAAGAAAGGTACTATTTCTGTAATATTAGGCAATAGAAAGAAAAGTCCTTGAAAATGTTGGACCCTGGGTTTCTAGAAGCTGAAGGCTTACCCTTCCCAGTAGGTTGTATAAAACTCTCTGGGGTCGCTGTGGGAGAGGCTATAATTGATTCCCTTTCATGTTATTCAATGAGTTCAATAAAGGTGAGAGGCACTGTGTTTATTCCAAGAAGCTCCTGTTACCTAAAATTTCATCATGGCTCATATAAACCTTGTTTTTCTTTGGATATGTTGGAAGAGTTCAATTATCTTTTCATTATTTCTTTAAATTTGCCTTATTTGAAGAAAGGCAAGACCACATATCACATTAATAGTAGGTTCAAAATAAGATGATAAGAAAACCAGCCAGATCGCGAGCTGTCCACGTGTCTCAGTGTAGAACCATTGTTACTTCACTAATGCCCACATGATCAAGGACAGGCTGATAGTTTAGTTTAATTGTGGCTTAGAAAGTTGTGTGAGAGAACTAGAACTCAGTCGAGCATGTTTGAGTGACTGGGTGCTGTGTTTTTAAGGGACTAGAGGATATGTTCTCAAGGAGCTTGGGGTCTTTACTTGAAGCAAGTTTTTAAAAAGGCTTAATTAACTATGTGCTGTCTGGTATCTGAATGACTTCATCATACAATATAATGCTCCCAGGTACAACCCTCACGATTTTCTGGTCAACCCCTCTGTCTTTCTGGTCATGACAATCCACAAACACAACAAAAATAAAAAATAGTTTGAAATGCAAAGTCACCAGTGGTAGAGACAGCTGATGTTGGGGGCCTGGTCTGTGTTCCTCAACCCCTATGGTGCCCGGATGACTTGGCCACGGTCCTGTTGTCACAGCAGTCAACAGCAGTCTGCCATTCCCCGCACCAGTCGCGGGCCAGCCTGGGCTCCCGTCACTCCTCCCCTTTGCCTGTGTGCACCTCAGATGTCCAAGAAGCAGGACCTATTTGTTCTGTCTTATGGTATTCTAAGCTCTAATTCTAAATTACTATGCAGCTTTTGTGGGGCATTGTTAAATTTTACTTATAGCCCACAGATTTCAAGAGGCCTTTTAAAAATTCAACGTTTAGACCTAAATCTATTTTTTTTAAATTTTTTTAAAGTACTTTATTTATTTATTTTTCTTCCTCCTGATTCTCTCAAAAGTACTTTATTTTTAAAAGGTAAAATGCTTGTGTGCAGTTGTAATCAGGTAAGTCTTTTTTTTTTTTTTTTTAACTTGTCCAAGGTTGCCTTTATTTATTTATTTATTTTTGCTTTTTAAAAATAGACCTAAATCTTAAAGTACCTCTGTAAGTTCAAGCCCTCTGAAAAGCAGATGTCAAGACAGGATTAGGTGGACAAGAGGTTTATTGGCAGAAACACCTGTGAAGGAAACGGGGTGGGCAAGAGTGTGAGTAGGCAGGGACAGCCTTCAGACCGTGACACAGGTCTGTGAAATGACAGCAAGAGAGAAGGACCTGGTTGGAAGGATCCTCAGACCACAGTGCAGTTCTGAGGAGTTCTCAGCAAGGCCAGTGGGGATCCCTGAGCTCCATGATCTAAAGTTTCTCATTAGAGAAGTCCTGTGTCAGACAGAAGTGGCAGTGGCCTGGTCCTCCTACCTCCACTGCACTGTGTCATTGTCTAGGAACAGCTGGTGGGAAGCATGACCTGGCCTGAAGGCTGCGGTCGATCCAAAGGTGCGGCATCTTGACCACGAGTCAGCTCTGTTCCCGGCAGCAGGTCCTCTGGAATGAAGATTTGAACGGGGTGCCTCCATGGCCACCACAGTACCCAAAGGTGTGACCTTAAATCCCAAGACCCTTGGCAGGACTTTCCAAAGATAATTGGCATTGCTCCCTGTGCTATGCATTCGCATCTCCAGCCCATCTCATGGCAAAGTGTAAGAGGAGGCAACTCATTTCCTTCCTAGTCTTGCAATCCCCACAGAGCAGGTGTGGATAGACAAGGTACATCTCTGGAGGCTCACTTTTGTTTGTTTATATTTCCTAGCCAATAAAACCATCCCTTAGTAAATTGTAATTCCACAAACATTTCAGTGCTGAAATTTCCAGCACTGTGTTAAATACAGGTTAAAATACAGAGGACAAAAGGTAAATAAGAGATCTCAGTGGACTCGTACCCCAGAGAGCGTTATGCACACATTAACAGAAATGTTAATAATGTGATCAGTAGAGGATTAGACTGAATGCAGAAGAGGACTATCTTGACCGGCCTGGGCGAAGTTTGAGCAGAGTCTCCAGGGGCAAACACATCTTACTCAGACAAAGAAGGCAGTTAGCAGCAAGTTCAGGCAGAAGCCAGCAGGTATTAGGAATAGACTATAAGAAATGGGGTGTTCTTAGAGGATAACGGGTAAAACTTATGAGGTACGCAGTATCCAGTTTTATGCCTGGAGACTTGTACATGATAGGGGCACCATAGTCACATGTGCATTTTATAAGCGTGAACAGGATTTGGGTGGGCAAAACTAGACAACAGCTGGAAAACATTGGCTATTAAATATTTATTTCTATCCATTCACTGATGTGTCTATAGGAGCACATGAGTCCTGGAGAAAGATTGCCTGATTTACAGTCTAAAATGTGGGTTCTGATCTCATAGCTGATCATACTGTAGGCCAGTTACATAACTCTAGAAATTGAAGTTTGTTATTTATAAACTGGAAATAATGATACTTGCCCTGACCCCTATTAGGCTGTTGTGAGGATCAAGTGAAATAAGGCAAGACTTTCTGAAGGCACTTTTCAAACTTTCAGCACTGTAAAAATTAAGGGACTGTTACTACATACTGTTCAGGAAATAACAGGCACCTGGGAAAACCCGCAGAGTATTTTTAAGAAGTTCCTCTGCCTCCCAGGGAGAAAATGCCGAGCTCAACATTGGCCAGGAGGAACAAGTCTGGGAAATTACAACATGAGGTAAAGCAAACGGGGCTTTTTGTTTTGTTTTTGGACACCACAATTTCTCAAATGTCATTCTCATTGTTTACCTTTCCTCGCTATTGGTGGTTTCGAAGTGAGAGGAAGTTGGGTTAGGGAGTATTAATAAGGCAAGGGAGATGGCTAACATTGACTTGATGTAACAAATAAACTGAACCATGTTAGTCCGAGGAAGATAGTACGCTATACATTGGTTATGCAGAAAACAAATTCAGCTTTATCAGAAAACTTCCTACTTCCTTGGAACGTTATGGGACCCCATCTGCTCACACTCCCTGGGAGAAGTAGCAGCACGTTATCAGATAAATAAAACTTGCCCTACGCTTCTCTTCTGGAAGATTTTAAAAATTCTCCCTTTTATTAGCTTTGTTTTATTGATGGTTTGTTTGCTTCTCAATGAGAAAACTACTGAGAATATCATCAATATACTCAATATTGGCGAGAACCAAAGGCTACAAAGCACCCTTATCAACATATGTATAAGGAAAATCTCCATGTAAACAATCCCAATTATAGAGACCATTCGTGGAGTAGCATTTATCTCTTAAGATTTGTCTATTCCATAAAGAAGTTATTTTTTATAGAGAAATCAGCAGGAATATTGGTGTATGAGTTAAGAAAACTGGTTGATTTTGTATAAGGGGATTGCTGATAGAAATATTAATTACTGTTTCTTGAATATTCATAGGATAGGTTAATCTTTGCCATCTCAAACAGATATATGAACAAAAAATGAAGGGACTTTTTTTAGCCTATCATATGACCTGTAAAAGAAGTTCTGATAAAGAATCCCCAAAAGAAGAGGTGGCTGACACTGGAGATTGACACACTTAATACAAATACCAGCCACTTCTGGCTTCTCATATAGAATTTCAGAGCATGAAAAGCTAAAAATTACATTTTCCAAAAGCCCTTGCAGTTTGAGTTTCAGGACTGACATGGGCTCTGTTGTGCACATGCACATATTTAGTTTTCTATCGCTATGTAACAAATTACCACAGATTTAGCTGTTTATGATAGCATCGTTTATTGGTTCATAGTGTCTGCAGTTCAGGAATACAGGCATAGGGTAGCTGGAGCCTCTGCTCAGGGTCTCACAAGGCTGAACTCAGGATGGTGACCAAGACTACAATCTCATCAGGGTGGGAGTTCACTGGGTGTTGTCAGTGATTGTGGGACTGAGGCCTTTGCTTTCTTGCTGGCTACTAATCTGGGGCCATTCATGGCTCCTGGAGGCTTCTTGCCACTCTTTGCCATGTGGGCCTCTCCACAACATGGAAGTTTGCTCCTTTAAGGCCAAGAAGAAAGAGTCTTTTGCTTTCAATCCCTGACTTATTTTAAGTGTTCATCTGATTAGGTCAGGCCCACTTGATATAATCTTGCTCTTGATTAATTCATAGTCAATTGATTAGAGACTTTAATTTCATTTGAAAAATCCCTTTTTGCCATTTAATGGAGCGCAGTCATGAGAGTGATAGCCCACCATACTCACATGTCCTGCTTACACTCAAGGAGATGGTGTTGTCCAGGGTGTACACATCAGAGAGCAGGAACTCTGGGACCATCTCAGAATTATGCCTACCACAATGTGAGCAAAGTAAGGTGCTGTTCACTGCAGGGAACTGTACCTTTCAGAAAGCACAATGGCACTGATGGTGCTTCCCGCACAGCTTTAGTAGAGTTTTCACTTCTGCTTCCTGGAGCCACATGAGCCAAGAAGTAGGCAGCAACAACAGAGGTGTTTTTGATAGAACTTACGTGGTTGAGCCTTTTCCCTGGGTTTTTCTTGGTGGCATTGAAGAGTGGTTCTCTGTTCCTCAAGTAAATGGTGTAAGCTGATTATATTAAATGCCTTTCTGCTTACACCATCTATAGTGAATGCTTTTATGTATAACATAAGTCCTCTGATACAATAGGATCATCAACTGGACCACCTTTGTTTATATCTCCATTAAATGTATGTAGTTCTGCATTGCTTTTAGAAATTTATAGAACGTTAGAGCAGGCAGGAAACCTCTGCTTTCTAGAAAGGTGTTTTTCAAAAGATACGTATATAAATAGTTCTCACAAACCTATCAATGATGTATCCATGAGACCTGTCTTACCTCTCTAAAGAGCTTGGAATTGCATGTCCACTCAGGAGGAGGTGACTGTCCAGGGAGTGGATACCAAGGCAGATGTTCCCCTGCTTTAGTTACTCACACAATAACCCTTCCTAAGTACCAAGGCCAAGGGTTCCCAGACCACAGGATAAAGGGACTTGTGAAATTAGCCTCCAGGTCATTTTGGTAACTGTAGGGCAGTTATCTTCCATGTAGACATTCTGGGCTTAGAGCTTGAAAGAAAATGAATTGCTCTAAAAGAAGTCAAAAATTTAAAAAATTAATGTATCAAGGTCACCACAAAAGGCAATATGGATCGTATACAAAATAGAAACCTGATTTCTAAAACAGAGTTTGTGTGAGCACATGCCTCCTGCATTTCATAATGTAAATCACATCACCCACATCTGACCAAGAGATACAAGGTTCCAGAAGGTACATATTTTCAGCATGAAAACAAGTTGTTAGAGTTACAAGCACAGCTTATGGTCAGCTGGCTGGCCTGCTACACCTTGGCATTTATTGTTCCCCAAGGCCACATGGTTGCATCTTGCACAGAGGCCAGGGGTGGATGTGGATATGCCAAGGCAGCTTCAGACCTCAAGCCCCCCCTTTGCTGTTCTTGGAAGGCATCACAACTAAATAAAGAATCCAGGTTCCACTGCACTTTCATTGTTGGGAAATAATTTTCCCTTCAGGGCAGAGAGGTAGAGTCACAAGTTAAACGTCTTGCATTCTTCTCCCTTCCCCGCATAGATTTCCCTTCCTTTCCTTAGCAGCTGCATTTCCAAAGGGACTGGGACACTGGCTAAAAACAAAAACCAAATCCAGCAAATGGTCCTCACAGCAATGTTTTGTAGCCACTCAGACCCTTAAAATGAAATGAAATGGTAAACAAACCAGCCATTATGTTAGTCGTAAAAGGACTCGAACCACAACATACACCTACCGCTATTCAATGGGAAGTTTCCACCTACGAGCGTGTTCCCTGGGCTTTGTGGAGGTCTCCAGAGACCCAAATGGGGAGTGACTGAGTCGTACCCCGTGAAAGGCTCCCAGGCTTTGCGGGGTTGCATGGATTGTGCTTGAGGAGTTAGAGAAAGGTAATTTAGGCGTTTCGGTAATGGCATAAAACAGTTTCATTTTATTCTTACATGCCTCAGTCTGCTGAACAGACATTCTCTGGCCTTTTTGGTTCAGCAGTTGAGCCTCCACTCCACTCAGAGGCCTTTGAAGCTAAAGCCATTAGGCCAGGTGAAGTTGGTTGTGGGGATACTCTTAAGGACTCCAAAAGAGATCTTGTTTCTTTTAAAGACTAGCAAAACAAGCATCCAAGGAATGCACAATTATTCTATGACATGCTAATGGAAGAACAAAATAATTAGCAAAATCATTTCCAAACCCAACATATTGGCATATTATTAATCAAGGAGTAAAATCAGATTGTAAATAATATTTTCTTCTGTTATTAATCCTCAAAACTGGGCTTAAACTATATTTAGTCTCTAATTAATGAACAGTTATGAATATTTTAAGCAGGAATATTGAAAACATGACCAGCCCCTTTGCTTTGTTAGATCATACACAATCAGTGCCAAATTACTTATGAGAGAGAACACACACACTGAATGTATAGACACGTACTTTGCTATTTTGGTGATGAGTCTGATATGTACATGGGAATGCCCAGAAACCTCTGAAAGTTCAAATTGCTTGCTGCCTATATAATGTTTTTTTTTTCAGTTTTATACAGAAGTTCTCCTGTAAATGTCTGATATCTACTCCCCATTCCAGCATGACACGAGGCTGTACTGTACTTGGAATTCACTATTTAGAGTATTCTTTGTTGCAAGAAATGTGGGTTCTCTTCTCTCTGGGAATTATTAATGCTAAATTTATATTAAAAATAGATGTTTTGCAAGAGTCATGTTTCCAGTCTTGGAGTAATGTAGGATGCATACATTTCCACTGCTTTTTCATTCATCAAAAGGACTGAATTTCAATCTATCGAAACCAAAATAAATTATTTCCTTTAAAACCCTTGATTTATAAAGATCCAAGGAACAAAAGAAAGATATGCCAAGGGGTCCCAGTAAAATGTCCAAGTATTTTCCCAGTTACTACTACATACCAGGATCTTCGATTCAAAACTCCAGGAAGGAAATAAGAAGTGTTGAGGGTGTGGATAAAGTTCCTCAATTATTTTTCTTCTTTTATCAGGCTGTAACTCTAAATAACTATCTTCATGGTCTAAAGCAGGACTGACTGCTTAGGATTTCAAATGAGTTCTCAAACAATTTTATCTGGCCCAGTAATAGACATGTTTTTGATAAGTGAATGGGGAGAGCTGATATCCCCATTTCAAAGCAGCCAGCAGCGGGCCAAGAGAGTTAGCTTCTAGAACTTCCGGAGAAACACAAAGCTGGCTGATAGCCCTCAGTGGATGCCTTGGTCCTGTACTTTGGACTCTTTGTGCTGTTCTAACAGGTAAGGCCCCAGATGCAAATATTTGGTTTGACCTGTTCTTACTGTAAACACTGGAGCCCTTGGATGATGAGATCTATAGATTTATGGCCGTTTGCACGGACATTATCAAAATAGTTGTAAATTCTACTTCCTTATTATTTTTCAAGAATTACTAGCTTGACAGGCATTTTTAGAAAGAGTTTGGTAAAAGTAAGTGAGTAGAGGGGTTAGGGAATGAAAAATGACAACAGAATATATGGATCCCAGGACTCTGTAGTCACATTTAGAAAGAAGGTCAAAGAGCATGACGCAATCATGCAGTGACTCCAAATTCTATTTCAGCACAGGAAAGGCAATTATTAATAAGCTCGGTAGGGTACACATCAAAGCCACCTCCAGCCAACACAGATTGTTCCCCTATTTTGCTTTTTGTCCTTGCCCACGTTCTTTGTTGCATTTTGTCATATCCTATCTTGTATTAGTTTTTTTTTTTTTTAAGTAGACTTCCCCCCCTCCCCCTCCCCCCGCCCCGTAAGTGTAAATCTTGCCTCTCCCGATTGATTCTAAGTATCTTCAGGGGAGGCCCATTTGGTGCGAGGGCACAGTTCAGCAAGTAGAAAGAGCATGGTCTCTTGAATCAGCCCAACTGCTGTCAAATTCTGGTTCTTATTAGCTATGAAAATCTTGGAACGTTGATTAACTTCCCTAAGTCTTGGTTTCTTATCTCTCAGAGAGATAATCGTACCTACTTTATAGTTTTGTTTTAGGCATCAAATGAAATAGTGTATATAAAGCTCACAGCTCAGATCCGGTTCCTCAATACATTTCCTTCCTTCCTTGCATTTCTTTGGATATTCCCTCACCCCAGCACCTTCTGCTCCCACTTAACACATTATCTAGTTAAATATATGCTTTTCAGTTACGCTAAAAAGCATATTAAAAATACACGCTTTTAGAGAGTGGATTGGAAGGTTTAGCAATGATCTAGTATCAGTTTGTATCCGTTTGGAGAGACCCAGTGCTTGAAAACCCCCAGCTGTCTTCTCCTGGATCAGAAGGTTGTGACTTCTTGCTGAGTGCTCCTCAAGATAGTTGCTCACCTCCCCACTTTATAAGTATGTCTAAATCTGGAAATAAGTTTGCAGAGAGGCAATGGTAAAGTGAGGAGTGGAAACAAAGTAGTGGGGGTGGGGGTGGGAGGACCTGGAAAAATATGAAAAGCAAAGTCCTATAAAACAAACAGAATGAAATACACTTCAAATAACACACTTTCATTTAAGCAATGTGATTCTTGTAGCACAGAAACAGTGAGGTCAAAGGCTTGGGCAGACATGATCAAGTGTAGTGCATGCTTGAGTGTTGAAAAGTATCTGCACATAGATTCCCAGCGAATAGAAAACAGAAAGACAGGACAGAAAGTTTAATAGATATAATTAATCAATCCTGCAGACTAAAAATATGTATCTGAGTCAGAACTGTAAAGAACTCGTTGAAACAAAAGTTAATAAGCAGCATGGAGAAACAATGTTATTTGAATTAATGACTCCAATCTTGAGACAAGGTTGTCTCTTTTAGGAGATTTTGATATGATACACGTGTATATTATATTTTAAACAATTGCTGTTAAAAAAATAATATTGCTATGTATGCATTTAGGTATTAGAATCTTCTTTTTATCAGCTCTATATGTCAGTTCTTCTTTCTTTCAAAGACATCTTTACCAATTAAAACACCATAGACATCTTTTCAAAAGAACATCAATAGTTAATTTGAACTTAAAAGTTAAAAGTTTGAGAAGAACATCAGAAATATATCCAAAATGCTCACTGAGGACTCGAAGAACTGAATGAGAATACATTTCCTACAGGACCTTTTTCCCACCTCTCATTACCTCTGGTCCTTCCTAACTAACACAGTTAATTTTAAGTGTTGGGAATATATGATTCTGATATGGGAGAGTCTGATAAGGAAGAAAGGAGTATTAAGGTCCTTTAAAAAGAAAAAAACCATGAGCTCACCAGTCATGGTAACAGCTTATTGCCATGGCCCTCTTGCCCCCAGAAATGGTTGCTGAATGGCATTTCCAGAGAAGCTGCAAATCCTGGCTCTCATTTATCTAGCCAAGGCACCAAGTGCTGTGTGCTCAGGTTGGAGACCAGGCAGACACTGCAGGGACTTCCACCTGGGGTACTGCTTGTCAGACAACTAGTATGAGCATTTCCTTTGGTGAAGCTCTTCCTAACTATTCCACAGTTTGGCATTTCCTCTTCTGTGATTATGTGCTTCCCAAGCAATCTGTACATTTGTGCATGACAACATGTACCATATTGCAGTAATTACCTGTATGATGTCAGCTCCCTACAAACATGATACCTGGCACACATTGGGGAGTTGAATGGATGAATACCTAATTCAAAGAAAATACCTTTTAGAATAGCTAACTTTGCCCTAGGATCTAGGAGATTAACCAGTAAACCTAGGCTATAAATAGCAACTGGACACCAATTGTTTACTCCATAGAACAAATAAATTGAGTTCTCCCAGTGCCATTTGCTTCTGCTTTTTCAGGATTTGCTGTTTTATCAAGTCTCATAACCTTCAATTTTTCTCTATAGTAAAATACATTAGTGTGAGAAGAAATGAGATCATTGCCTATGGAGTCCTAAATTCTTAAGCTAAATTTATAAAATATAAAGTCTATATAATAAATTTATATTAAAGATTTTGATACCTATGTCCCTACTAGTGGTTGGAAAAATATGTTTTTTAATAGTTTTTTGAGGCTATTTAGATACTGATTAGGCATAAAGAGAAGAAAATGCCATGCTAAAAACTTCCTCGTTGAGTATACACTCTACTTGGGTCCTAAATTAGACCATGCTATAAAACGAAACAAATATTTTATATTATTTGAAAGTGGTTCATTTTTTAGTTGTTTAAAGAATAACTTTATATATGTATTCAAAGGTTTTTTTGCCATTTAAAATATTCAATCCATCTTCATGTATTGCCTTCTTTTTTGAATTACAGCATGTATAGTAAAAATTACACAATTTAGTTCTTAGTTCATGAATTTTTTTTTCTTTTTTCTTTTCTTTATTCTTTCTTTTTCCTTTTTTTTTTTTTTTTTTTTTTTTTTGAGATATAGGGTATGGGGTCTTGCTGTTTTCCAGGCTGGCATCAAACTCCTAGGTTCAAGCCATCCTCTCACCTCACCCTCCCAAGTTGCTGGGACTACAGACTTGTGCTCAGCTATATTTCATGAATTTACTTTAATTTTTAAATTACATCTTAAGCTCTTTGAATAAAGGAATAAAATTGTACCTCTTTTGAATCCTATGCTTTGTGTAGGACTTGATAAGTACTACTTGACTGCTAAGCAGTGGCTTCCATTTATTGAGTCCATGATAGACACTATGTGTATGTATACCTATATACATATATTATGTATCATATATGTATATATATTATCTGTATATACGATCTCATTTAATCCTTACAACAACCAAATGAGGAAAGCATATTCTGTCCTCATTTTACAGAACAAGAAAACAAGACTTGCAGAGGAAATGTAGCTCAGGTAATGTTTCAGAAGCAGGATTTGAATTGATGTCTATTTGGGCTGCAAAGCATTACTTTTTCAGTGTGCAATCTCATAGTCCTCTAGCTTTCTTTTTTCTTTCTCAAGAATTAGTTAGTTGTTGACTCTTTTGGGAAGGTAGAAATAAGTTTAAAACAGCATAAAACATTTTTATCTGGTGTGTTCTGGAAATTAGGACCAAGGTGTGCCCCCTTAGGGGTGAACATACTGACATCTGATTAATGGTTTGGGGAGGGAGAAGAGGTGGGATTATTATAATTCCACCTCTATTCCTGTGCAGCTGAAATTGATTAGTACAAGTTCAGAAAATTTATTTATACTGTAAGAAGCAAGTGGAAGGCGGGATCTAGATATCCACATTGATGGATAGCCATGGATCTGCTCTGGGCCTGCTCTCCTTATGGGTGTTGGAAGTGTTTAAAGATAGCACTTGGACCTAGATTAGCCTGAAGTGTCCACCCCAGCCTGGTTCTGCAGGGAGGTGGCCACAAAGGCACTCCTCCCCTCCCACCAGGAAACAGATTTTGATTATGTTATAAAAACAAGTGCCAACATTTGTCTTTTGTGTTTATCAGTGGCTGTGCCCAGGCACAGACTCTGAATAACAAGTAAATATTTATTCTGTTTTAAATATTGAAACACTCAAGAATCAGTGGCTAGACACTAAAAATCAGTCCAGGTATATAATGGGCTAACATAGAAAGGAAGAAAGTAGTTGTAAGCTGTTTTTACAGTAATTTGGGAAATTAAAATAAAAAGTCTGTGTCCAAGGTTCATGTTTGTTTTTTCTTCTTGTGTCTCTTTTATCTTTAATCTAACAAATGACTAAGTTTGTCTAGAGGCGGTGACAAGCTGGGGTGGGGGGAGATGAGAAGGAAGTGTCGAAAAGCTGGCACAGAATCAGCAAAAAGGTAAACAAAAAAGAAAGACATAATGAACAAACTGAACTACCCACATTTAAAGCAATAAAACTGCATCGAAGTTACGTGAATATTGAAGAAACCACTGAAATCAAAGTTGTAGATGAAGCTTGTTTGCTTAAGTATGGAAGTAATGTACTATTAGTTAAGATGTAAATGATCTGATATATTCTCTAAATCTTAGCAGAATTCTTTTTCTTTTTTAAGTTTTTAAAAAAAGAGGTTTATTTGATGCACAGTTCTACAGGCTATACAAGGAATGTGGTGCCAGCATCTTCTAGCAGAATTGTTAATTTTATTTCAGTTTTACATCTAACTTAGTTTAGTTGAGCACCTGCTATTTTCCAGACATGGGCAGAAGCTGATGAGCTCATGTAAGCTGCGGGAGAATTTCATTGTAATTGAGGAGATGGTAAGTAAGCAGATACTTTCACTATAATAACACAGGATGCTGTAAGATAAAAAGTTATAACAGAAATGATTCCCAATTTTAAAATTTTCTTATTTAAATCCCATTTAAAAGATGTAAGTAGCCAGATATAGAATGAGCTAAAATTCTAGAAACAATAAATATAGTTCTGACTCTGCCCTTCTATAAATAAGCAAATTATTTATAAAAGGTTCATTAGATATAAAACATAGGGGCTAAAAATACATGCATCACATAGTTATTTTAAAATGCAACCACTGTTACATGTTAATTATGATAATATTTGGTTATTAGTTATTAAACTAATACGATTTTACCATGTTTATACAAAATCATGAAAAATCATTAGATCTGAGTGCTAGCTTATAAGATGCTTTAACTTTATATACTGTGGTTTTTATAAAATATATATTTAGTCTTTCAAAATATACACAAGTTTGTCCTTTGCAGAAAAAATTATTGCTTGTGTTTTTCTTTTATCATTCAGATGTTTTGATGTCATATAGGCTCTAATGTTTTTGTGGTCAAGATGTGACTAGAACCTTCCAAATAATCATCTAGGGTGTTCAAAGTTATTTATGCCCACATTAGATCTGACATCACATATTTAATAATAGTCACTTCAAAGTTTTTATGATTTTTTTATCATACAAAATTTGATACCAGAGCCTTTTTAGCAGATGTGTTCAATAAGAAACAGCTTTATGAGAAATTCTCATCCATATATTAGTCATCTCCTATCAATGCACTTCTTCCTGATGCAGTGACTCTGTCTCGTCCAGCCTCCACAGTCAAAACGCCTCTCGAAAGGTTATTCGTCTCTCCTGTTGGGGCGACACTACATCACCCTGGTAATTCTGTAAGAAATTTGGCATTACAGAGTCTGGCCCTTTCCCAAGGCTCACTTGTCACCTCCTCTGTTGGACTGCAGAGTTGCCTTTTCCTCTCCTCAAGCGCCTGCAGGTGTGGTTGGGTCTCCCTTGGCCGGCCCAGTCCTGATACCCTCCCCTAGCATTCTTGTCAGCCGTAGGTCCAGCGTTTTTGTCCTCACTTTTATCTCTTCTAACCAAGCAATCCTCCTGCATCCATCTTGGTTTCCAGGCATTTCTCATTTAGTGTTCTTTGTCATAATCTATGGGAAATACACCCCATCTCCCCAATTTTTTTGACTTTTTCTGATTCCCTTCAGTTTTGTAAAGACTCATTTTGTCGGAGAAAACCTTTTTATAGTCTCCCTTGTCCGTTAGGTATGATTGACTCATCCATGGAATCTCCCTGTTTTTCCTTGCTCATGTGTTAGAGTCTAGTGTAAGCCCACTGGGAATTTTCATAACTTCTAGTCAACTCCGAGGCTTACAAAAATGTTGGACTCACTTCCTCATTTTGGTGACTGTGGCACTAACCCAACAAAGAACCAGAATTTAGGGCGGCTGTCATTAGAATGATTTCTACACAAAAGTGGGAATGATGCTGTTTGCCCTTCAGAGATCTTATTCACCACTTTTCCCCCCAGCATCTTCCCCTTTCATATTAATAGAACTTCCAAACAGGTTCCTCCTTTCATCCTTAACTTTTCTACCACATCTCCATCTCCAACATTTCAGATCCTCTTAGCACTATTATTAGTTCAGGAGGCCTCTTTCTGAAGGTCACACTAAGATGTTAACAGTGGTTCAGTGGCTCCCCTGTCAAGGAGTCTTTATAAAGGCAAAAACATACACTGTTAAATGGGAAGTGAATTGAGGGACCAGTGTTCTCCCTGTGAGTAGGAGAATTTTGTGCATAGGGGTTTCTGGGTGGGGAGTGAGTGTGAGGAGTTTAGTGCTTTCCTATACCCACCCAATACCCCAAACCCAGCCCCATATTTCTTTTATTGCTTGTGCCAGATATTTTATGTGCTTCTCACAGAATTCTTCATCTGGAAACTCAAGTAATCCCCATGTCCAAGTAGGAAAACCATCATCTCTGTTCAGCCCTATCTGTTCTGTAGATGGACCTCTATAAACTGTCCGCATTGTGTAACTATCCCGGAGGGAGACGTGTTCTCTCCCCTTCACATAACCTTGTTCTCTTCTGGAGAAACAGCTCTGCAAGATTAAACATACTTGAGGGAAAATGACATTACTGAGGAGACAATATTTAGTTGTTCCCTTAAAACCCAATGGGCAGTGATCCAAAAACATTTAGGGAAATGGAAGTAACTTGTTACAAGCAAGCTTTTACCCTGTGAGTTCTTTTGAGCTCATTTGCCTGAAGATCAGCTTTGAAATTAACAGGCTATTTTGGATTTTTTAGAGACTGTAAACTTTTCTGAGCTCATTTAATAGATGAATTCTGTCATGACAGGCACACTGTAAGGTCAGGGTCCCAGAGTGGGGTACACGTGCCCTGTGATCTATTGAGGTATAGGGGAGGATAATGAAAATCAATAAATGTATCCCACTGCCATGTAAAGAAATACAAGCAGTGTTTGCAGTAGACAGGCCATAGCTTATTAGCAACAGAGGAGAAGTTATAGCACAAGATTTGCTGAAATCACAAGGAAAAATGTATTTGTGTTATCATCTCTCATTCTAGAACCTGAATCCTGCTGTTAGGCAATTTAACCCCTTACTTGTGATGTTTGCTGATATTTCCAAGGAGGATGTTTCTTACACAAGCATTAATTAACAAGCAGGTTGCCAGTCAGGACAAGCCCAGGGGTGCCATTATTTGCATTTGCTGATCAAGGACTCTTTGGGGCTATAAAGGGGTGACTCAGAGAGTCAGGGGCCGTGTCATTCTGCCCGGTGCTCGGCCACGCAGCGCAGCAACAGTGTGACTCGCGGCTCTGCAGCTCACCTGGCTTTCGGTTTTCAACACCTTATACACTGTCATGAGCGGAACTATTGACAAATCAGAGTTCACACCCCGACTTTTCAGTCTTTCCCCTAATTCTTGCTCTATCAGAGGTCGAGGACAGCAGTACAGTGATTCATAGCCCTACTTCCTGGCATGCAGTGATTTCCCACGGTGAGTGGTGACTTATGCTGAGAGAGGGGTAAAGGATGTTGATTTGCTTTTTTTTCTATGTGACCTTTCTGTTGACAGAGGGTTGGCTAGGAGTACTTTATCTCCATTTGCAAGGCCATCTAAGTAATGTTTAAAAGCATTTTGACTTTTTAAGCATAGGTCCCTTAAATGTATATTATCCATAGAGGACTAGAATATGATAACCCCATTACATACTTTGTTGGAAAAAGAAATGTAACTTTGAAATATTTTTTCTTACTTATTTTGGCATGTAAGGATTAAGTATGCCTCACAGAAGTTAAGAGCTGCAGAAGCCCCCTAAGGCCCCACTTTGTAGACGGGAAAACTGAGACCCAGACAAGTTATTATACATGAGTTGTCCATTTCCATAGAAACCGGAACTGGTTAGTGACAGAGACAGATTAGGGATGAAATCAGCTAACTTCAAGCTACTATCTTATCTAACATTAGCTTACTTGTACCATGTCATAAGGGAAAGTCTAGGTGTAAGGAAGTTTGAAACTTGCACCGTGAGTCCCATGGAGGATTAAAGGAGAAGCATGATGATTGGTGCCAGGTGGACCTCACCTCCATTCGAATCTTGGTCCTGGAACCTGGTAGTGTTGACTAATTTACTTAATTTTTCTGAGTGTGTTTTCTCATCTTTACATATGAGAATAGGCACAATGATGTCCATTTTATATTGTCTGTTGTAAGAATAGGAGATAAGGCATACAAAGCTCCTGGCACATAGTAGGCTCTCAATAAATGGAAGCTGTAATTATTATTTAAAACTAAGGAACACCTGACCTTGCTTTCTGGTGTCCCTTTCAAAGCAGCCCCGGTTATATTTTGTACTGTCTTAGAACTCTGCTTCGTCACATCCAGTATGGTTCAGTTAGTTTTCTCAAGCCGCTGCTGAATTTTTGTCCTTCGTAATTTGCATCTGAGTTTTCTCATTTCCTTGAAACCCTGTCACAAGCCAGGAGATTGTTGCAGAACATGATCTGAAACCTCACTAGCACGGGAAGTCCCCTCCAAAAGAGGTACTTTTTTCTCATCTGGAGTTTTGCGCTTCTCTTTCAGATTGTGCAGGTCATGCCTCAGCCTGGTGGCTGCCTGGCTGCAGTTGAGGGCCCTACCCTGAATGTCCTGTGGACAGTGTGCGTGCAGCGGGAGCCTGAGGGGCTAGCTACCTTTGCTTCTGGTGTCTTTATTGCCACTGCCTCTGTCTCTGCATCTCCGTGTCCTTCTGGCTTGCCCCCAAAGGTCCTTTGTTGTTTTATCTCTTTCCTTTGGTATCTCTCCCTGCCACCTCTCTCCCTCACCAGGGCCAATTCTGGAAATCTCCAGTGGAAATTTAGAGTCATCTGTGGTCCTTGAGGGAGTCCCAGGGCTTTGCATTTTCTGTGTCCTCACTTCCTTTATCGCTCACTGGGGTTTCCTAAGCAGCCTAGGCCCTCTCCCTCCCCCTGTGATGGGGAATTACGGATAGTTCTTCTTTTACTTCTCCTTTTTATAAAAACACAGTTGCAAAAAGATACACCTTATGTTCAGGTCTTGCAATGAAAAAAATTGCTCCAGTCATTTTTATACTATTTTTTCCTGTAGTTCAGATGCTATGTACATATCATGATAAAATATAGTTTATTGAATGAAATGGGTTCATTCCTTTAACCAAAATGGTTATGTGTATATATTTAGTACTGTACTTTCTAGATATTTTGTCACCAGGGAATTTCCCACGTGAGGATATGTTGCAACACAAGTGAACCATCTGCAATACTTTTTGAAAAAAAATAAAGACTCATGCTAAGTGTTCTGAAAATACTTTAGATCATATTAAATATCATAAGAGGAATTGTTCAAAAAGAGAAAATAGAGCCCCAATCCCAGCCTTTTATTGTAGTGACTGAGTTTGCTTTCATATATTAACTTTCACTTTTTATTCATGCACTATTCATAGATTGTAGGTTCGTTAGCGTAGGGTTTAAAATTTGTGCTTTAAAAATGAAACTCGATATTGCCTCAAATTTATGGCAATCAGCTCACCCACTTTTCTGATTTTTTGTGTACTGTCCTCTTTGAGCTATAATAGACCAAGTAATTATGAAACCAACATCCTCTTCCCTAGAGGTTAATGCCTTATAAAGCCCCTGGGTCAGCTCCATTTTTGGCAGCTTCTCTTTCTTTCAAGAGTGACAGAGAAAGGTTCCAGCATGCCTTATTTCATTTAATACACAGATATGTATAGAGAGCCTGCTAAGTATTGAATGTTACTATGTTGATAGAGGAAACGGAATGTGCAATCACTTTGACATGTTGAAAATGGGAGGAAATAACATGGAGGTGACTTTTATGGTGGTTTTGTGATTCTTCAAGTGGCTCAGAGCCAGTGTTTTTCGGAGGAAAAACATCGTCTGCTATTGTGTTCTGCAGCATGGGTAGAAGTGACTATGCAGGTAATAAAGGTCATTAAATATAAAATGTCTGATTTTGAATCAAAAGTTTAGTTTATTATATCTCAAACAAAAAGCAGTACAATTAATCAAAGTATGTGCTTAAGTTATTGACACAGTTTTTCCATCTTTTTTTTTTTTTGAAACAGAGCCTCTCACTCTGTTGCCCAGGCTAGAGTGTCAAGGCGTCAGCCTAGCTCACAGCAACCTCAAACTCCTGGTCTCAAGCGATCCTCCCGCCTCAGCCTCCTGAGTAGCTGGGACTACAGGCATGCACCACCATGCCCGGCTAATTTTTTTCTATATATTTTTAGTTGGCCAATTAATTTCTTTCTATTTTTAGTAGAGATGGGGTCTCGCTCTTGCTCAGAGCTGGTCTCCAACTCCTGACCTTGAGCGATTCTCCCGCCTTGGCCTCCCAGAGTGCTAGGATTACAGGTGTGAGCCACCGGGCCCAGCCTAGTTTTTCCATCTTAATGGTGGCTTATTTATGCCAGCAGCTAAGAAGTCTGGATAGTGAGTATCAATGAAATTGCCAAAAGTGTTTTGCACAGCTTGTTGAAGATTGAATATTTTTCCTTGCAAAAAGTGGTCTGAAGCCTGGAAGAAATGGTAGTCAGTTGGTGCAAGAAATGGAAGAAGTGGTAGTCAGTCTGGTGAATATGGTGGATGACAGAGAGTTTGCAAGTCCAGCTTCTGTGGTTTCAGCAGCATTGTTTGTGAGACATGTGGTCAAGCATTGTCTTGTAAGAGGATTGGCCTGTATCTATTGACCAGTCTCAGTTGCTTAATCTCAAGCATCCTCATCATGTCGTCCAATTGGCTGCAATTCCATGACATCTGCTGTAATCTATTGACCAGGTTTCATGATGCTGTAGTGGATAATACCAGCACTGGACCACGAAACAGACACCATGAACATTTTTTGATAAATATTCAGTTTTTGACCGTGTTTTGACACTTCATCTTTATCCAACCATTATGCAGAATGTCAAAATGTATCCATTTTCCTCACACGTAACAATACGGTGTAGAAATGGTTCACCTTATGTCATGACAGTAAAGAAAGGCAAGCCTGGAGACACTTTCTCTGCTGACACTAATTTAAATCATGCGGTACTCATCTATACAGCTTCTTTACCTTGCCCATTTGTTTAAAATAGTCCAATATTGCTGTGGTAATGTCAAACCTTGCTGCTAATTCACGAGTAGGTTGAGATGTATTTGCTTCCACTACAGCTTTCAGCTCTTCATTATCCACCTTGTTCTCAGGTCACCCACGTGGCTTATTTTCAAGATTAAAATCAACAGAACAGAACTCACACCATCAACGTACTGTGCACTCATTAATCACATCCTTCCCAAACACTTCATTGATATTTCGAGCTGTCTGCACTGTGTTGGTTCCACAACTGAACTCATATTTGAAAATAACATGAATTTTTGACTTATCTATATTTTCACAAAAATTGCTCTAAAAAAACCTTTGAAAGATAATCACAAGCCAAAATGTGCGTTTGAAAGACTGAGGATGTACCTTCACAATCAAAATAAAATAAAAAGTATCAAAGTGAAATGTCAGACATATCAACTGCCAAACTTAATATGTAAGGAAATCATACATTTCATAGTTAATAACCTAATAAAAACAAGGGGCATGTTAAGCCATGGCTTGGGTGTGGGGTTGGACTTGTATTTTGGGCTAGATAGTTAAAATAATGGACCCCATCAGTAATAGAGCTAAATTGAATCAATAACCATGAGTTGGATAGCTTAGTATCTGAGGGCAATCAACTAGAGGCTTTGTTTGTTTGTTTGTTTGTTGGGGTTGGGGGAGATTTAAATGAATTAGCCTGATTGATTCTCACTGAAAAGGAGAAGACTATTCTGACAGGTTTGTACAAAAACTGATATTAATCACCCATGTAACTATCAATAAAAAGTCCCAGGCTAGATTTGGCTCCAACTTTGGCTGAAATTAAGTCTTCCGACAAAAGTTCTGATGAGTTTGCCTTTCTCCAGATTTCTTCATAGCTTTCATCCTTGCTGGCTTCTACATTAGACAGGCTTCCCGTTATGGCAGCAAGGATAGCTATCAGCAGTGTGTGCCTTACTTCTTGTTGTGAAGCCCTGGTGGAAAGTGTATGCCTTTTATATTCTCCTTGGCTTAGATCAGCCCTGGAGACAGGTGGTGGGATTAGCCTCCACCCAAAGGATATGGATTGAGAATGGCACAATGGTACTTCTCCAAGGGAAGGAATGCATTCTGTTACCCGGACAGGCACACTGGGCAGGTGAAAACCAAGAAGAACCACTACACAGAGCCTTTCAAAAAGAATGGAGCTTTGCTCTCTAGAAAAGTACCCTAAAGCACAAAAGAACACAGCACAATTCTGCTCAGTTTCCATTCACAGAACTTCTGAAGTTACATATCCATACCCTAGAGTTCCATAAACCCCTGCTCAAAAACTCTGCTCCATAGTGTGGAATAATTGAGGGAAGGCACTGTGGCTTTCTGGTCACAATATTTCCCACACCTAGTTGACAGCCTTGCATTATTTAAGCCCTCAATATATTAATAGTTAATGAATAAATGAATCAGTGAATGAATAAGCCAAATAACATTTTTGGGTGATCTGCTGCACTAGAAAGGAGACAAGAGCAGATGTGAAATTCAAGGGAAGAAAGTCTTCATGAGCAGGCTGTTAGTCTGGGGTGCCAAGGGATGTTGTGGGATTCACTATTGTGGGTCAGCTGATCCCACTTCACAGCCACATCCAGGGGTGAGGGACACCACCTCTGAGGCCTTCTCTGGCCACTATGTGGCTGCTAACCCCTGACTAGTTCTTCTTGTCAGTGACAAAAAAAAAAAAAATCACTTACTGTTTTCTCCCTATTATAACCCCTTAAAATAATATTTGTGTCTTTCATATTTTTAGCTTCCACTTCAGAACATGCACTCAAACTAAAACTTATTTGCTGTGGTTGAGATTTATTTTCTATTCAGTTATTGGATTCAGGCTGAGCACAGTGGCTCACACCTATAATCCTAGCACTTTCAGGAGGCTGAGGCAGGAGGATCCCTTGAGTCCAGGAGTTCGAGACCAGCCTGGGCAACATAGTGAGACCCCCATCTCTGCAAAAACTAATAAAAAAAATAATAATCAGGCATGTTGGGGCATGCCTGTAGTCCCAGCTACTCAAGAGGCTGAGGTGGGAGGATCACTTAAGGCCAAGAGTTTGAGGCTGCAGTGAGCTATGATGATGCCGCTGAACTCTAGTCCAGGCAACAGAGTGAAACCATGTCTCAAAAAAAAAAAAAACTGGATTAATTCATTGGATTATTAGGAGCTCAATAGATAATTGCTCAAATGAATTTAAATTCACCATTGGAAGATCCCAGAATTGTCAGGGTTGTACTTCTGGCAGAATGATGGAAACTATAGGTCAGCTGCCAGAGAGCAAGTAAATCGAACAGCTGATAAAAGAGAATGTCCACAATCTTGTGGCATTTTAACTATCAGGTCAGCAGAGGAAAGTGGTTGAAACAATTACCGTGAAGTCACTGAGTGCAGCAGATTTGGCAGACCACATGTTGAAATGGAGCTTTTTGTTCTGTTCTCTCGCCTCAGGGCCCGGTGAATTGATAAATAGGAAGGTACTAAGAGAACAGAAATAGAAAGAATTATTCTGCTCAGACTTCAAACTGAGAAGAATGAGATAACTGACTCTACCTTTCACAAATTGCCTAGTATAGGAGGAATGAAAGACAGATAATAAGCAACTTTCAGCCAGAAGGAATATGGCTGATGAGTTTCTGGTAATTTGAATCCATGCATATTTATCAACTGCTAATATATGTATGTACAGTACATGTGCTTATGTAAACAATCATAGGCTAGAAGCATTTTTTGTTCATATTTTTTTTTTTGAGACAGAGAATTTGCTCTGTTGCCCAGGCTAGAGTGCTGTGGCATCAGCTTAGCTCACAGCAACCTCAAACTCCTGGGCTCAAGCAATCCTCCAGCCTCAGCCTTCCGAGTAGCTGGGACTACAGGCATGCACCACCATGCCCGGTTAATTTTTTCTGTATATTTTTAGTTGTCTAGCTAATTTCTTTCTATTTTTAGTAGAGACAGGGTCTCACTCTTGCTCAGGCTGGTCTTGAACTCCTGACCTTGAGCGATCCTCCTGCCTCGGCCTTCCAGAGTGCTAGGATTACAGGTGTGAGCCACCACACCCAGCCGGTTCATATTTTTTAAGGACTCAGTACTGAGTGCCAATATGAGAAGATAGTTTACTTCCTTTTCCCATTAATTTTGTTAAGCCTGAATCAAGCTATTTTCTTTTTTCTTATTCTTGTTTTTATGAGGGACATTACCTTTTCCTTTGTGTGTGTGTTTGTGTGTGTAGCTTTATTAACCATATTATTTGGGCTCTTGATAGAACAGATATCATGATATGGTGTACATATGAGCTAGTAGTGAGAGGAGAGAATGGACAGAATTTGAAGATATGCTTAGAGACCCGAAGGAGTTTGCTATGGCAGGGCCTGCTGGTCTCTGTACTGGTTAGACAGGCTGGGCCATGCTGTGCTAACCAGCAACTCCAAACCTTAAAGTGACCAAGTTTCTCTCTTGCTCGTGCCAAGTCTGCTAAATGAATGGGGACTGGATGCTTCTCAAGGCAGCCCTTTTTAGTGTGATGGCATGATGTGAGTCTCCATACCAGTATGTGCTTCCATAGTAGCCAAGGCAGGTCAGGAGAGTGCTAGAGGGTCTACACCAGCAACTTGATGCTTCCTTCTGGAAGTGACACCCACATCTTAGTGGTCAGAAATCACATGGCTACATCTAATTTTAAGTTGATGGGAAAGTGTAATATTTCCTTGTCCCAAAAGAGGAAAGTTAGGAATATTGGTAAGTAGCACATGTGTCTTCTCCATGACCCCAACTTTGTAGGGTAGGGCAGTGTTTTAAATAATTTTGGGATTTACATATATCCCTCAAATATATAGAGATAACTTCATGCTCAAATCCAGGATACCCATCTTTTTCCTTAAAAATGTTTGAAAGTCCTGCATTCTCTCTGTATGGTTGCAGACCCAGATTCCAGCTGAATAGTTAGTGCTGAGAAAAGTATTATGATTAACCTCATAAATTGATTTTTAATACTGCATTATTTGATTTTTAAAGGGCTTTAAAAAACCACTTCCAGAGAGCTACACAAAATGAATACAAGTGAGCTAATAATGCAAGTGAGAAAGCAAGTGCCGCTGAATTAAGTATGCAGCAACATTTGTAAAGAGATGAAAAAGCATATCTAATTATTTCATTGTGTTTGTCTTTCCTCAGTCAGAAAGCCTGTGGCATCTAGTGCATTTCTATAGACATTCCATGGTGATTTAATATCAATTAATATCTACTTGCTGTTAAGTGTCGATAGTAGGTTTCTAAATTCATAAGCTTGACATTTTGCAGTACAGGGCATAGGGGAAAGCTTTCCAGGTTGCTGCTAAAAAGCAACTCAGAAAGATGAGAAGTGGATGTCAGCCCTTTGCCCAGGAGGTCCTCTGATTCTTGGTACTTCCATAGCAGACTGTTTCTAGAAGAGACGCCAGGAGATAGGCCGACCCACTTCTCTAATCCCAGTGGTGTACCCTGAGGTTACCAAAGCTCTAGAAAGGAATTTACTTGCAGATCTACAAGGGTGAGGCAGGGAGCTTGAGTGTGAGTCCAGAGGAGACTCTCTTTGGACTTTCACTGTCCATTTCACTTCTCTGCAGGGCTCAGGAAAATAGGAGGACCAACACCTCAGAGGGAGCTAGCTGGCTTTAGGATTAATTAGGCCGGGGGAATTCCAATGACATTGCTGGATTTTCTAAACAGTAATCACAATTCTTTTCTTTTAATATAACAAAACTGGTTATGTATGAATCTGGGCCTTTAAAGGTAGCTAACTAAGCAATATGTATTTGTTTTATAAAAGATGAAATTTATAGAACAGCATATTAATAGGAAATGCTATCATTTTATAGAATGTCTCTAATGTGTTAGGAACATTCTAAGTTCTTTCCATACATTATATTATTTAAACCTCATATGATGATGCAGACGAAGGCTCTGCCCGATTGCCCTGTGGACAGTGTGGGTGCAGTGGGGAGGCTGAGGGTCTGGCCACCTTTGTTCTTGGGGGCTTCATGGCTGCTGCTTCTGTCCCTGCATCTCTGTGCCGTCTAAGGTGTTGGTGTTATTATTTCCCATTTTACAGATGAAGAAACTGAAATCCAGAGAAAGGGAGTGAGCAGGCCAAGGATACATGGTTCATCTCTTACAGTAGTATTCACTGTGCACGCCCTGTGTATAGGGCCTGTAACAGGCTCTTTTGGCACATTACCTTGTGTAAGTGCCAGTATATATTCCAGTTGAAGAGGAAGACTCTTAAACTCTGAGACATTTAGTGACATGCCCAAGTTCACATGGTTAATAAAAGCTAAGATTTAAATATGGGTCTCCTGCCTTGAGTCTTGTGTTTATTTGACCATACCACATCTGTACCTAGATGTTAGTGGAATCAGAGCTCCTAAGCCCTACATAGCTCTAAATAGGGCCCCATATAAGCTAGGAGTTCATGTTTCAGAGTGAGGTTTGTAAGGTCAGTGCTGAAAAGGCTGACTTTTCCTTTGTTCTTCTAGGGTCTGTTTGCTGGACATAGGATACATTATCCCCAGAAATATGACTAAACGATTGTTTTGCTTACTCATTTCTTTTGTTTTTCCTTCTTATAGGGTAACTAGTATCCCCAGCACACAGTAAATAATTAGGACCCATGTTCCTGACAGAGCATTCTGCTTAAAGTGGCCTTGAAATGCCTTTTGGTGGAGTTATTGTTTAATTTAGGCAGTTTATTTTCTTGGAAAGGAGGCAACAGGTTCTACAGGCTTTGCCAGCTAAGACTTTAGTTTTAATCCCCTCCTTGAAAACATTCTCCTTAATCCACTCTGAGTAAGATGGTGGATTTCTTTACACCTCGGTCTTTACCTTTGAAATACACAGATTAAGGAGGTCACTGAATAGACTACTCTTTTTCTTATCTTGCTCAACATCTACTTGGAGAGAAGTCAAACCTAGACTTCCTTTATATTTAATGGGAGCTCCAGGTGGTTCGAACAGCCAAATAAGAAACAGGTCCCCTTCAATGTAAAACCTGCCAAGTATGAGGTCTGAAAGACCATCATTATTACGTATTTAATGTGCAGAGAAAAACTATCTGCAATCTTCCAGAGTATGCCAGAAGTTTGGAATGTACATTATTATTGGCTCCATCTCAGACCAGTCATAAGTAAAAGAAAATAGCAGTTCCAGGGGGATTAACAGAGGTTTCTAGACCCCCACGCTGTGTGGACCTGGTGATAAAGGGAGTCTGCTCTCCCCGGATGCTGGACCCATTCATTTCAGTCTCTGTCGTACGGTGCCTGCCTTTACCTCACTTGGTAAGGAAATTGCCTTCTCTTGATAATTAAAACAACCAACAAGGTTGGGAAAGGGGAAAACCCACTTCTGGCTTTAAATGCAAGGTAAGGAATGTTTTTCTCTTTAGTGCATCCCACTCACTTTGGGAAAGTGATTTCGTGTGATTTATTACTCAATACTCTCATCAGCAGAGATGTCCTAAGTGCATTGTGTGTGCCAGGTATTGGGCCAGGTGCTAGGGATTAAGCTCTGAACAAAATAGATAGAATCTCTGTCCTTGCGGGGGTGGCTCATGGGAGATTCAGAACAAAAAATAGCCAAGGATAGCGCAGCATGCTGAATGCTATCGAAAGGAGACTTCATATGCTCTGGGAATACCAAGGGGATACCTAACACCTAACCTGCACTTGGGGGTGCTGGGAAAGGCTTCTTGCAATAGGTGGAGACTAAAATGAAGGACAGCAGGAGTTAGGGCAAAGCTGAGGTGGGGCCAGAAGGACAGTGTGATAGGCTGAGGCAACAGCATGAGCCAAGGCTCAAAAATGAGAGGGAGCACAGCATATTTGATGCAGGAAAGACATTCAGATAGGCTAGAAAGAAGGTTAGTGTTGGGGTGGGGTGGCAGGGATGAGCTTGCACAGGAATTTATAAGCCAAGTTAAGGAATTGATCAAATTCATATTTTACAACGATCACTCTGGCTTCAGCATCAAATGTAAAATGACTTGGAGGGATTAAAAACCACACATCCATATAGAGACCAGTCAGAATAGGACTTCAGTAATGTGGTGAGAGATACTGTGTTGGAACTAGCCTAGTGACCATAGCGATAAAGAGATATATGGAAGAGTAGAGTTGGCAGCCACTGAGGATTGGTGGTTTGCCAGGTCAAGGGGAGGGTGTCTGGTTTAGGTAACTGGTTTGACAATGATCTCATTTTCAGAGATCAATAACACAGGAGTAAGGGTATGCTTGAAGGGAGAAGATGATGGTTCTGGTTTGGGTTGTGCAGGGTTTGAGGTGCCTGTGGGGCATCCCCAGGAGATACCCAGTAGGCAATTGGTTATATGGGTCCATGCTCAGAGGAGAGAGATCTGAAGATGGCAAGTTGGCAGTCACCAGCATTAGAAGGTAATAGATGACATTACCTGGGGTGATTGCTAAAAGGGGAATACTGGGGACAATGTCAGGGAGCACCAACAACCAGGGGATGGGCCATGGGTGGGAACTCACAAAGGAAACCATGAAAAAAGAAAGGGAGAAAGTCAGGGAGTAATGATTCTAAAGAATCCCAGAATTGAAGGAAAACAACATGAAACTAAAGACAGGCCCATTTATTAATATATTTTACTATAAGAAATCAGAGTAGGGCAAGGGAAGTCAGGAATCAAAAATCAAAGCTAATGAAAACAAAGAATAGGTTTTATTTTATTATCTATGTGTGTATGTGTTGTTTGGGATTTAGAGAAAGAAACAGGGAACTTGAGGCATATATTATTTATGTTCCCTAAGCTTAGGCATATGTGGAATGTTAGTCACTTTACACATAGTTTATTTAGAATTTATATATAGAGTATTTTTCCTAAGCCAGTGGAGGATATACAAGGAGTCTAAGCTGTATCTGTCTCCTAAATGTTTGTAATCTAGTTAAGGGTATAAAAATGCACAATTTTCAGCAATGGTAGGGATAGCACATGATGAATAACAAGAGCTTATATAGAAAATAAGATCTACAATAATTTTTATTTATTTATTTATTTTGAGACAGGGTCTTGCCCATCCTGGGCAACATAGGCTCAAGAGACCTCTTGCCTCAGCCTCCTGAGTAGCTGGGACTACAGGCACACACCACCATGCCTAGCTAGATCAACAAGAGTTTAGAAGAGAGAGATACTGATTTTTACCAAGTATGGAACAGAAAGACAAGACACAGGGCTGGACATCTAGTTGTGTGCACTGCTTAGAATTTTGCAGATTTAGGAGTGTTAGAAAACTATATACAAGAAAGATAGAATCTTAGTCTTGTTCTCCAACATGCCTTTTCTTGACCTCACCAGGGTAATGCTGCATCTTTTCAGAAGCGCCTCTGGCTTCTCAAAGCAACATTCATCCCAAGGAGGAACAATTAGCCTTTGTCTTCTTAATAAAATAATCAACAGCCTAGAAAGGAAAAGCCAGCAGTGACTTTTCAATCACCCCTCCAACCCCCCAGGTTGTTCTGAGAAACCCCAAAATTTCTTGTAGGAAGAACATGCAAAGTATTTAGCAACAAGTTCCTCCTTGCCCTAAAGTATGCCAGAAACAAACTTTGAAAGCTCATGGAAAATACAGAGAACTTGTGGCTTTTGTTACTTGGCAACTAAGATCTGAGCTGTTAAATTAAGAAATTTGCATTATTTTAGGATTCTAAAAATGCAATGCATGTTATTTTCTTTTCTAAGAGGGGAAAATAAAATTACTATAGTTTCAGTATATTGCTGTTTCAAAATTCCACACGAGGCTGGCTTTCCTGCTGCTGTGTTGCTGTCACCCAAAGAGGATACCTCATGGACTGGAGGTCTCCAGGGAAAGCAGCAAGTCTAGCTAATGTCCCCAGGAATGCCATAAGAAAGCCAAGCAAATATTCAGACAGTGGGAAGCATTTATCAGGAAATTAGGAAAGCTTGCTTGCATATATTAATAGTTGTGGTGGGAGAGAACATTGGAGACACAAAGATCAGAACAGTGACACCATCCTGAGATTATACAAGGGACTGTTACATCTGCTCCACTCCTCGGAGACATGCCTTCCCTCTTGCTGTCCGGCTCCACGTCCTTTGTTGCTGCCCCCACACTTCTGAGGTTTCCCCCTGACTCTATCTATGCCCAATGTAGGAGAAAGTATCCGCATGGCACCCATATTTCTCCAACTATATCTTGGGACCAGTGCTCTGACGAATGAATTATGACGAAAGTGGACAGAATATTTACCTAACTTCTTGGAGGAAATGGGATGAAGGATACCTTTCTTTATGAATCAGACTTGATGGACTTTGGGTCGCCTGAAACTCAAAAGTGCATTAGGTATGTTGGGCACTTCTGCAGTCAAGGGTGTATCTTATTCCATCTCTGCTCGCATTTCAGTGTTGTGATAAAAGGCCTGGGATCCTGCAGGCATGCTGCACATAGGTGAGTCAGCAGCAGGGGAGCTCGTGGGGTAAAATGTTCTCACTAACCCCAGGCTACTAGCTAATAACAAGTTAGTGCTATGGAAGGTGCTCACTCTTCAGAGTTTAGAAAATGGAGAAGCTAAATAATGACATTGGAATTTGGTATCATATACTTGACAAGGACATGTGTTCTGTCTTCATTGAGAACGTAAGAGAGAAGGCATTTCCTTCTATATTACCTTATGATGATCCTACAGTAAATTCAAGAAGATGTACTTTTCAATATTGACACATGCTTGCTAGAACGCAAGCTTTGTTGTTACGTTCACCCATACATCTGCAACTACCTAGAAGGGCTTTTGATACATAATGGGTGTGATATAAATATGTGTCCAATAAATGGCTTAACTGAATATACTATGTATAGATAGTATAAAATTGAGCTATTTTTCTGATATTTTATGAGTTAAATTCTCACTCAAGTTAAGGGACTATTTTTCGAGATCAAAGTCTCAGATTATGGCCATCTGTAAATCACAAATTCGGCAACATTAAATACAGACTATAAAGTTTTCTTATCTGTTATCTGTTCAACAAAATGTTTTCTAAGGATCCTTTTCATTTTAAAAGCTAATAGACCTGTGACTGCAGGTTGTCAAGCCTCTTCTACTTACAACATTCCATAATTCTTATAAAAACATACAAAAGAAGAAATATATCCATTGGTCTACTTGATACCTTAGGCAAAAGCTTTGGGAAATTCTGAGAAAGCAGTACCAACTTATCTTTGGTGGTTGTCCAGAGCATCACCACATATAGGAGAAATGTTCACTGTTAGCCTATGAAAAGTTATAGCTGATTATCTTTCTGGACAATTCTTTAATAATGAAAACCTATCATTTATTAATCACTTTCCAGGCATTCTGATAGTGCTATCCCAGTAGCACTAAGAGTATGGTTGAGAAGACAGACAAAAACCGGTAACTAATAATTACAGATTGTGGACAATGACATGAAAGACCAGGGTCCAGATTACTAGGACAAAAAGCAGCCAGGCTGAGGTAGAAGGTGAGCTATTTTCGATAGGGAGGTCGAAAGATGAGGAGCCAGCCATGCAAAAGGCACGGGATAAACATTTCAGGCAGAGGATACATAAGGAGCAAATGAATCACAATTTCAGAGCTTCTTGTATTTACAGATGAAATGATATGATATCCAGGATTTGCTTTAACATAATTCAATGGAAGGCTGGGAGAGGGGAGAATAGGGCTATAGATAAACAAGATTGGTCATACAACGTTGACTCTTAAAGCTAGATGATGGGTACATAAATATTTACTGTGTTACATTCTCCTCTTGCATATGTTTGTAATTTCCATAATAGAGTGTTTTTTTAAAAAAAAACCTTTGAAACTTTGTTTGTTTGTGGGCATAGTTATTATCTAGTTTAGTTAGTAGTTTTAGACACATGACCCTCTTTCATCACTTACCATCATAAGAATATTGGGACTGATGTTCTGAGGTGACTAGTGCTTGGAACATTTAGAAGGGAGCTCAGTAAAGTCTGACTTTCCATGTAGACTAATCTCTGTTCTAGAAATGAAGGATTTTCATATATTTTCATGAATGAGAGATAAATAGTATTTAAGGAATTTGACAAAGTTCAGTTTTTGAAAAATCAACTTAATCAAAGTATAATTTACATGCAATAAAATTCATATATTTTAAATACACAGGTTCATGACACTGTGAAACTTCAACCAGATCAAGATATAGAATAATTTTTATTTTTCCAGAAAGTTTCCTTCTGCCACCTGTGGTCAATTACCTCTCCCCACCACTTTGGAAACTGCTGATCTGATTTATATTATTATAGATTAATTTTGCCTATTCTATAGTTTCGTATAATAGAGTCATACACTGTGTACTCCTTTGTCTCATCTGCTTTATATATACACACACATACACACATATATATAAAAATATATGTGTGTGTATATATAATTATATGTGTATATATATAAATTATAGTATTTGTCTTCCTATTGAGTTGAAAAAGTGCTTTATATATTCTGGATATACTCTTTATATGTGTTGCAAATATTTTTTTCCAGTCAGCCTTCCATTTTCTCCATGTTTTCTTTGGAAGAGAATAGAAGGATTTAATTTTGAAGTAGTCCAATTTAAGCAATTTTAAATTTAATTTTTAGTACTTTCACTGTCCTATCTAAGAAATTTTTGCTTACCACAAGGTCACCATGTTCTTACACTACTTAAAAGTGGGAAGGGGATTCTTTTCTCCTTTGTACTGAGAATGTCCCTAGAAGAGACCAAAACCTGAGGATGTTAGAGGAGAAAGAAACAGAACCCTTTGTAGTGACAGTCCAGAGAATGCATACTGAGTGTCCCATATTGGGTTTAACTGTTGTCACATGCTCTAGACAGCAGTCTGGGCTCTTTCTGGTGCTTTCCCAGAGAGGTCCTGATTCTTTGGAGTTAAGACCAAACTTTGTGACTCTGTTGTTAGGTTTGTTTGTATAACTTGTACTATAGGGGATTCAAAGTGTTTTTTGTCTTTTATCCTCTAAGATTGATGCGATAATAATTCTTGCTTTGATTACTTTGTGAAAGTTTTTTTGAGGATCAAATGTTAAGGCCCATAAAAACCCTTTTTAAACAGCAAATCTTTAATTAAATGTTAAGTATCAATATGGTTACAACCTTTTTTGAATGGCTATGCAGAGAAATAAGTTGCTTTTCTTTTTTAAGAGACCAATGCCTTATCTGTTAGGTGACTGGGGCTGCCACTTTTTTTTTCCTTTAAATTTGGCCCAGAAAGAAGTGAAAGAAGGAGACATTAACACAGGTTGAATATCTTCTCTGTGCCAGGCACCCTACATACATTGCTTCTTTTCATCTTTACTGCAATCACATGAGTCTGTGGTAGGGTTTCTGAGGTGAGAATTTTTATCATCCTTTTGCAAATAAGAAACTAAGACTCAGAGAGCCTGAGTAATTTGCTCAAATTTCCTCAGTTATTAAATGTCTGACTTTAAAACCTTGCATTTTCTGCAGAACGAATTGTCTGTTTGAGAAACTGGTGAGCACTGGAAATGAGTCTGAAAGGGGAATGGAGGGATACCTGGGTAGGGGTTGCAAGGCAGTTCAGAATTCAGGTTTGGGCCACTGGATTTGCTGTCCACTTTTCCCTGTGTGATCACCCTTGGGCACCATACCTGTGTAGAGTCTTCAGGGGGCAAGGCAGGTCACAACTGAAACTACACATCTCAGACAGTGATTGAGGTGTTTTTGTAGATTTTAAGTTAATTTACAGTATATATACAAAAACTTATTTTTGGGAGCTGGAGTCCAATAATGTTTCTTAAGGGCCTTTATATGATAGACCAGTAACAGATGCTGAGGAGGAAGTCTGGTGTATCTCCTGCCCTCAAGAAGCTTTTTCTTTAGATATGGACACAGGACACAACTGTAGGCAGTTCATTCATGATAATTTCCAGGAATGGGAAGGCAGTGTCCTATGAATATATAGAAGGTTACAATGCAGGAAGCAGAGGAAGCTGAGAGCTTGAGGAGTGGACTTCTATGTGTAGATGGAATCTCACCTGGATTTTGAATTGATAAGTAGGATTCAAGGAGCAAGTAGGGAGGGTGTATCTCTTGATGGGAAGTGATAGGACAGGGGTGGGAATATCTGGTCCTTGTTTGAAGGACCACAGGGCATGTGGCTGGAAAAGTGCCTATCCTGTGGCAGTTAAGCATGAGGTCTAGAAAGAGACTACCTACATCTAACCACCACTGACCACAGCTGACTATCTTTGAGGTTTTGGTCAATTATTCACTTCCTGCACACACACTCACGCACACACACACATTTGCTCATGCCATGAAATGGGGGCAGTGATAATGTGTTGATCCCCCAGTGTTGTGCGACAGCACATGAAAGCACTTAGAGTGCTGCCTAGCACGTAACAAACACTGGTTAACATGAGCACAGTTTTCATGACTAATGGTCTTCGGTATCTCGCTACGGCAAAGAGTCACTCAACTTCCTGTCCACTTCCTTCCAAACTTCTTTGGGTTTGTAACCATCCTTACTTCCTTCTCCTCTGTTTTCAAAGTGTTATTTTTCCTTTTCAAGGTTAATTTTTTCGCTTGACCTTCATTCCATCAAGTATTGCCTTCCTCTTCTCTTTTCCTGTGGTTTGATATTTGGGGATTTATGTCATATCTCTTGTTACTCATTTAAATATTTTTCTTCGAAGAAAGAGATGGATAAATAGAAATCTTCCTATCTAATATACTGACTCTCGTAGAGACAGGACGGTTTTCCTCCTAAGTCAAATTGAGAAAAGACCCTTTGTTTTGATATTTTTATAGGTGCAGGGTAGCAGCTAGTGACATACTAGGGGCACATGTGTACCGATATACCTTTTAGCCTGAACATTGGAAATCCTAACTCACATTTGGACAAACAACTTAAAAAATGCTTGCTCTTCAATTAAACAATGTACCCCAAATGGGAAAACCAACAGAATAAAAGGAATCCTAAAAATATCAATGCTAAGGAAGATTGCTTGTCTATATTCAAAATGCAGCTCACTGCTTTTAAATAGAACAGAAAAAGGTAATTTCCAATGCATATTTTAAAAGCCATGTCAAATAAATGGGCACAAATGTATAATTTAAAGCTCTGATATGAAAGGACAATTTAGAATTTTCCTAGCAACAGGAGCTCTGTTAAACAATCAAGTGGGCAGAGGTGCCTGAGCCCTTTGCCATCTCAGCTGCCCGCCAATGTCACTGAATTCCTGACATTTCAGACACATTGTAGATGTGGCGTTAACTTAAATGGTACCCAGGAAAAAAAAATGCACATGCCGTGTATGGAAAAAAGCCCAAGTTCTTCCCTTTTTTTTCCCCCTAATGAGCCGCCAAAGCTTGCTGCTGGTGTTTACATTAACAGAGGAATGTGATATTAATATTTAGCTCGCTCTGCCGAAATATGCATTTAAATGGGAGAAATTTCAGCATGCAAGCTCCAGAGCAAGATTTCTGTCTCTCTCTGTCTTTCATACACACACACACACACACACACACACACACACACACACACACGAAGGTTTTCCAGCTTACACTGCTAGAAGCCCTCAATTAAATGCGAAGACTAACACATGGCCAGCAGAAGGAGGGGATCTAGCAGAAGGGCAATGTTTACAGCTACGGGGATACCCAGTGTGCAGGAGGGTTCTGTGAGCCCTGTTGGAGATGGAAGTCCCACATGGACAGCTGCAGCATCAAAGAATCCCGGTGACCTAGATTTGACTATAGATTGTGGACTGTGTTGGCCTGTGCTGCCGTCACTACGCCAGCAGCCTGCTTGCAGTTTCAGGGGCTGCCTGGCAAACGGCGTTGACCCATTTCACCATGACAACCTGGGCTGCTCTACTAAAGGCTGTGCGCAAGGAAACACTCACTGTTGGCATTTTAGATTCCCAAATTAAGTTTACTTAGAGTTTTTGAAAAACACATTTGAAGACCCAGCTAAAGCTGACATTCTTTGACAGTGGTGGGAGAGAAAGAGAAATGTGACAAAGTTGCTGTTAGTCTTTTCCCTGTCTCAGCTATTAGCAAAACTATCCATTGTATGTTTTCCTCAGTAATAAATATGTTTCTAACCAAAGTGAACTAATACATAGAGAATAAGCAGGCAAAAAGGCTGAGAGATTAACTTCCACTGCTGCATATATTCTGGTCTATTAAAACAGAATATATAGAATCAGATAATTTAAAACCTCATGATAAATAAATGGAAGTGTTTAAAGGTGGATTTATTACAGCCTTGGCTCAACCTTGAACTGTACAGAATCGAGTTTCATTGGAGAACTAGAGTAGTATGCCCCTTGGGGGGGAAAATGGGTCTGTGCTTTGGTAAAGGAATTTCATTTAGTAAGTGCAGTTTAGGAAAATCAGCACCTGGTATGTGCATGTGATCACATTAAAACGCAGCCTCTGCTTTTTTGACAAAAACCACAACTCAGAATTGAAAAGCATTTGCAGGTTTTTAAATTGAAATCCATACATCATTCCCAACAACACATTATTGTTGTTATTGTTGTTGTTAAATATGCTCTGGAAGTTCAATCTTAGGACGACGTCCTGAGTATGTCCCACACAGAGAAAGCTAAGTCAAACAGGCCAAAGGGCGGCTCCATGCAATGCAGAATCTATTCTCATTGGCAGATCCTATCTGTGGGCCATGAGGGTCTTTACTTGGGGACGATGAAATCACACACTCTTTACTTTTTAAGGAGATGAACGAGAAGAGCAACCATCACTTGGCATTTTATGATAAGGCCCAACGCAATTTATGGAAACATGGAAGTGAAACTATGCCATACTTTTTATAGAATGAATCAGCCATTCACTCCCCTTGTTGCAGAGATTTCAGGGACTTTTTTCATTCTCTCTTATTTAGTATTTTCCTGAAAAAGATTTCTTTCCTTCTCTAAGGATGTAGCCTCCTTTCCAGAACATTCCTGTCTCAAAGTCTTTCAGGAACAATCTCTATCCTGGGTTAAAGAATTGGCTTCCTTTTGGAGATGCTTCTAACACCATTTGCAGCTGCTTATACCTGCCACTTTTCACCCTAGGGTTAGCTCTCAGTGGAGGATTTAATTAGGTTAACTAAGTATCTAATATATTGCTGCAAATTAGATCAGGAATTAGAAAACAAATATCATTTTAAATAGTATTAACTGTGGAATAAATCATTCAACTCTCAAAACAATTTAAGATGAAAATTAATTATACAATACACACTCCTCCCCGCCCCCAAAATCAATAGCTTTTCATGGCCAAAAATGAAGTTATAAATAGCATAACCATATATTCTAGCCTGCCTGTCTGCTGTTGTCCTGATATAATTATAAATTGTGCCTTCTTTCGTATCCTCATTTGAATGATAAATTGCACAGTCTTCCTAATAATAATATTTTTAGTGCTTTTGAAACATCTTCCTTTAGTGTCTTTACGTGATTTAATTTGTCATGTATGATACGGTTTTATGAACAAGAGGGCTACCCTTCAGAAGCTGAAGTCAACATCTCTTGGCAGAAGTTGTACCATTTTCACATGCATGATTGATGATGGATTTCGATGGGTCACGAGAGTGTATCTGGAGGTGCCCATAGCCCAAACTGGGAAGGAGGCAAAGTTAATCTTGTGTCTTGGTCTCTCTGGGAGAATCTTCCAAACCCTACTCTCCTCATGTATATGCTGTCCTCTAAACTTGTCTTCCTTGTCTCTAGTCCTTCCTCCTTCTTTTCCAAGGCTTTGGGCTCTCAAATCCTCCACTAGCACAAACATACAAATTATTGATAAAAGTTCTAAAGTTTGGGTTTTTGGGGAGGGTTATTTGCAATTTTAAAAGGAGCAAAGTCTTGAAAAGACAAAACGAAACCTTCCTTGGGAGAATTTCTGGCACCACTTGGACAGCCTCTTTATTTACTTTCTATCTATGTCATCAAAGTCAATGAAGTCAGCAGACACAAGGGTGATCCGTGGGACTCCCCAGTGTAAATGATTTGAAACACAAGGTAAAAGACTGCCTTTTGGTTCTAAATGTTTTTCATTCCTTGGGCTATGAATATGAAACTATGGTATATGCTTCTAAAAATTACATGTATGGAAAGCACACATAGACTCAGAGTTTATCATTTCATACTAGGAAGACAGGAAATATTTGAGGTCTGTGTAATGCCAGGTCTTTTGATGTAAAAGAACAATGTATACATGGCATATTTAAGTCATTTCCTTAATTAAATTGGCATGCAACAGGCAGTCTAGTTGTATGATAATTACTTTTTATTGTGTGGGGAATAAAGCCTTACAATACCAATAAATTCTGTAGGATTGTTTCCCACATAAAATTTTATATATAGGGTAAGACATTTTATTAGATCATTCAAAATCCTTCTAATGGTTGTGATATGGTGTCCCTTCCACCCTTCAATCACTAATTTATTAACTTTTATGGTTTGCCTTGCCAGGGTATTCAAGGACTAGTGTAAGCATTATCTTTACAAAGGCTTTCAGATTTTCATCTCTAAATTTCTGCACAGCTTTAATGGAATTCATTATCCAGATATGCAGTAACTTGTGGATTGAATCATTTTTATGAATTAACCATGGATCCATTGATGTTTATAACTGCAAGGCATTTACTGATGCAAATGACCAGTCTATTTTGAAATACCAGAGCATCCACTGATGGTAAAGATTCACTTGCCTTGACCTGCAAAAGCATGGTGTTAGGTTGAAAGTGTTTAGTCCTAATGCAAATAGGATATATATATGAGCATTTAGTCCTGGTACAAGGTTATCATCTTCCATTTAGAATTTTCATAAGAAATGGCTTATTACTTGTTTTGCTCATATTCTATGTTAGTCATTTTACTGACAGATAAAATGAATTTTCCATTCCTTTTAAAAATTATTGTCCTTCTGTTTTTTGTTTTTGTTTTTTTATGGCTCTGCTTTTATGTTTCTTGGTTTTAGTAATTCATTTACTCAGTGAATATTCAGTTAATACTACCTCCCTCCCTTAACAAGATATCATGCTGGGTACTCTGCCTTGCAAGACATGCCTTCTGCCTTCCATTGGGTTTCAGTCTTGGGGAGAGCTAAGACTCTAGGCAGTGATGATATGCCATAGCTGTGATGCAGAAATCTGAAATAGAAGGGATTCTGGCTATAGGGGGAATAATATCTGGAGCTGAAGGATAAATGTCATTCTGATGAAGACTGCACAGCAGTGCTGGGCAGAGTAGCAGAAGTTACAACAGGGAGGCTAGAAGGGCAGTCTGTGATCTGAAAATAGTCCAAATAAGTTGCATTTTGAATTCAACTTTAGGAGTGGTAGAGCTTGAAACTGAAAGAGTAGTTGAGAGCCAGATTGTCAGGCTAAGGGGTTTGGACTTAACTCCATAGGCAGTGTAGAAGACAGTCAAAGAATTTGATTAGGAGCTCGGCAATTTAGCTGATCTTTAAGAAAATGAAACAGGAGGGCAATCTGCATGATAAACCAGAGAAGGGACAAAGGAGAGAGGAAGTTCAGTTGGGAAGTTATTGCAACACTAAAGGTGTGGTGTGATAAGAGTTGGAGAGGAGGTGGGAGCAGTATAAATAAAAGGGAGAGAAGATAGGTAACGTGGGAGTGTTATTTTCCCCAGAAAATTGAGTTTTCCTTGATTAGTGAGCCAATAAAATCAGTCATGCTTCTGCCAAGTCTTTCAGAAATGTAGCAATTTATTTTGCAGAAATTGTGCCCAGGATTTACTTATGAATGTCATGAAATGGTCTTAGTCAGTGATTTGAAAGACATACATCGAATGATCATGATTGTCATTATCTGAAGTCCAGTGTGCTTCCTGTTCCAGCCCTCCATTGCTCACACTGCCCAGGGACAGGGAGCCTTATGGGCATCACCTGTCCAGCTCTCATCAATCCCTCTGAGACCGGCAGAGCATTCCTGCTTTGAAGATGGGGAAACTGCCGCGCAGAGAGGTTATGTGTACACGGTGACACCAAAGCAATATTCCCATTACACGAAGTTTCATTAGCAAGAGACAGGCCAATATAGCTTTAGGTGGCAGTTACTTTACAGTAAAGTGGTTTAACCAGGGCAAACTTGCGATAACAGGCTAACGGGAGATAATTAAGGCTGAGCATATGTGGAGGACAGGAGTTTGTCCCTAATGAAAGATGGTCCTTAATTGATGAAGCTGACATGGATGATTTAAGAAATGTAGGACAATGAGATTGGATTGTTGTCATGAATTACCCAGAATATTTTTTGTCTTCTTGTCCAAATTAAGAAAAAAAAAATAAGATTTGCTTATTCTTTACTTTGTGATGAGTATGTCCTAATCCATTTGCTGCCTGTAGGGATTTTCTACTTCTATTTCAATTGCTATGGGTGAGTAAGGGTAATTCCTGACTCACCAATAGGAACAGAAAATCGAGATATTAGATAGAATATAGAGTTCATTTGAATACAGGTTTTGGCAGCACCACTAAATATGCATACTAGCAGGCAATAATTTAATTGAAACAATTATTATGAATGTGCTTTGGTTATGCATTGTGTATGTACGTGTCTATTTTGGAATCTAGACCTTTGAAGTTTTCATATGTATATGAGAAGGTAGGAACAAGGATAGGGAAGGAAAATAACAGATCTTACCTAAAAGCAAAGTTTTCTGAGTATTTATGTTTAAACCATTATTTTCCTTAAATTACTTAAAGACTTTCTCTTTAGGTATTTGAAATGGAAATTATCCTTTTAGTATTCTACTTTATCACTCATTTTTGTTTGTAGAGAGTTGCCCAAGAAAGCTTCCCTGTAATGTGCTATGATTTACTCTTCTGTCACAAACAACAGAAAAATTACAGGACTTTGAAAGCTGACATGGGAGAAGAAGGAGGAAAAAAAGGAAATGTTTGTACCACCTCATTTTGACATAGCTCCTTCAGAAATCTGATACTAAATATCTTCCCGCATCTGGAGGAGGGAAGAAAGAGACCATACAGACATTCTGTACGTAATGTTGAAATAAAACCCTCTATTGTCCACCAAGACAATAGAACTAGTCTATAATAATGTAGTACAAGTAGAGCATAAATGACATAAGCCAGCAATGCGATCTTTGTTCCAGTGTAATCTTCCATATCAACCATCTACAATCCCCAGAGGTAAGAGAAAGGCCTTTCTCCCATTTCCCATAACTTGCCACCACTTCTCTCTTTCTCCTTGCTGGTTCCCCTTGGGGATAGCTAACTATGTTTGACAACATAGGAACTGCCCTAAATTTTGGCCTAAACTAAGCCCAAACTGTTTGTATGGATAAACAAAATTAGTTAGCTTCATTATCTGTTTCAAAGTTTGTGGGAGGTGTTTACTTTGGTGGAAAGAGATGTGGGCATACTGAGAAATAAGATGTGATGTGCCCAGAGAGGAAGCAATACTTGGGAAGACATCATTTCAACTTCTGTTGAGAAAGATGCCATCTTTTTATGGGACTAAGACATAAGGACATAATACATTACTAAAACAAAGTAAAATATCAAAGAACACTGGGATAATGGCAGAAACACTGATTGGGGATTCTGAAGTTGATAAGAGATTCACGCAACCTGGTACTGTGTGAGGTACTGGTGGGTCCTGCCATGATGAGTAAGGTGGGCAAGCTGTCCTCTGCATGGAGATTAGGATCATAGCTGGCCTTCTGCCCAAATGCAGAGATGAGCGTCTGATAAATGTCTCAACTTCTAGTATTTTCCCTGAGCCTAGCCAAATTTGAGCCTCTAAAATTGCTTGAGTTTGTCCATCATTAATCTTGCTGAAACTTATGACTTCAGGTTATATGCAGGAGTCAAAAACAATTAATTGACAACATACATCATGTCTTTTGGCAACCATAAAATTAACCTTTTGTTTAAGAGAAAATTCAATCTGTTACAAATAATTTATGAATGAAAGAAATTAGTCGGTAAAGATAAAGAGAAGACCACTAAGTATTGCAAAAGCAATCAAAACAAGACAATTGTATATTTTTTAAAAATTGAAAGGGTTCTGGAAGAGAAAAATATATGCTTCTGTCTTTGCTTTGCTTCAGAACAGAAGAAAAAGCTCACAAAGTTTGTAGCACCTTGGCACCCTACCTTTCACACATTGGAAAAGGTTAGTTTGACATCTTCCTGGTATACCTTTTATTTTGGTATGTGTGTCAGTGCCTGTCACATAGAGATGTTCTATAATACCAATTAAATGAATAAATGTTCACCTATTGCTGTAAAGCAGTGGTCCTCAACCTTTTTGGCACCAAGGACTGTTTTCATGGAAGACAATTTTTCCATTGACTGAGGAAGTGGGAGATGGTTTGGGGATGATTCAGGTGCATTACATTTATTGTGCACTATATTTCTATAATTATTACCTTGTAATATATAATGAAATAATTATATAGCTCACCATAAGTTGGGGACCCCTGCTATAAGGGATACACCAGTGTCTTAGTCCATTTTGTGCTCCCATAACAGAACACCACAAACTGGGTAATTTATAATGAATAGAAATTTATTTCTCACAATTCTGGAGGCTGGAAAGTCCAGGATCAAGATGCTGGCATCTTGTGAGAACCTTTTTGCTGCGTCATAACATGGTGGAAGACATCACATGGCAGAAAAGTGAAGAGAGAAAGAAAGATGGGGTGCCAGGAGTGACTGGGAAAAAGGGGTGAACTTGTCCTTTTATAGGGATTCCACTCCCATGACAACAAACCCACTCCCATGATAACAGCATTAATTAATTCATGAGGGCAGATTCTTCATGGCCTAGTCACCTCTAAAGGTCCCATGTCTTAATACCATGACAATGGCCATTAAATTTCAGCTTCAGTTTGGAAGGGGGAAAACACTCAAACCCTAACAATCAGTGAACAAAAACCAAAACCTTGATCTTATAAACCTTATAATCCAGAGTTGGAGACACATAATAGATACATAAATATTTTAGGTAAAGAATGTCAAGAAGGATAAAAGAAAGCAAGGTAAGTGGAGGATGTTATGGAATTATAGAATTGCAAAATTATGGAGTAGCTTTTTTTATAGAGAGATATCATGGAAGGCCTCTTTGGTCAGGGGACATTTAGCAGAAATGTGATGTGAGGGAAAAGCTAGGCAGATATCTGTGCAGAAGAGCAAGTGAGAAGGCCTTGGGGCAGGCCTGTGTGTCATGTTTTTATAGCTACGAGGCCAATGTGCCTGAAACAGAGGAAGCAGGGGCAGCATGGGAGGAGGAGATGGGAGCAGAGAGGTGGCAAGGAAGTGAACAGGCAAACCATAGATGAATCTTTTAGACAACATTAAGGAGTTTAAATTTTATTCCAAATGAGATGGATAATTTTTTCAGGGTCAGAAACAAAGCTGTGAGGACACCCTATTTTGAAAGTCATTTTGAATAAAGAGAAAATAGTTATACATTTCACCAAGCAAGTTTATGTTAGATATGCAAAATAATGTTTGGATTTTAAGATATTTAATCATGAGGAAAGTTTATCAAAGAGCAATAATACATCTCATTCCCTAGAGATATTTAGAAAAGACCATGTTTATTTGCTATAAAATAGCACCTAGAAAAAAAGATCAATGTGTTTTTTTTTCTCTAGCCACTTAAACTAATGACAGTCAATTTTATTGACCATGTAATCATACTGATTTAGTAATTAAGACCACCAGGAAAACTGGAATATATTCAGGTCTTGTGTCTACTGTTTTTCATCAGTAGGCTCTTCCCAGAGGAAATATCCATTTGACTGACTCTGGGTGAGTGGTTCTGCTATATTTGGTCCATGAACAACTTCAGTAGATCTTCAGTTACTTATTCTAAAAAAATATATTTTTATTTTTATTTTTTGAGCGTATACCACTAGAGGCTGACTAGGAGATGAAGACAATTTGTGATGATACATGATTTGATATTCTTTCAAACTGATATTTAAAAAATATTAGCCCAATCATCTTAATGGGAATGCAGAGAAATAAATTGCCTTTTATTAAGTATTATATACAAACTAGGTTCTCACTAATTCATTTTCAGCTCCCAATGAGAACATTCTGTTGAAAAAATGTGGCACGGCTTTTCCTATTCTTCTGTAGTTCTCTTCTTCACTGCTTTCTTCTGCTATTTTCCAAAGCCTCAATTTGTTAAAGGCACAGTAGAGTTTTAAAATTTAAATAATAAAATAAGAGATTTCTATAAAGAGCACTCTGTTTAACACTTTCCATTGTCAGAGTTCAGCTATCCGTGATCATGACTTTCAGTTGGTGGCCACCACTATTTCTCAAAAATACTCAACTGCAATAGGTTTGCCCTAGTGAAGAATGTTTTCTTTCTTCTCAAGGGCACTGGGAATGAGATCAGTGCCCAATGACTCCTATGACATTTTGGTAGCCTTTATAGATTAGTGATAATTAGTTGCCATGCTGGCTGGCCCTACTCTTAATGTGGCATTATGGACCACATGCACATGTTGTAAACAATAATGCTGCATAGGACTTGCACAAAGACCATGTGACAACTTCACAGGCCAGGTGGGACTTAGGGCAGGGGAGTTAGGGACAGTTTGAAGAAGTATGGGAGTTATGGTCTCTGACTCCTACTCTACCTCTTGTCCCATGCACCACTGAGACTACAGTGTCGTTCTCTTCCCTTTCTTGCGAATCATTGCTTGAGAGGCTTACTTTATTCCCTTGCAAAGCACAATGACCGCAGCAGTAAGGGATTAATACTTGTTTGTTGGTTTTGGTTTCTGTTTGCTTTAAATAATGGTGGTGGATGCTCTAGTTGTTTTTAGAAACTAGATTAAGGAGTTAAATGATGTTTGTGCTTGCCAACCAAGGCTTTAGAAAGACAAGATGTCTCCGTCTCTAGATGGAAATGTATTTCCAGGGCCCAGGCAGAAGACTAACACAGCCCTGCCCACCCTGTTCTTTCCTCCTCTTCTGAGGCTCCTCTGACAGCTTGTTTTGTAATCTTATGACTGTTAAGGTTAGGGCCATTAACATAAATTCCTTCCACCAGCAGACCAAAGTTCTGTGTTTGCTAAGTGTGAACTCAAGTCCTGGAAAGGGAAGGTGAAAGATCTCTCTCTCTCTCTCTCTCTCCTCTCTTTCTCTGGTTCACCTCCAGGAATTTCTGGCAGATCCATAAGCTAGATGAGACAAAGAACAGATAAAATTCCCTATTGTCATGAAGAAATCTGGGATGCTTGTGTAAGTCTAAATTATCTATTTCTGGTTCTCAGCAGCCTATTCTGTCTAAACTCCTTCACACACAGCCTTCCCCACCTCCCTGTCCAGGGACCTGCCATTACACACTCAGTACACACACATGTCGTCCAGCATTGCATGCAATTTATATTATTCATGCATCTTATCTCTGGTGTCTGAGAAGTTCTGGATGAGATCAGACAGAAGAGTTGTGCCAAGACATAACATCAGTTAGTACAACATCAAGACTTTTTAAAAATACTATTGCACAGTATCAGTGATAATTGGGCTTAATGATAATAACACACTCTGTATGATAGCAGAGATATAGCATCCGATATGCAGAAAATAATGCAAAAAGGAAATGGAGAGAAGACAGTATGCATCTCTGGTTGGGAAACCCTGGACAGAGGATAGTCCACATGTGCAATGACAAGTAGGGGTGCTGGGTTCACACGTGGTCCTGGATGTAGAAGATACCCCTTTCTGATCTGCCTTCAGGGCAGCCTTGAAGCTGGTAAGGACGCTAATCTTGGGGCAGCCCCTCTGCCACCGTTTGGCTGTTCAACTTCAGAGGGAAATGAGGGGCTCCATTAGATGGCCTCTGATGTCCTATCATGGTCATGGCCTTCAGTTGCCTTGCCCATCACTACTTCCCAGAAGAGCCACACCTCCCATTCTTTTTCCGGACACAATTTCCCTGACTCAGCCTAAAAGTGGGGTGGGATAGCGGGAAGGGGAGAAGGAGGAGGAGTTCCTCAGATTGTTTTTCTGCAATTATTTTCCCCGAAGGTTTTATCCAGACATGAATATGTGTGATGGGAGCAACTAGGTTTACTCATTTGAAGAGCAGGAGGCAGTATTACAGCTCTGGAACAGAATTCACCCCAGACGTTCCCGCTCAACTGCAGGACTTCACAATGGGGTAGGGAGGAAGGGACGGGCTTCTCTGAAAAGCACAGTCCTGTTCATGGAACCTTCCTTATATTGAATGCCTAGCAGGAGTTATTATCATCTTCATTTTATATATTAGGAAACTGAGATGCAGGGTGCTTATATAACTTACCCAAGGTCACACAGCTAGTAAGTAGAAGAACCAGTATTCAAACAGAGAGCCTTTTGCCTTCAAAGTCCATATTCTTTCCACTACGTAAACTGCCTCTTGACTCAGATTTCTTTGGGGGAAATGATTCCAAGCTTTGCAGCAAAAAGAGGGTTATTTTTCTACAGTGAGCATAATTTGGATGCCTTGCCTATGGGCAGGCCTGTTTGCGGTAAAAAGAGAGTGCTGATTAATTCCTGTTCTGCCCCCTGTGAAGCTGTAAGCCGATGCAGCCGGCCCCAGCTTCTCTGGTGGCACTGGGGACAAGACGGTGTTGGCGACTGTTCTGCGGTGATATGTCCATAGTAAACACACAAGCCTGAGGTTAGAGTGGCTGAGGGGTAACTCCTCTGGGATTCAGCCCCTCACTCGTTACATAAATGCAGAAGTACAGACAAGTCCCCAAGCCTTCACAGATGGCACCAGGGGTGATGGCCCATCCTGGTCTGGAATCTCACCTGCCTGACAGTGATGCCTGTCATATTCTCTGAGCCAACAGCAAAGGCTGCACAGTGAGAAAAATAACCATTCTTTCCTAAGCAGATGAAACCTGAGCCTTTCATTTCATGACACTAATCACCAAGTAAACAGGCTCTTTTATGCTAACATCTGTGTGAGGGCTACTTCCTATCTGCCTCCTTCCTGCCGGCCTGTTCTCATTGGAATACCAGCAACATCATGGGGCTGCCTTAGCCCTGGAGGCGCCCCTGGGCTATCCCAGGGCCTGGGCCTTGTTCCACAGAGGCTTGGTTTTAGGAACTTTCATTTCCTCCCAGGGGTAAGTGGCTCCTTTGGTGTGCAAGATACATGAGCTGCCTTGGCAGTGGCAGGGACCCTTTTAGTGGTCTCCATGGCATTTTCTTGGATTCTAGAGTTTTGTGCCCCTAAAGGTACCTGGTTAATTCACTGGGAGAACTGACTGCTTGAGAATAACTCTTGATTTGCTTTAAGTTTCTTATTTGCCTGATAACAGTCAGTTCATGAAGCAGTTCACATACGCTAGTGCCAGATTTATAAAGTGTGAATTCAATTCTGTCTTTGGTTTTCTCTGCCCAACTCCCATCATTTTCCTATTGTAGCTTCTTTTAAAACAGCCACGTTTCCTTTCTACAACCCCTAGTAAATACTGCCAGATTAATGAATGGGGGGAAATGGCAATCGCTTATATCATTTCATATGTGGACTATAAACAGTCCCTGTTCTCTGAGATTCTCCTTACAGTGTTCCTATGAGACCAGGGTAGTTATCACGCTCCAGGTTTTATAAGAGAAAAAGCAGAGACCATTCCTCCATTCCTTTTCTTTCCCACTGCCAAAAACCAAAAACAAATAAACAAACAAAAAAGCAACCAACCAACAAACCCTGAAATTAAGTGAATTGAGAACGAAGTCAAAGGAGCGGAGGCCTCTGTCTTTAAGCCCAACACTTTGTGATTTGCTTGATTACACTTCCCACAGCCCCTCCCTCCAATCTCATAGGCACAGACTCATTACCCCATTAGGACTTGGCTGGGGAGGCCTAAGGGACAATGAGAACATAGAAAAATCTGGCTGGGCTTCCAGAGTTAACAACTTCTCATGTGCAATAAAACCAGACAGCATTTTTGATGGACCACATTCTCATTGCATTCAAAGAACCTTGGAAAGCGTCCATGCCTGCTAATTTCCAATAAGAAAACATCCCAGGGCAGGGTGGGGGGGACGTGTGGCAAACTTGTGTCTTTTGAGCTCGCCCCTAGCATTTGCAGGGCCCAGGGCAAGAGTACACATGGAGGCCCACATGCCCTATGCCTAAATATGTAAAAGTTATGATGCAAGCTTGAAAACACTTAAACATGAAATATGTTCTACCCTCCCTCCGTGACAAATGTATTTTCATTAATAATGTAGAGGCTAGGTTCAAATTTAGAGTTCTCTGACTTCTTGGAGTTCCATTCTGGAACATGATGGCCAGGGAGATCTGGCCCCTCACTGCCCAACCCGCTGCCCTGGTCCCTAGGTCTCCCCCTTCTCTTCAGACCCTGGCCCCATCCTGCAGTGTGTGGGGCCTCTCAGACTCCAACACACATGTCCAAGCTCCATGAATACTCCCATCCACAGACACCCCTGGAGCACCCCTTGGCCTAGAGGTGTGCCCAGTCTGAACTCAGATGGAGAGACCCAAAAAGGAGGCCCAACACAGGTCCTAGAAGCTGGTTCCAGCTGGTTGGGAAGAGAATTACAGGGTCCTGAGAACCCAAATCATGGTTAAGTGTGTATGTATGTGTGTGGGTGTGGGGGAGGTAATCCCTTTGGCCCTGTGGTCTCTTCTTTCCATGAAGAGAAGCATTGTTGAAAGAAGGCCAGGTTAGGCCTTATAAGGTACAAGGCACAGAGCAGAGGACGCTCTTGCTTGAGTTTATGGATAGTGTGTACCCAGTAGTTTCTTTATAAGAGAATGTTTCTCTTAGAAAGTGGACTTGCTGCAATGTCTGCAGATAGAGGAGCAACAGGGCAAGGGACTGTTCTTCACACACTAAATGGGAATAGCTGTAGTGATTCTCAATTTTGGATGCACAGTGACATCACTTGAGAAGATTTGCCATGAGACTCCATATTTATAGATTCTGACTTATTTGGTTTAGAGTGGGGTCTGGACACAGGTGTTTTTAGAAAGTTTCCAGGTGATTCTATGTATAGCCAGGATTGAGAACCTTTGGGCCCAGACTAATGATTTTGCTTCTCATACAACAGGACCGTTAACCTTTGTGCCTACCCCAAAGAACTCAGAGCCACTGTAACTCGGGAGACATTCATCTCTAGAATAATATGGCCTCTGTACTGGAGCTAACAGCTGAATCTGTGCTTGGAGCAATGGGTACGACTTGTCTGCATACAGTCTGCCAGTGATAGGCAGAAATCTTAACTGGCATCTCCTTTGTGCTCCATGCAGGTTGAAATTCAACATACTTAACACTTACAAACCATTACGACAATCAATCCAAATAATCTCCGATTGTAAAATATTGGCTGGCTTTACCATTGCCTGACAAAATAATCTAGTTACTCCTCCCAGAAATTCCTTATGAGAGACATTACTGTGCACCTTCATGAGGTGATTTGCAAGAAGGTGGCAGATGTGGGACTCAAATCTCTGTCTTTTGACTCCAAATCCTGAGTTCTGTCAACTCTACCAGGCAGTTTTTCATAGCACTTCTGGTTGACACAAACTCAGTTCTTTAATCCAAAACATTGGCCTACCCCAGAAAACTTGCAGGGAGATACGTTACCAGCTCGTAAAAAGCACACTACTCTCAAAATGAATCACTTCATCTAAGTCTACACAAGTACAGGCGGGGAGGAAACAACAGTTCAGAGCCTATGTGAATGACAATTATTTGGGGGACTAGGAAGTGGCTCTTTAATTCTGCAATTTATACATAAATTCTTACTCAGAACTGCGCTTACCCTTAACAATTGCTCATCCTCCAGTCCTGCAAATGTAGGATTTATGATTATAAGCCTGTGGGTACACTGTGACCCACGTGATACTTCACAATCACAAAGTCACAAGGCAGAGTGGGATCTTTCATGGCCATTAAGTCCACCTCTGTTTCTGGGAAAGTCTGCACTTAAGCCATCCCAGAGGCACAACTCCCCCACTTGGAATACAATTTCTTTCTCTCCTCAGCAGGGGGGCCTTCTATTCAGAGCCCAGGTCAAGACCTACCTTCCTGGCAAAGTAATTCATTGTGGATCTCTCCTCGGAGGGGAAAATTCAGGTTCTGGGGAATGGAATTTTATACAATTTGAGGAGTTCTCTTTATGACAAAGGATACAAAATTAGATACAAAGGTGAATATTTATTTAGCATGAGAAAATTAATCACAATAAATTACTGGAGCCTTGGAGATTCAAGTCTCTTTCTTCTAAGATCCCTTTGGGCAACTTTCCAGACATGCTTGTGTAGAATGCTTCCTGGTTGCGGCTGTCCTGCCCCACCTCGGAAACTCCTCAAAGCCCAGCAGATCCTGACACGCTCAAGGCCGGGTGAATCTGCTTCTTTCTTTTTGCAAATATGTATGGGTATTATTTATTTTCTGATTGGTCTATTTATGTGCCTGATCATTTTAAAAGAATATGAAGCAGAGATTCTTTCTCTTTACACTCCTGCAATGTAGCACAAATTGATTTTGCACACACCGTACTGTCATACTGTTTCTCCCCTCTGTTATTTCTCATTTCCCCTGCCCCGACTGCCGCGGTGACCTGACGAAACTCTACTTGTTCTTTAATACTTTCCTAAGTCTTTCTAGACCTGTGATTCTTAACTGGGGGTGATTTTGTCCCCCAGGGGACATTTGGTAATGTCTGGAGACGTTTTTGATTGGCCCAGCTGGGGTGGGGTTGCTACTGGTATCTTGCGAGCAGAGATGAGGGATGTCCTAAACATCCTACAATACACAGGACCGCTACCTGCAACAAAGAGTTCTCTAGTCCCAAATGTTAGTGGTGCTGAGGTTGAGAAACCCTGCCTGAGTTGGGTACCCTTCCTTTGTGCTCCCAGAGCCACATAGCCAGATTCTGTATTTGCCCTCTGAATTCATGGCTGTTTCCCCATTGGATGGTGAGTCCTGCAAAAGCCACTTTTGCATTTTAATAACCTTAGTATCCCCAGAAGCTAACAGTGCTTGGCATACAGTAGGAGATCTATAATGTTCATTGAAAGAACAGAACTTTTCTACTTTTATATGAACCATACAGTTTAGTGTATGCACCACATATTGTCCTCTTTTGAAATACCTCACTTGTGTAAATATTGTCTCTTGAAAAAGACTGTAAATTTCTTGAGGTCGATAATCATATCTTTCTTATACTTTTCCTCTATTTTACCACAATACTTTTGCAGTGCTAAGCATGTAATAGATGCCCAATAATTATTTGTGGATGATTATCTATCAATTTCTTGCAAATCTCTGTAAAGGTTAGTAACAGTTACATCAAGGTAGGGTGAACTTAATAAGGGAAGGTTTTTGTTGGAAGTATGCTCGAACCTGATTTTTGAAGAAGTAAAGAAAGAATATTTGATTGGAAAGGAGGGATTCCATATGCAGGCTAAAACAATTAGCGCTAAGTGCTTAATGATGCTTTTTAATTTATTAAAAGAAATCAGAATTTATGATGAATATTTTTAGTGAAATTTAATCCACTAAGAACAAGAACATCTTGAGGTTTGTTGAATGAACTATTTTTTTGGAAAGAGTTTCCAAGCCAATGTTGTGATTTTAAAGTAATTAAAGCACCATCTGATTGTCAGTGGGTCACTCTTCCAAATGTTTCAATATATAGCACAATCTAATGGACAAGAAATTGCTGTGAATCAAAATTACAGAAATGCCTTCAGGCCCTGAAAACGTTCCAAATTAAGGTGTTCTAAGGAATGGCAGCCCTTCCTTGTGCACAGGCCTTGTTGCATGTAACAGAATCGCTTATGGGCTCACCTATGAAGGAGAGGTCTTAGATTTTTTCACATCTTTGCTTCCCATTCATTTCTCTTTGTGTAGTGACTGAGAGGCTGATGAGGTGCCATAGGCGGGAATAAGTGCCCCTTATACAGCATCTTCTCCCAGATGCTTAATAGGTGAAAATCACAAGAACATGGAGGCTGCAAAGAACTACTGATTGTTTTAACAATCACTTGGGCACTTGAACATCTGTCTCATGCCTTGCAAAATGGTAATTAGCAGGCAGAAACACGAATGGCTTTTTACAGATTCCTCATGCCAACACCAGTTAAGCCCAAATCCTACATCTCTCCTCTGCCACTATGGGGGTCTTCAGGATAGCACAGGATTTAGGGATGTTGGCATGTAGCAGGGAGGAGACATCCCTGAGGCTCAAGGCTTACATTATTTAGCCAGGGGCTAACTCACTGCCTTATCTCTTTCTTATTGATTGCCCTGCTGGACAGGAACCAATTTCATTTTTTAGTTTACCTCCCAGGCTGTGTGTTGAGCTATTATGCTATGTCACCGTTATCATCTGATAGCCAGGGTGCCTTTCATTTTTTTTCTCTCCCAGTACATAAAGCATAGTGTAGATTACATGGTAGGAACTAAGTAAACATATCTTGATTGATTGATTTTTATTTTTTAAAGTACTTCATCTCAATAAAATTGGACCTCTACCATATCTCCCCATCACTGGCCCATTCCACCATGTCCAGGACTTCACATGGTATAAGTGCAGGTGAAATTTTGTCTGATGAATATTTTAATATTATTTTCTTTCATAGTAATAGACACATCTTTATTTGTTCATTAGTTTATATAAGTAAGGAAGCTGATGATTAGAATCTTTGATTTAGCTTGAGTTATATTTTATTTCCAACATGGAGAAGTAAAAGCCTCCATGGAATAAACATGGGGGAGTAGATTATAAGAACCTATTGATTTGATCCCCTGGGAGTTTTCTCATACTTCTCCTTGTGTAACAGACATTGCACCTCCAGCCATTGAAGTATGCAGTAACAGAAACTGGCCAAATATTCCCCTGGCCATAGAGATATAGTTAAATTTTGGGTGTATGAGCCAAGCTGGGCCAGTCAGAATCTTTCCCTGGTTTTGCTCCATGGGAACCAGCAGAAAGGAGTGAACTCCTTCTGACAGAGTTACTAAACAAAGTGGAGGTAATTGTGGAATGTCCTTCAGCCACTTTTCTGGTCTGCTCAGAGGGAACCTTCATTGTAGTAGAGCATAAGGCAGTTCTAGCACAAAAGCAGAGCCAAGAGATGAAGGGATGACAGAAGAGAAGGAAGAAGAAAGGAAGGGCTCAGATAAATAAATACTAGATGTTCAACAATTATTGATCCTAGATTTAGTCATGCTTAAAGCCAGTGCTTCCCTTGGATTTTCTTGTTTCAAGAGTCAGTTTTGTTTTCTTGCTTATTCACTTAAATTGGTTGTTTTCCACTAACAACCAAAGGAATTCTGATGAGCACTATCTGTGGAATATCCTGGTGGATCATCCAAATCAACTTGTTCAATTTTGGACAGAGTATATTTTACTAGAATTTCTTTCTCTAAAAGAACTTTCAGGTCTGGGTGAGGTGGCTCACTCCTGTAATCTCAGCACTTTGGGAGGCTGAGGCAGGAAGATTGCTTGATGCCTGGGCAACATAGCAAGTCATCCAGGCATGGTGGTACACACCTATAGTCCCAGCTACTTGGGAGGTTGAGCCAGGAGGATTGCTTGAGCTTGGGTGTTGGAAGCTGCAGTGAGCTGTGATCATGCCACTGCACTCCAATCTGGGTGACAGAGTGAGACACTGTCTCAGCAAAAAAAAAAAAAAAAAAAAAAAAGAATGTTCACAATTGAGTGTAATAAGTCCTCCAATTGAAGAAGTGGTCATCTTTTGTTCCTATGATTGTTTTGACCATCAAATAAGTCAATCATGTAAAGCTTTCATCACTTAGGACATGGTTCTAACTATTTGCTAACTATCATTGCCATCATCATCATCAACATCACCATCATGGTAGGTGTCTACAAAAGATTATTGCGATGAAGACTAGATTGAGAAATTGCCTATAAGCCAGAAAGTGTAAAGACTATATGGTGTGCAAGAATATTTTTGCAGGTATTACTTTGTGTTATTCTAAATGACTATTGTATATGTAGTATAACTTCCTTTGTGAGATTTTTGTTCTTTTTGTTGTTTTAAGAAGTTTCTTCTGTACTTGGTAGTATTCTTAGAGCTTTTTCAAGTCAGTTACATAAGCATATTTGGGGGGAGTTGGCAAGATTTATTTTTACCCAGAAAAACATGTCACTTTGACTATATACATAAGGGGAAACAAGAAAGAGTTTATAGACGTGGGCTAAGACAACCCCCAACAGCAAACACAATCCTATTCTTTTCCACGCGTTGTGGTCCAGATAACCAATAAGATCACTTTTAAAAAATAAAATTTTCTGTCACTTCTGGACTAAAGCAAAAATTTTAAAGAAATTTATAAATTATTTTTCATAAAACATGAGAATGGATCATCGAAATTAACCCCTGTTTCATGAGGGTCTGTCTCATGAGGCAATTAAAATCAATTTTGGTGAACAAAGTTACTTGTAACAGGGTAGGAAACTATAGTTGTAGTAATGTGGGGAAGACTCAGTAATAAGACAGAAATTGAGAAAATTCTAACTCTTTAAAAATCAACCATTTCTGCTCCAGAGGATGCAAGTTGAAAACTTCTTTGTTATTTCACTCACAATTTTATTTCTGTTCTCACACCCCACCTTCCTTTACATGAATATTAAGGACTAAGGCTTTAGCAACAGGCTTTTGGTTGTGGGGGAGGTAGGGGTAAAGGGAAAAGTGTTGTGTATGGCTTTTCATATGGTAATACGTTGGTTCCATGACAACCATTGAAAAAAGAAGGGCTGGAAACAAAAGCTGCAGCCGGAGAGAGGATCAGGGCTCTTTCAGGGGCGCTGTAAGAATAACAGCCAAGACTCCCTCCTCTGAAAGGTATCTGATGGCCGCTTGTCAAAGGGTTTTGTTTTAATAGTGCAGAGTCAGTATATAATTAATGCAGAGTTTTATGAGTCCAAATTTTACCCTCAATGATGCTTCCCTTTTAAAAGGTGGTGAATAAAAATCTGAAACCAAGAGGATGTGTCAAATCACTGCTCCCGTTTTGGGCCCCTGGAATGGAGCCCGTCTAGGGGATGTTGGTAGGCTATGGGTTCCAATGATCACACACTTTAGTTTTAAGTAAAAAGGTCAAGGGCTTTTATCTTTGAGTATAAGAAGGTGTTTAGAGCTGGTTGATAGAAGAACTGCAGTGGGAAAGGCTTCCTGTCCTCTCTAGGCAGCCTTTGAGCATAGTGCAACATGTTATTCCCCCTGACATGTCGAGATTATACAGGACACAGACAAGAGCAGGCTGTAGAATGCTGATGGCATTCCTGGGTTTCCTTGACCAATGAAAAGAAATCCCGACTGGCCATTTATCTTTCCAGAAACATGAAGTGACATCCACACGCCAGATTTCCTAATGTCCAGGACATCTAAGTTTTTACTTGAACTTTAGTGGTCACACATATGAATTAGCTGTTGTATCATGCTAACACAATGCATTCCTTCTAGCCAGTTCTTAAATACCGTAAAGTGTTGCATTCAGTAATAATGCTGACTTTACTAATTTTCTGTCCAGCCTTGTTTTTCTCTCATGTGTATTACCCAGTCTTTGATTGAATTATATTAAATTCCCCTTTTTTGTCCCCTTTAAGTAGTTGCCAAAAACTTGCCATGAATAACTTGCGATACAGTGTTTTCTCTGTTTGCATGGACACAAGAGCTTTCATCACAATGGAATGCTTATGGAATTACATATTTCAAAGGACACTAACATGAAAATACAACTTCATTCAGAGTCAGGTTACAATGATGAATAGTAATGCCACAATGATTACTAAAAGAATTTGCAATTTGCTTTTAGAGTATTGGCTTTGGTCTTCACTTTGGTGATTACAAAATGTAATTCGTTTTTTTTCTCATAAACTTTATGAACTTATATGAATCTCACTTTCATGCTATTCATGACTATAGTAGTGTTGTTTGATGAAAAGAAAAGCGGTATTGTAGCTAGGATGAATCAGAATTTGAGATCTGACAATATTGTTACCAAGACTGTATCATAAAATATGCTACTTTTCTTAAAACAATCTTATTTCCAAATGCATATTTTACTCAATATCTGCAGTGTGAAATTTATCATCCTTTAATATTTGGAAAAAATCAATAAACCATTCATTCACTGAATAAACTTTTAATAAGTGCGTATTGTGGGATAGAACTGGATTAAATTCTGTAGATACAAGGGTCATGATATGACCGCTATTTTTTTTTTTTTTTTTTTTTTTTTTTAGAGACGGGGTCTCGCTCTTGGTCAGGCTGGTTTCGAACTCCTGACCTTGAGCTATCCACCCGCCTCGGCCTCCCAGAGTGCTAGGATTACAGGCGTGAGCCACCGCGCCCGGCCTGACCGCTATTTTTGAAAAATTCATAGTTTAGTGAATAAAGAATTATATTAACAGATAATTATAGCTTTTGTCATTTTTTATATCTTATCTCTTCTGAAATTGAGATTTGATATGGCTTAAGTAGGTACGCATGATAAAAGATAAGAATAAAATAAATAAGGATAAGTAGGGAGAATAAAATCAAAACAGGGAAAGTAAAAGTAAGGGTAGCACGAGTTCTAGACACAGACCACAGAATCCTGTATTGTTGCCAGAGGTGAACCACAAATTTAACCTTGATATACTCCAACGGGCACTGATTACAAAATTCATGGTGTACCTAAGAGTAGAACCATCTAGAAGCTCATGATAAGCAAAGCTTTTGCTTGTATTGAGATGGAGGAGAAATTTCTCTCAAGGATCAATGAAAAGGCTACACAGTGAAATACAGTGGTACATTCTTAATTACATTCCTAAAATAAAGGCAATATTGAGTCTCATAAATATTTTGTATACTATTTCTCAGTGCAAAACAGGATAAAGTTCAAAATGCTTACAATGGCCACAGGTCTCCTTTAAGGAGTAGCCATAGTTAGCTTGCTCAGAAATATTAATAGCTGTGCTCAGTACCATGTAGCTCCCCTCCAAATACACATGTTCTCTCTCTCTCTCTCTCTCACACACACACACACACACACACACACACACGCAGATAAGTCAAACCTCCCAATTATAACCGTTATGGTGGCAGCTAATTGGCCTGGGGACAGGAGAAACACTTAACTCAAGAGTAACTGATGTTTACAGACTTGCTGGTGACTTACAAGGCCATCTGACACAAAAAGCTTTGCTTAGAAAGGATGACTGAAGTTGAGAGAAAACAATTGGATGTTTTCTTTGGGGGCATTTGAAGATAAGAGGTACACAGAGGGAGGCAATTATTTGGAAGTGTGAGCACAGACTGAAGGGCACAGAGGGAAAAGTTAGGTTGCAAAGGCCACAAGGCAGCTGAGACATAAATGAGCACAAAGTGGAAAGAGCACACGGAGCCAAGGGCAGAAGTGGTGCCATCGATAAGCTCCTGCTGCCCAGCTGGTCACTGGGACTGTGGTGGTTTCTGAACAACACAGCAGGTTTCCCTGGAGCCCTGCTCTGCTGTGGTTCTGCTCTTTCTGCAAGACATGGGTTCGTGTTTATTACTTGAACTAACCCGAGAGGATTACTGTTTTGTTTTTTTTTTGTCAGAAGAAGTCAAGTGGCTGATAGCAAAACCCAAAGTGCAACTCAGTAAGAGAAATCATTCAAGGGTGCAAACAGTGTAGTGCAAATATGCAGCCTCTGAAGGTCTGGCTTGAGCCAAGATAAAATGTACACTATAATTTCAGTAGCGAGACTGCATGTCCATAAGTGTTATTACTTATTTGTAAATAAGTTCTTCATAAGAATTAAATAGCGAGGTATCTAGATTTATACTATGGAAGGAATATGGAGTGTCGATGTCTAATGTAATTGCTTAAAGGTCTATCTGAATGCGCCACCTGCCAACAGACTAAAGGATAGGGTAGATGACTTTTTGTGGAAATGTTAAAAATGTGGGTGTTTTTCATCTGTCTATAGGTAAACTGATTCACAGTTCATGGTCTAGGGCAATATTTTCTAACAACAACAACAAAAATAATATAAACTCCCAGTTCTAATCTCTTCAAAGACACAAATAAACGGGAGACCAGAAACCCAAAGCTCTGTTCCATAAAGCAGAATTACCTCGATGTTTGTTTATAAACATTTCAAAGCACGGTGGGCAATGATTGTCCCCCATGGTCATAACAAAATTTCCATTTTATTCTCATAGGACATCTTACCTGGCATGATATTATTAGAAAGAACCAATAGACTTTTGGAGTTCAGCTATTCAAAACAATGGTTTTTGTTTTAGTAATATAAATATCAAGGTCTGTTGTACTGGATATCTTTTGTTTATCACAGGCATAAGAATGGGAGAGAAATGGAAATTTTTCAAAATACGTATGTCCAGGCCTATCCTTGAGGATTGGACTATAGGAGCAGGATGGGATCTGGGCCAGTGTAATTGGGTCAAGTTTCCCAAGTCATCCGGATCTGCTTCTCTGACAAAGGATGGTAAGATCAATGACTGGTGAAAAACCCATTCCCAGATGCCAATATCAGAACCACTGGGGGGTCTTATTTCCATGTTAGTTGGAATTTCATTTGAATGTATTCTTGCTTAATTTAATTGTTTAGACAATTATAAGTTTTAAAAAACATTTCAAAGTTGAGATTAGGCCTTTATTAAATTCCTAATTCAAAGAATCCATTCAAAAACTAGGCTCATTCTATTACATGACGGCGTCTGGTACAAAATGGGGATAACAAAAACAATAATCATATGTGGGATAAAATTGATTTTGTGAGTATAAGTATTCTCAAATATGATTTTATTATCCTTTCTTATTTTTTCCCCTTTGATCCTGATGAGCCAAACTAATTGATTTCTAGAAGTAATTAAGACTTCTAATTTGTTAGCAAGATATTGAAGGGCAGAGCTTATAAAAAGGTTTCCAAATGCTTTTGATACTACTAATTTAGGGAAGATTTTTTATTTTTCTGTAGAGGCTGTTTGTTACACTAAAAACAATGACACCACTCAAAGGTGCTGCCTTTCAGTTCCCTGATTGGACGATTTTCTATCATCTATGTCTCTATAGTGGATAGGATACTGGGCTTGATATCAGAAGAATGTTCTGGTTCTTCAAATACTAAAAACGTTCTGTTGGGCAAACTTCTTGTATTTTTAAAAAATCTTCACTTTGTCTGTTTCATTCAGCTGCCAAATAGATGGAATAGTATCTGCCTTATAGACAATTTTTTAAAAAAAAGAATGAAATAAAATAAACTCTACTAATACACTGCCACAGTAGGTGTTTAATAATTTTTTTCCTCCTAACTTTGGAAAGTTGTATAAAAACAGAGCATTGCGAATTCAAACAGGATTCAACTAAGTCATTCTTTTAACCAGAGACTGTGAATGGATTTGGTTTTGGTTATTGTAGAATGATCTCTCCCTTGAGATGACTTCTCTAGGCTAACAAGTTTCATGTTTTGAATAAAATGTAGAACTGTGCCCTTACAATTCCAACCATGAGTTTTCCTTTTACTTTGCATTGTCTCTATAGATGGAAAGTGAAGGGGAAAATTGAGGCAGCTGCCTGAATGAGTCCAGCCAAACCAAATAGAAACTATAATTGTGTGGATTATTATCAGCAAAAGTGGTCTGTCACTTAAATTATCTAGATAATTACCTCAGTTCTTGCTATACTTTGTGTACAGATATATAACCTTAATATTGGAGAAATGTGAGGGGTTATGTTTTAGCCAAATTTTAATTTCCAATTATTCTTTCATGAGCTTCTTTGCTTCGTTGGTTTAACAACCACACGGAGTTACCTTATTTCTTTTTCTACCATTTGTTGTACCTAGTTGGATAAGGAGGTGATGTAATCCCCAAAATCCAAATACATACCTTTTTACGCTGAGTTTCAAAACCAAAGATGACTAGTACTTTAAAAATATTTCCTGAGGCATGAAGCTGTTTATGTTTCTCTTGGGGAGCTAAGAATATTCTAGGTGAGGTGAGGATTTTGAGATCTGGATCCCTGTGTTTCATAAATCTCAATGTAGTACTCTAAAATTTGTTTTAAAAAGTTATCTATAATGTATATATTAAATATTCAGATAAATGAAAGCCTATGTAATTTTCTTTTTCAAGTGAAAACATTTAAGTTCATGTACACAACAGCTAAAATTTCTGCGTGAAAATGGAAAATCCTATCAGCTATTTGGATATACGTCTACAGAATATTAAACATGAGGCATTTTTAAATATTCAGGAATTTGGAGTTATTACATGTAGAGCATCCAAATGCTAGCCTAGAACACCAATAAGTTTGTTTTGTAGGAGCTGTCTGCCAAAACTGAGGGTATCTCAGGAGGGCAGGCTCTGTGGAAGATTCTAATTAGATATGTTTAGAAGTTTTTGTAAGATGTGAGTGCCTGACCTAGGAAGGCAATTGGATATACAGATAAAATGTTTGGTTTATTGGAACAAGCCTTATACTATGACTCATAAACCTTGGGATTTTGGAAAAGACATTTCTTGTGTTCCTCAGGATCTTCACTTGGGGTGTTATGGCTATGCGAGGGCTCTGGAGTCAGACTAGAGCCAAACTGCTTGGGTCTGAATCCCAGCTCTTCAGTTGTTTTTTTCTCTTTTTTTTTGAGACAGAATCTCACTCTCTTGCCCAGGCTAGAGGGCCGTGGCGTCAGCCTAGCTCACAGCAACCTCTAACTCCTGGGCTCAAGCAATCCTCCTGCCTCAGCCTTCTGAGTAGCTGGGACCACAGGCACGTGCCACCATGCCTGGCTAATTTTTTCTATTTTTAGTAGAGAGGGGATCTCACTCTTGCTCAGGCTGGTCTCAAACTCCTGAGTTCAAGCAATCATCCCGCCTTGGCCTCCCAGAGTGCTAGGATTACAGAGGTGAGCCACCACACTCAGCCCCAGGTCTTCAACTTGCTAGTTGTCTTTCAGCAACTTACCTAAACACTTTGCACCTCAGTTTCTTCTCTAGGGCCCCATGATGAAGGCAATTCTGTCATCCTCAACTGGTGCTTTACATGGATGCTCTGGCTATCCACATCCCAGGCAGTGAAAGGTGAAAATAGCACATGAGGTTTTTATACTCCAGGCCTGGGAATTGAACACTTCAATTATTTCTGCATACTGGCCATCGGCTGGAATCTAGCCATGGGGCCCCAGCTAAATTCAGAGGAGCTCGGGAAATGTGGCCTAGCTGTGTGCTCAGGAAGAGGAGAATGTACTCTGCTAGGTGGCTAGCAGTATCTTCCACAGTTGCTGACATTTAAAACCAACAGATTTCTCCAATCTCTCTCTCTCTCTCTCACACACACACACACCCCAGTTTCTAGCACAAATAAAGAGAGAGAGAGAGAGAGAGAAAGAAAGAAAAATCTGGAAATTCTGGCTGCATTCCATATGGCAACGATTTGCTGAGGCCAAGTAGTAGCTGCCGTTTTGGAGGAAGCATGCTGTCCCTGGATTGCTGTCATTTCCACTCCTTCTATTTTTGTTCTAACCCTAGTCTCACTTCACTTCATTCAAGCATGATCAACTCATATTTGAAAGGATTATAGTTAGGAGCCCTCTTGGCTCCTTAAAATAATAAAAATAGCTAAAGTAGGGAATTTTTAAAAAAGATCCTTTAGACATTCAGTACTATCCTAAAACATATCAATTTACTTTTGTTTGCTAAGTTTAGTATCTCAGGTCAAAGCCTTTTCATTAAATATGTATCTACTTATGGGAGTTCAGAGTTATCTTTCTTTTATAAATCTCATACATAATATCATCACTACAATGTTCGATTTTTTTTAAGTAAAGGGGAATTTATAGACAGTTGTGAAACACACTGAGGAAAGAATCCTTCAGATTTTGATGATTTCCCCCTCATCATTCCCAGTTGTCTTATTCACATCTAATTTTTATTAACTTCTTTTTACTGAATTGTTCCAAAATATTTATAGTTAGTATTCACAGAAACAAAAATTTCCTCTTATTTTGCTCTCATTATTTCATTGGGTGAAATAATATTATGAAAAATCATGGAATTATACTAATAATAACAAATACGTTTCACATAAATAAGTTTGAAGACAAACACAACTGATTCTTAGTAAGTATATTATTACAGGCTAAGTTGTGTAATAAAGAAAGTTCCATAAAGAGATGTTTTAATATGGATAGAAATTTATTTTCACATAACAGTCCAAAATCAGGTCAGCAGTCTGGGTTGGGTAAACAATAACCCGTGGTTGTTTTCTTTTCCTGTAAAGTTAAAGGTGAGCTATGCCATGTCTACATTCTAGCCCAAGAAGATGGGAGAGGAGGAAAGAGAGAGTCTAAGGCAAGCAGGATTATTTACGGAGATGACCATGATGTTGTACTTATCATTACTGCTCACATTCTATTGGCTCAAACCTAGTCCCATAGCTTTACATCTCTGCAAGACAGCTAGAAAAATGTAGTCCATAGCTGACCATTTATCTAAATGAAGATGGAACTTCTGCTATTTAAACGAAGGAGAGAGTTAATTCTAGGTATCAACAGTCTCTGATCTTCAAAACAAAGAAAGTAATTGGTGGAAATAGAAGTAAGTCCTGTGTGACACTGTATTAGTTAGCTTTTGCTGCATAATCATCCCACACTTAGTTGCTGAAAACAACAAATGTGTATTACTTACTCCTCACAATCCTGGAGGTTAGTTGAGCAGTTCTTCTTATCTGGCTGGCTTAACTGGGGCTGTATGATCTAGGAATTCTCATGAGGCTGTCTGATTTTTTTATCCACATGATCTTTCATCTTCTAATAGGCTAGACCAGGTTTCTTTTCATAGATTTCTCAGGGTTCCATAAAGCAGCAAGAGTGCGAGCTCCAAAAGCATAAGAAATTTCCAAGTCTCTGCTTGCAAACATTTGCTAAAGTCCTGTTGGTCAAGGCATGTACAACATAACTATCACCAGATTCAAGAAGTGGAAAGGCAGGCACCACCTCATGATAGGAGAGGCAGCAATACCACATTGCAAAAAAGAATACATAGAAAGAAAGGAGACATTTGTGGCCATTTTTGAAATATACCACAATTAAGAAATAATCTATTAACTTTGAAGGCTCAATATTTTATAGAGAAAATGGAGAGTGTTGATTATTCAGGCTAGTCTGCTATATGAAATTCAGTCAATAAAGCTTCTATTTGTTATGAGATTTGCTCCTTGAAGGAGAAATAACTGCTTACCTTTATCCCTACTTAGAAATAAGAAAGGATTTCTTAGATAAGCAGGATTTCTTTCTAAGAAGGATTTCTTAGAAAGTATAAGCCACAATAAAAAGGTTGATGAATTGAATATGTTGGAATTAAGAACTATTTCATTAGAAGACATGAATAACATAAAAAGCCACCAACAGATGGATTGTTTATGCAGCACGTATAACCAACACGGGTTTGGTATTCAGATCATATTTTAAGAAAAACCTCTGAAAATCAAGAAAAAGATGAACAACTCAATAGAAAAATAGAAAAAAACTACAGGATTATTTTATAGAAGAGGAAATTCAGTAGGCAATTGGCATATGAAAAGAAGCTCACCCATATTAGACATGAAGAAAGTGCAAGTACAGACCTCTATCAGATATCATCACACTCAAAAGATTGCCAAAAATTAAAAAGTCAGACAAATAATGAACGTTGAAAAGAATATGAAACAATAAGAAGTCATGCATTATGAATAAGAAAATAAGTTGGAGTAACTAGATTGGGAAATGATTTGGCATTGTTTTATAGAGTCAAAATGTGCATATCCTATACTCCAGAAAATCACACCTAGATAAACACTCTGCAGTAATTTCTACACTTGTATACCTGGAAACATGTTCACAGCCGCAGTGTATGTAAAGTGAATGTCTGGAAACAACCTAAATGTCCATTGACATCAGACTATATAAAAAATATTTTTAATCTTTTTCATACTAAGTCGATTATACAGCATAATAAATAATAACTAGCTACAAGTATAATGTAAGTGAAAAAACATCTTTCCACAGGATAAATACAGTGTGAGTATCTTTATGAAAAATTTTCAAATATGCAACCCACACAAAAACAATATATTGCTTAGTGATACATACATATGCCATAAAAATATGAGACAATAGAATGATAGAACAAAAACTCAGGATAGTGGTGTGGGGAACAGGATAGAACACTTGAGAGTGTCAATGACAATATAGTATTTCACTATATTATAATTCTTTATAACTTACATGTTTGTTATATGTATTCTTTGGAATATATGTATATTTCATAGTTTTAAGAGAGTTTGATGGTACGTAGACTGATATCAGTTATAGTGTTTAATCAGGGCTTCTTAAAATATTCCACTACATATTCATTATGCCTGAGGGTCTAGGGATAGAGTCAACACCCCTTGCTCTAAGCACAGATTGTCTTTGAATTCTTCAGTGAAATTAAAAAAGTTGATCATAATTTTGCATTCTACCCCATAATTTTCCAGTGATTATTTTAATATTAAAATCAAGCCATTACCTTAAATATCTAGTGGAATTGAAGTTCTAGAAAGATGAATCATTTAATCCTTTTGCTTTGAAGACTTCCAGCAAACCATAGAGTACTTAAATGGTAAACATAGTATTATAATGGGAGGCCATATTTAAAGTGTTTAAATTAAAAAGCTGTGGCATTCATGTACTCACCAGCAAATTGGTATTAACTGATCAACACCTAAGTGGACATATAGGAATAATGTTTATCGGGCATTGGGTTGATGGGAGGGACGAGGAGGGGATGGGTATATACATACATAATGAGTGCAATGTGCACCATCTGGGGGATGGACACGCTTGAAGCTCTGACTGGGGGGGGAGGGAAGGGGGAGGGAAAGGGAAACACACGTAACCTAAACATTTGTACCCCCATAATATGCTGAAATAAATAAAATAAAATAAAAACTGTGACATTAAAAAAAAATTCCCATTGTCTTTGGGTAGCAAAGAAAGTGGACCCTTCCCTTGTACATATCATCATCATGTCATGCATTGCACTATAATTGCTGTCTCATTGGCTGCATGCCCTCTTAGAATATAAGTTCCTTCTGGTCAGAGTTGTTAGATTTCTGTCTTTGTACTCCAGTAAAATGAGTAGCACACAGAATGCTCTATAGGACTCCCCTGCCACTTTGGGCTCTCTTAAAAATAGGAGATTATCAAGACTGTAAGTTTGGCAGTAGAGGACAAACCGTCCCATAGGGAGGCGTTACTGGCATTTACAGTATCAACACATCAAAAGAGCTGGTCCTTTCCTTCAGGATCTCACTAATCACACTTGCCATTTCCATGTTGGTCTCAGGGAGCATTGTGCTCTCAGGCTTTCTGAAATAAGAGTAAATATGAATATGAGCCCTTCTCTCAATACAACCACACATGTGACTGAGATTAGGCAGTAGCCTTTGACAAAACTTTCTTAAATCTAGTGGGTAACAACAAAGAATAATTACTACTCAGAAAGTAATTTATTGATTGGCTATTGTTGCCATTGGAGTCACCAGTCCAAATTTATGCATTGTCTCTTGCTCCAGTTTCAATATGGCAGTGGCCATCTTTCTACTACCACCCTGTAATACTCTCAAGAATACTAAAACTCTTGGCTCAAGAGAATATGGTTGCAGAAAGAGAACAGAATCCAGTTTATTCACTGCTAAACTCTACGTTTGAAGTAATGATTTTCAGTGTTATGATCTATTGGGGGTTCGCAATGTCCCCAATAAAGATAGGGTCCCCTGGCAGACTGTGTTGTAAGAGATAAAAGAAACAAAGACACAGACACAGAAATAATAGTTAAGAAAGCGGGGAGGTCAGGGGACCACCAGCACTTTGGTGCTAAGGTGGCAGTGACTGAACCCCAGCACTTGCTTTTTATTATCTTTGCCATGTTGCAAAATACAATGATCTCATGTGAAAAAATCACGGGATACAATGATCAAAGGTATCGGGGCTCCCCCCAAAATCACAAGGTGTCTTAGCTAATTTCCTTCTCCTTTCTAGAAGTGAAAAGCACATAATTCTTCAGTAGGTACAACCCCTTTGATCAAGGTAAACTGATTTATCCCACGCTCAAGCTATGTACATGGATATCAATCTTTAATGTCAGTAGCTGTGACCCATTTGATCAAGAAACAAGGAAACTACATGCTTCCTACTGGGAGACTGGTTTTACATTAACTGAGGCATTGCTGAGAGAAAGGGAAAGAAGGAACTTGGCCCAGGATGCAAACACTATGGAAGCCTCGAGACCCTTCTCTGGGGCTGACATATTGCAATCTACCTCTACAGCCATGAGAAGTTTTCATGTCAGTCCACCTGCAGCTTTTCATGCATGAGACCCCTTAGGCTCTGAGGTTGGAGCATGCTTTGCTGTACTCCCAGATTGCTGATATATGTCCCCCAACTAAGCAGTTAACATCTGCACTTATTTCAGGCTTCTGCTCAGGCAATTCCTTCACCTCCTGTCCTCTCACAGCCTCAGACCTCCTCTCACAGCCTCAGCCTCCTTAAGTCCCAGTGGTCTTAATCCCATCAATGATCTACAGTATTTCAGCACAATTAACAAAGGAACTATCCTCTCCCCTCAGTGGATATCAGCTCCAACAAAACCACCACATAGGGTTGAAAACATTTAGTATAGGGACAAGAGATAGCTGGGATGGAGCATGGCTAGTGGGAGTTAGGGGAATTTTCCTTAGAGGTAGCTCAATAAACATTTGTTGAATAAATGAATTAAGGGCTAGTGAGAATTCTTCACATAACACTGTGATGAGAAGAAAATGCAAAAGAAAACTGAGAAATGAAAACATAGGAAGTAGAAAAATAAGCAAACCAATTCTTACAAATCAGAATAAGATTGATTAAATGGTTTTTGTTGCCAACTGTTTTTGAACCTTAGTTGAGTGTAATTCCACTAATGGGGTGTGCCAAACTTCTGATGGGCCCCATTTTCATGACCTAATAAAACAACATTGCAAACGGAAGGGCAGCTCACAGTGTTTGCCAAGGGAAAAGGAAATTCTAGGCACACCAATTTGGATGTCTTTCAAGTTTGATGTGTGTGTTTACTTTAGAAGTCCGAACACATGAATGATTAAGAGAGCACTCCTCAGATTTGGCCTGTTCATGTCAAATGACTAGTGAAATGAGTACATGATTTAAAAAGATTACCTTTTTTTTTTTTCTGAAACAGAAAAGAATAAAAATCCGGACTGAAAAATCATTCATTTATCCAACAAATTTGTGTTGTGCATTTCTATAGAAATACTCTGATGGGTTGTAGGAATAATATGAATATTTAAGAACATTCCCTAATTTCTAGTAACCTAGCATGTAATGGAGATAAAAAGCGATATAAATTATGAAGGCTAGGGTAAAGATCAAGAAAGGACTTCAAGAGAATTATGAAACAGCAAAAACAAACAAAAACCATAGGAATGTACTATAGTAAAATCTATCCAATCTGATTAATAATTATGAAATAGAAATTGATAGGCCGGGTGTGGTGGCTCACGCCTGTAATTCTAGCACTCTGGGAGGCCTAGGCGGGTGGATTGTTTGAGCTCAGGGGTTCGAGACCAGCCTGAGCAAGAGCGA
>VBSM01000361.1:64245165-64255440 GCA_008086735.1 Cheirogaleus medius | reverse complement strand
GAAAAGAAAAGAAAAGAAAAGAAAAAGAAAGAAAAGAAATAGAAATTGATAAACTTGGAGGTTAAAGCATTATAATGGTTGGCAATTGGTTGTAAGACTTAGTACAAAAGAGGTGTCAATGGAATAGACTATGTAACAACTCCTGATTAAATTTATGTAGGGTTCTATTGTTGTAGAGACAATATCTTCTAGAGCAGGGTACAGGGAGGAATGATCATAGCAAACTCTACTTTCTCAATGCTCCTTATTGAAACAGGATCCAGAAAACAGATACCACTGGAAATGGAGGGAGGAGGAAGAAAGAGTAGTTTATAGCTACAAAGAAAGGGTTTACAATAACTTATCCTTATTGATATAAGGAATAACAAGAAATCATAATATTGGGGTTATGATTTCCTGGAAGAACAGCAAAGTTCAAGTATATATATGGGTGGAAGAGTCAGAAAAAGAACTGGTAGGCAGAACAAAATGCAGATAAAAAGTGTGAGACAGGTAAAGAGAAAAAAATAAACAGTAACAATTTTATATCAGTTTGAACTCTACCATCAGTGGGCATATTGTGTGCTTTGCTAGTGGAATGATTATACCTACTTATGATTAATACATAAATACATACCTTTCATAATTTAACCTTTGGGAGTTAAAATTGGAATGTGGCAGAAAGTACTTGGGGCAAAATGTTATTCACATGTAAGGGATTATTATTATATCCCTTTCATAGAATTTTTTTTTCCTAGTCTAGAGTAGAAAAAAGTAAACCAAAAATCAATATTTTGAAAAGTGATGAAAATACTTATTCATTCATTCTATACACATTCAGTAAATGCTTGTTGTATATCATAAAGCACTGTTTGTAATTAGAAAACTACTATAATGTTGTTACTTTAACTCTTCTTAAGCATTTTCATTTTTCATTTGTTTTTACTATACAGCTAATGCGTTTTGTGAAGACAAGGATGTACAGTATATTAGTCACGTTATCTAAGAGATGTTTCATTTCCAGTGGAACCCTCACCAATTACATTAGATAAAATAAAGCAAAAACTGTCACCTTCCATGTGCTTGTGGCAATCATAATAACTCATACTTTTAAACTTTTGGGGCCAGAAAGTAGTAGCAGGTAGAGCTGCTTTCTTCTTTTTTAGCCATCTGCTTTTTTCTTGAGAGAAGCCCAGTATAATCAGAGGAACAATGTTTCCAGTTAAAAAATATCACTCTATTTAGACTTCTTTAAAATTATGTTTGGTTATATAACCTGGCATTTACCAGTGAGAGGTAAGAAGAAATCCATTGATAAGAAAGACTGACTCCTCCATAATGCCTTTTGCCCTTTGTCTATCCCCTGCTTTTTCTGGGAATGTGGCCATGATTAGGCAGCCATCTTGTGAGCACGAGGACGTGATGGTGTGTGAACCATGGCGGGGCGGAAGATTGCAGTAAGGATCTTTGTTGGCACTCTGGTGCACTATACTTTCTGTAGCCCTCCAACTTCAAGATTTCCTTGATATGTGAGAAAAATATACATGTATTTGGGTTGGCCACTGTAGTCAGGTTTCTATTTCATGGCATTTAAGAGTCAGGGATAAAACAATAATCCTAGAGGAAGAAAAACTAAGGATAAGAAACCCAAAATATGGACAAAATGCAAATCAATAGAAAATGATCTTCTCACACTCTAAAATTGGTTTCAACTTCTATGAAGTAGTAAACTAGTCTACCAAATGTGATATGTAGCTCATATAGTAAATGCAGCATTTCACTGATTTTAAGATTTACATTATTTCATACTTTTAGACCTCCAAAATTTGGTGTTTTACAATTGCTGTTGGTTAGGTGGCACTCATATTGTAGATGTTATTGTTTGCACAGGTGCATAAAAGCTTGCAGAATTAGTGTCAGTGGCTTAGAAGAAAATTCTAGACACAATAATAGAGTTCTCATGTAAGAAATGCTGCATCACCAATGTTCTTGATGGCATAGATGATGCTATTGTGTGGAAGAACACAAACATTAACAATTCATATACATAACATGATTTAGTGGAGTTGAACTTGAAATATGAGAAAGCTTTACAAATGCCTTAACTTATTTATATTGTTCATGTTTTCCTTTTTATATGTATAACAGTGATATATATACCCAAATAAATCTAAATGGGCTCTTTTAGTAAGTATAAAATTAAAATTTTAAGAGATGAAAAAGCATGTCGTAATTTAATTGGTAGCTCTTTAATCTTTCTTCGTGGTATGCAGAATAATGATGTGTTTTACAAGATATGATATCCTAGATTTAATGAAATACCATAAAGCTCCCCTCTGCCAGGAGTGTAAGTCAGCTTTCTTTTTCACAGCATGATGTAAAGAACACAGGCCTTGGGGAAAGAGGCCAAAGACTCTACCCCAAAGTAATGTTTTGTGGATTCTGTGCAAAATGTCTAGTAGAAGGTCTGGTAGTTATGTTGCCTTAGGGACCCATCCTATGAACTGCTTTCGTAAGTGGTAGCTCAGAATGCTAATCTGAATCTGCACAGGCAAGCAAGATTGCAAAATTGACAGATACACAATATATATATTTGTTAAGTGAATTAATTTCTAAACATTCCAATTAGCTTCATATATCATGCAGGTTAATCTGGTATTTTAAACATTTCTTCCAGTGTAATGTTTTCATGTAATTTATTTATACTTTTGCCACCTTCAACAGTTCTGTATTTCAAATACGTTTCAGGTACTATGTTGACTTCTCTCATATAGAGGCAGGTTCTTATACGCCTGTTTTAAAATCGAAGGATCCACCAAAGTTTCAAGAGATTAAATAAATTGCCTAAGGTCACGGAGATGTAAGTGACATAATTAGGATAAGAATTCACATTTATCTGTTTAAAAGTCCATGTTCTTTATACTATATATAAATTTTAATAATCCCTAGATCACTCCCAAAAGGATACTGAAACCACAGAGTAAGTTGCTAACAGAAGCGATATATCACAACCAAACTATGGAAAATTCAACTGTAAAAATGTAAACAAAAACTAACCAGTTATTATCAACTAGCATTACTCAGAAAAAAAGAAAAAAATATATATAATGGTATAAAATTTTATATATAATGAATAGAGAATAAAGAAACAGTGGTTACAAATGACAAAATATTCTATTGTAATTTTTTTTTTAAATATGATGACAAAAGTAAAAATGGTCTTTTGATTGCCAAGATGCTTTTTTTTTTTTTAAATTATCTTTATGAAAGAATCCAACAGGGCAAAATATGTTTTGGACACAGGAAATTTCTTCATTGAGAATCCAATTTCCCATGCACTATCAATTTAAATGTGAAGATGTAGAATCATTGGCCATATCTATACTAGCAACAGAATTGGGTATGACAAAGACTTGTTTAATCTGATTGGCTAAGATTTATTAAGATGATTGGTACAATTTATGATGTGTAATAGTCATAGCTAAATGCCTAAGCCAGTCTTTAAAAATTGGTTTTATTTGAGACTTACAAACTGATTTTGTATGAAACCAAGCCCTCCCATAAACAAGAACTTTATTCCTAGGGTCTTGAAAAAAACACAAGAACTACTCTCATAATAGATTGGAAGATCACTGAACATCCTGCTGTGCTCTTGAGCATGGTAGGAGCCATTATTTGATTATAAGAAGAATGTGAAAAGAGGAGAAAAATTAGAAAACTATTTAAATCTGCATAATTGTATTTTTTTAAATTAAATTTCTTTTTAAGCATTTTGAGTTAAACCCAACAACACTAAATGTGCATTATAGCTATAATTTTTAAGCCTCTAATATATCTTAGAGAAAAATTTGTCTATTTGTTTTCTGATATTTAACCCATAAAACTATTGTTTGATAAAAATTATCTGACATATTAAAAGGCAAACAGTTTTTGGAGTACTTTGACATGGGAAGCAGTCTATTTCCCAGATCAAAGAAAATTAACTCTAAAGGCTAAAGTCCACTCCTATAAAGATACATCATTTTGGTTCTTAAGAATTTTCTAACTGCATACAATTATTTTAAGCAAAGAAATTTTCCTCCTATTATCTTTCTCTATGGAGCTAGTCAGGATGTAACTTGAACTTGGGGAAGCCAACCAGACTCTTCAGTCTGAGAAATAGACTATGGGTAATGATGTGAGAGCTATAATCAGGGGCTTTTTGTTTAAATAGAAATAAATATTTTAAAAATCTTCTTTTGAAAAAGTTTAGTATTAGGTTAAACCATATGAAATTGCAATTTTAAGGCTCAGAAATGGGTGAATTCATATACTTCAACCTAATACATTGAGGTATTGAAATACGTTAAAGATGTAATGATTTATTGGCCCAAGACACAAAATGCAACTTGGTACTGGAATAAAAAATTAAATTGATTATGAGAAGATCTATATTAAATGAAAGTGACTCTGTAAATTGTTCTCAAAGTGGCTCCCTGGAGCAGTAGCATCAGCTTCACATGAAGACTTGTTACATGTATATATTACTATCTTTTATGCTATCCTTTCATTTGCTCATTTGGAATATCTTTGATAGTATTGGAAACCACACTTCCTTATTATTAAGGAAGGAGGTGAGATCTAGAAGAAAAAATAAAACCACTTGGTGTATACATAATCCCTAATGTAAGGGAATTTATGAAGTGAAGACCGAAATTTATTAGATGTTCAACTAATTGGAAAAGTAAAGATAGAAAAACTAAGGAATAGAGATGGCATAGTATTTGGGGGAGCTGTAGGGTAGTGGAAGAAACACAGGGACACTGGTATTGTAAGTAGGTCTGGGCTGGACCTCAAAGCAGAAGACTGGGATCAGAAGTTCTACTGTGAGAAAATGATGAGGTTAGGTATGTTAGCTCCTTCGGTGTAGGATTAGAGGAGAGTAAATGCTCTTGGTATTTTGAAATTTATACATATATATATTTTCTGAAGTGAGAAGCAAATGAAAGCAAGACATAGGAAATACTGTCCAAAAGAAGATTGGATTAATATCTGAAAAAGTACGTTTCAACAAGATGATGAGATGTCTTTAGCATTCTTGATGCCTATATTCTGAGATTCGTTCATTCACTTTTTCATAATAGCCTACTTAAAAGTGTAAGGGTTTGTGATTTTGGAGTGTCACCACACAGTTTGCAACATTTAGATTCACAAGAAATAGTAGGTCTGATAAAGCTACGTGACAAAAACCTATACCAAATATCAGCCTTAACAGAGAGTTCCAGACTCAGTCCTTTTACAGATAAGGATAACCACTTTCAACCCTGATGACAAGATATTATGGGAGCTTCTAGTCAATGAAATATGGAAAAGAAATAACAAATAAGTAATAGAGAGATTGAGACAAAAATGCCCTATTTACATGTAACAGTAAATTCAAGAGACTCAATAAACTATTAACATAATAAAAAGACAAAAAGTTTGAATAAATGTAAAAACATATCTTATATTCTCTACATGTTTTTAAATTTCCATAACTTAATTTATAAATTCTAGTGAATCCAGTCAAAATCCCAGCAGAACTTTGGAGTAACTAAAAATAGATGCTACAATTTATGTAGAAAGATGAAGGTCTATGAATAGTTAAAATAATTTTTAACAAGAGCCAAAAGAGGACTTGTCCAAACAGAAATTAAGACATATTATGAAACTATTGTTAAAAAATGTGATACTAGTGTAGGACCATACAGGTAAATAATGGAATGGCATAGAATCCAGAAAGTAGAGAAAAAAATTATACAAGATTGAGATGTTATCATAAGTTATCAAGGAAAGGATGGATTCCTAATATAAGGAATAAAAAAATTAGATCACCACATGAAGAAAATTAATTTGAAATTCATACTTCATAACATATATAAAAATAAAAGAAAGAAAAGAAAAAAAATCTGACTTCAACTGGATTAAAGGCCTAAAATTTGAAAGGAAAAAATCTAAAGCTTTTATGGAAGAAAATATAGGTATTTATCTTTGTGATCTCATTTGGGGGAAACCCCAACAATATCCCAAAGATATAAGAAGAGGAAAAGTTGACGTATTTGGCAATATGCAAATATAAATATTCTGTTTAACAAAGGATTCCATAAGCAAAGTTAATAGTCAGTTGTAGATTGAAAGAAAATATTTATAATGTGAAAACCAACAAATGATAATTCTCTCTCTCTCTCACACACACACAAGCACACACACCCAGTACGTATATTGATTTCCAGCAAATAAGCAAGAAAGTCTGTAAACCAAATAAAATATGAATAATATATATGAATAAGAATTCACAAAAGCATGGGAATGGGAATCAAATAATTAATGAATACATGAGCAGATGTTTACTAATTTAAACAATCATGACTGGCAAAAATTAGATAGCCTCAGAATATCAACTGCCAGTGGAGGTAAGTAATTTGTCAGTATTTAGTGAAATTAAATATTCATGTAATTATGATCCAACAATCCTGCTGGTGTACACTCTAGAGCAGGCGTCCTCAAACTACGGCCCACGGGCCACATGGCGCCCGCCTAGGACATTTATCCGGCCCGCTGGGTGTTTTTGCCACGGCTGCCTGTCCTGCTTAGCAGCCGACTCATCCCGGGCCCACAGTGCGCACTCTCCAATGGTCTGAGGGACAGTGAACTGGCCCCCTATTTAAAAAGTTTGAGGACCCCTGCTCTAGAGAAACCTTCCCCACATCCACAGGCAGACATTTTCCACAGCGTTAGTTGTGTTAGCAAAGGGTTGTGTGTTTATCGCCAGTGGCCTATGTAAGCATCACAGGTAAATGCACATCATGAAACTTAGATTTACCAAAGACTCCTGGAATCTCCCAGGAGGCTCCCAGTAAAGAATAATATACTTTTCCTTACCTGAATTCTGAACAAATTGAGGAATAAAAGCAAGAATAGATAGAGGTCTAAATATTATTTTTATTACTGACCTCATAGCATTGGAAGATGTTTAGTGTGGAAGAAAAAAAGGCTCTAACTGAAAAGCAGAGTAGACAGTCTCCACTTTGGGCTAGGTACCCATGTGGGCCCCACGTCTAAACAGGAAAGAAAGTGTTAGGTCTGGTGGAGGGTAAACAGGTGGCAAGGAAGGGCTAAGGGCGGAGAGCAGAAGCTAAATTGTAGCTAGGAACCAAACTGTGGCTAGGTGGTAACACACATAGTAAAAAGTTCCTAATAACCTTTAACTGCCCTAGAGCTCATTACTATCTAATTAGCATTGCAGGGGTGGAGCTTCATGAAAGATTCTGGAGAAGATGCATGTGCAGAAAGGGGAAACTGTTACATAACCAAACTGTTATGTAACCTGTTCTAAAACCCCAACCTGTCAATCGCCCCAAAAGGCAGGAAATGACAACCAAGCCTTCCAGGAGAAAGGCAGGACAAACTAGTGTGCTTATAAAAGGCAGCGTGTGCTCAGACTTTGGTGCGCTTTCTCCACTCATGGAGACCTGTTCCACTCTCTCTGGAAAGTATTTTCACTTTGTGTAGCTTCCTTCTTTACTTTCTCTCTTTCTTTTATGTGATAAACTGTATAAAATTGCTCTGCGTTTGTGATCACTACGCCATTGGCTCGACTCGGTACCAGGCAAACTTAACAGTGGACCCTCTGAAGGCAGCCAGGACCCATGAGGAAGTGGCACAGAACAGAGCAGAGCATGCCCAGACATTCTTCTGAAATCCACCCATCACGAAGTCACTCTACCTCCCAAAGGCAGAGTGAACAACGGAATAGGATGAGGCCCTTCAAGGAAAAGTGACATCCCACATGAGGAAGATTACCAACAGGGGTAGATCTAAAAGCATAAGATTAATGAAAACATCAGGAATGATACAATTTATAGTTCAATATAATAAATGTAAATTAAAAATACACTTAAGTACAAAGCAAACATAGGGTATTTTTTAGGAATATCCATCTAAGGAAATACATGGAAGGTAGATTTGAAAGGCAGAAATAACATGCATTGTATAGGTGTCCGTGTCTATGTGGGCTTAATGCTGAAAGTTTTAAAAAATAAGAGATTTGCACAGATAGAGGAATGGGGATGGGGATCAAATAGTTAATAAGTACATGAGCAGATGTTTACTAATTGTGACCTGAAGTGAGGCAGATGAACAACTGGCTCCTGTACCTCCAAGGTTAAAAAGAAAACATTAAGGATGCAGATACCGGTATTGCATTTCATTACTCTTTTCATTTGTATATTTGACAAAAAAAATAGCCAACAGCAACCAGAAAAAAGCTATTACATGACTGCATAATGGACTCAGGATTCAAAGATGGACAAGGTATTGAGCCTCCTGTAGAGCTTAGAATCTTCTGGTGACAGCCTTCATTTGTATGTAAAATTTGTATGTCTAATGAGAGTTCACTATTAATCAGGAAATAAGATGTTTGTGGGAGAGAAGGCAAAGCAAACGAGACATCATTCCGATGTACCCTTTTAACTTCAAGGCTGCGCTTTCCCCATCCTGAGTGTGCTCTTTAAGCCGCTTATCTTCTGCTATTACGTTTCTCACTAGTGATGGAGACATGTTGCTAATTCAGTTCATCTTGCTCCTTTCCTAGAATCTGAAGGGAGAAACACAACCGGTTTTGCTGTTTTTGTTACATAACTATCTCATGAGAAATCTGCGCGCAAACTGCCCCTGCGCAGCGCTGGGTTGGGGGGCCCAGCCAGGGAGGAGGGGAGGACGAAGATTGCAAGGCGGGGGTACCTCCCTGCCTCAAGATTTCTGGAGAAGCCGAATGCCGGCTAGAGGCAACTCTTGTTTGGGCTGCGTGTGCAGCGCAGGGCTGCTAAGCGGCACCGCACCGACTAGGACAGACTTGGAAAGCACCGCTCAGCCCCACAGTTGACAGATGGTGTTTCTTCTGCGTTTGTGTGGAGGGGGTGGGGAGTGGTGGTAACAATAAGCAGCAGTAGCCACTTGACAGGCTCCCTGCTGCCAAGAATTTGCATGACGAGCGCTTGCTGCCATCTGGAGAACTTCAGCTCATTGAGGAAGAAGCGGTGTCCCTGCTTCCACGCTTTCCAGGCCCCGGTGGGCGCTGAGCATCTCCTCTCCCAGGGGGAGCAGAGCGCAAAAGGCAAACAATCAGATGAAGCTGGTTTGAGGACGGCAGACTGCACCCTTCCTTAGGGAAAGTCAGGGGGAGCTGGACATGCTGTTCTCATCCAGGGGACGTGTGGACAGATCTGGCACTTCAGAGGGGATTAGGTCAGTGGAGTCCGTCACCTTGTGAACATGAGTTTGTTTACACACCGGTAGTCGGTGGATGAAATGTGGACCTGGGAAGCAGAAAACTCAAACACATACCCCTTTCCCATGGCCTCCGGAGGAGAGCTCAGGGAGGCAAAGGGCTGACCATACACCCCAGGGATTCTGTTCACAGACCACAGTGCTGTGCATTATAAACACATGTGTGGGCCATTTAATTAAACACATAACACACAGGTTTCTAGCCGGTAAGGTTTTGTGTCTTTAAAGCAAGATGAATTTTCGAAGTGTAAAAAAATCCACTTAAATCTTAGTTTAAAGTTCTTTCCTTCCTTACTTGTTAACTGAGAACCTTATGTTATTTTTTCCTCTAAAAAATATTTTTCAAAATTTTTCTAATTGATATTTAAATTTTACTGTGATGAAATGATATCTGAAGTGAAACAACATTTTATTGGGACATTATATCCTACAGCTAAAAATATTAAGTTATTGTCAGCAGCTAAATGCCTATATTTAATACACATAACCACAGAGCTTTATAAACTCCCTGACTTGCCAGAATTTCCAGTATAAAACAATATAGACAAACACGTAGGAGAAAATTCATGGGCCCATATATAGTAATTGTGGACTAATCAAATAAGTGAGAATAAAACTACATTTACTGTTGATGTTTTGTGAGATTTTCAAAGGTGGAAACTATTGTATTAGTATCTACCCTCATTACCCTGGCAGTCAACACAGTTCCTGCCTTGGAGTAGGAGTCTGTGTGTGTTTCAGTTCTGGGAGTTATAAGGAGCAGACTTCAATACTGGTAAACTTAAGCCTAAAGGGGGATTTCTGGGAATAGTGCTGAGCCATCCGACTCTTAAGAGGTGAACAGCCAAGACTAGACAGTAAAGAGCAGCCCCTCAACTGCAGGAATCTGTGGTCCTAGACTCTACGACTTGACCACAAGTGTGCCCACATTCTGGTGGCTTCTGTATCTAAATTTCAAATTCTCTGAAGGTTGATTTTTTTTTTTTTTTT
>VBSM01000361.1:64232280-64245065 GCA_008086735.1 Cheirogaleus medius | reverse complement strand
GACGGGGTCTCGCTCTTGCTCAGGCTGGTCTCGAACTCCTGACCTCAAGCCATCTTCCCACCTCGGCCTCTCAGAGTGCTAGGATTACAGGCGTGAGCTACCGTGCCCGGTCCATTCAAACTTTTTTAATCTTTTGTTTGCCATGACCTAATAGCCCTTTCCCCCCACTCCCAATCTGGGGCAGTCAGGCTTTTAGATATTCCATCCTATGTTTCCATTGCTGTACATAATACACGCACACACATCCATGAAATACTAATAGATACAGATATAGATATGGATAGATATCCAAATAGACTTGATGATTTCCAAAAAGGGTCATTTTGAAACAAACAGTATATGAGCGGTCATTATGTGCAGGCATATTGGGATAAACACATTTCCTATCAGAGCATGTGTCCTGATTTTTAAATTTGAAAATATGGCTGTTATACCCATAATCTAGGAAGAACTAAAGATTTAAAGGAGAAAACAGGCAACTATACTAGTGAAATTACATACTACATTTTAAGTAAAGCTTTCAGACATCACAACTTTTATTTGAGTCCTTGAGGTTGGTGACAGTTCTGGCCTGAGAAAAAAATAGTGAATGGCCTCCATGACAGATTCTAGACATGTTTATAGGTTCTGTGTGGCCCTCGAGGCCTCATTCTGGGTATCAGAGGTGGTTCCCAGACAAGGATGATAGGATGGTGATTCAGTAGGAGAACGTCATTCATTTAGAGAGGAAGCCAGGTTTCAGAATATCTTCCTGGTTCTACTGCAACTCACTGGATTGCCTTGGAAAAGTCACTCTCTCAGGAACATAGTTTTCAGGTCTATAATGGTAGAGAGTTGGACTAGAGTAATTTTGAAGTCCCATTTTCATTGTAATATTTTATATTTTCATCATATCAAAATAAGTTGACTACTTCAATGTAAAACTTGGAAAAAAATTTTTATTGTTTTTGAAAGTGCCTGAGGTGATCTATACACATCAGACAGGGAAACCATTAATCCAAAGGGATTTCTTTGTGGCATCCACTTAATATTCATCATAAGAAGAAAATGTTGTACCTGTGTGACCTGTGAATGCAGCTCTGAGTCATTCTAGTGATATGGCATTTTTAGTTTTTGCCATATCTACATGATGTTGGCTCAACCTTATGAAGATTGAATTAAAACAAAATAACCAACAGTTGTTTCCTTCCAAACACTAAGCAATGAGATAGCTCATTCTGAGGACAGAATTAAAATATCCATGCATACTGGTATTACAGAGAACTAGTAGTCTTTGTATAAGAAATAAAGTAATATAGATATCTAGTTCAGTTAAATATGCTGCTTACTTTTGTATCCTTTATGTAATTATTCTTTTGGGGTAGTATGTTACAGGGTTGAATTGTGTATGTTGGCATTCCAACCCCTTGTATTTCAGAATGTGACCTTATTTGGAGATACCGTTTTCACAGAGGTAATCAAATTAAAATGAAGTCTTTAGGTAGGTTCTAATTCAGTATGATTGATATCCTTACTAAAAAGGGAAATTTAGGCACAGATATGCGTATGTGAAGATGAAGGCATAGATTGAGTGAAGCTTTTCCAAACCAAGAAATGCCGAAGAGTGCAAGCACACCACCAGAAGCAGGCAAGAGGCATGGAACAGATTTTCCCTCTTGGCCCTCAGAAGGAACCAATCCTGCCAACACCTTGATCTTGGACTTCTAGGCTCCGGAACTATGAAACAATAGACACCCACTTTGGGGTACTTTGTTGTGGCCATCCTAGCAAACTAATACAGGGTATTTATTGGAACAGTATCTAGATAAGATCTCTTATTAATTTCAATACTGATTTTGGACACCCACATATTTACTTGCATACACATTTCAAAACTACACATTTTTCTTAGCTATCATACTAAAACAGAAGTGTGCTTTAAAGAGGGCCTGACATGAAACCTTAAGAATCCTAGAAGAAGACGTTGGGAAGACCCTTTCAGACATTGGCCTAGGCAAAGAATTCTTGAAGAAGACCCCCAAAGCAATTGCTGCAGCAAAAAAAATGAACAAATGGGATCTGATCAAACTAAAAAGCTTCTGCACCGCAAAGGAAACTATCATTAGAGCAAATAGACAACCTACAGAATGGGAGAAAATATTTGCTCTCTACACTTCTGATAAAAGTCTGATAACAAGAATCTATCTAGAACTCAAAAGAATTAACAAGAAAAAATCAAACAACCCCATCAAGAAATGGGCAACGGAAATGAACAGAAACTTTTCCAAAGAAGACAGAATAATGGCCAGCAAACATATAAAAAAATGCTCAATATCTCCAATCATTAGAGAAATGCAAATCAAAACCACAATGAGATATCACCCAACTCCAGTGAGATTGGCCTCTATCAAAAAATCCCAAAACAACAAATGTTGGCGAGGATGTGGAGAAACAGGAACACTCTTACACTGCTGGTGGGACTGCAAATTAGTGCAACCTGTGTAGAAAAGAATTTCGAAATACCTCAAAGAGCTAAAAATAGAAATACCATTCCATCCAGCAATAGCATAATTAGGCATCTACCCAAAGGAGCATAAGACATTCTATAATAAAGACATCTGCACCCGAATGTTTATGGCAGCACAATTCACTATTGTAAGGACGTGGAAACAACACAAGTGCCTGTCAATTCATGAGTGGATTATTAAAATTTGGTATATGTTTACAATAGAATATTACTCAATTCTAAGAAATGACAGTGAACTAGCATCGCTCATATTTTCCTGGACTGAGCTTAAGCCCATTATCCAAAGTGAGGTGAGAATCAGTGAGATCAGAAGAATGGGCTCCACATGTACTCGCCATCAAATTGGTACTGACTGATTAACACTATGGTGCTCAAATGGTGGTGGTGTTTACCAGGGATTCGGGGGTTGGGGGGATAGACCCACAGCTGAGGGATATAGTGAGCATTGCGGAGGGGAAGGGCATACCTCTAACCCTTGCTAGAGAAAGGCAAAGATATAAAATGCAACCAAAATGTTTGTACTCTCATATTTCCTTGAAATAAATAAATTAAAAAAAAATAAAGAAATAAAGAATGCCTGAAAGAATTTGTGCTTTATACACATGCTTACCAGTGGCCTGGAAACCTAATTGCTTTTTGAATCTAATTTTATTGGTTGAATGGTTACTGTTGGAACAATTTTTAGAATCATCTTGCTATTCAAATGTACACATAGAATTAGGAATTTAGTCTAACACATTGATGAACCATCACTAGTCAAAGATTTTGTGTGACAAAGAGTGGTCCCCTTGCCACATGAAAAAAAGTACAGTATTCTGCCATTAGTGATTTTATGGGCTATAAGAGCATTCATATCTCTATTCCTCTAGGAAATATACTATTGATAGATTATCCTTAAAAATTGTTACTTTCTTCTTTATAATCTCATAAAAAAGAAAATTTCATAACTTTCTTGGTTTCCTCTTTCAGCATTTCAGAGTACCCTAAAGGAAAATAATTCTTTCTAATAATCTAAGTAAAATTCCCCTTTTTAGGATTTATGCTTGAACTTTTTTATATTCATTAAGAAATGAAGAGCCTATTACTGCAACTACCACATATTATATGCTTTTACATGGAGGTAATAGATATGGAAATCAAGGATATTACATTTTTAGTCACTTCTATTTGCTTTGTCAGTTTTAAAGTAAGATAATATGCTTATAGAAATGTTGTTTTCCTTTCTGGCTGTGTTTTTTTCCCTCTCTTTGATATACAGGGAGCAGAAATGGGGCAATTCAAATATATATTTTGAATCAAAGAAGCAAGCAAAAAAAATAATCATAATTTTAAGGAAAAATAAGAAATGGTGACAGTGTTTCAATTGAAGATTACACTGTGTTTTGATTCTGTTAATTATTGCTACCAGTCCACAAGCTGTTGCAAAGGCCTCCTGGAGACAATTTCCAATCTATTTATAGAATCTTCTGAGAAGAAGTTATGAGAATGTCTTTTTATAAAATTCTCTTTAAACTTTCATTTTCAGTAGCTCACAATTAGTTGTCCGGAATGAGGATGTATATTAGGCTAAATATGCAGGGGTCATAATTTTCTGACCCACTTCCTTCTCATGCCCAAATACGTTTGGAAAGAATTCTTTCCAGATTCTGTTTGTGTGTTAATTTACAATGACATCTTTTCAACTGTCTTGGTTTCAAAGTGTCCTGTAGCTTTAAAGTAGCAATTTCCTATTTGAAGGGATCCATTACCATGCCTACAAGAATGTGGGTGGATTAGAAAATCTGCTCCACACTGGTCTGTAACTTGTGGAGAAAGTTTAGTACTGAGATGAGCAGACAGAATAAAGATGGGAGAAAATTAATGCTGGGAAAAGGAGGTGGATTATAAAGGGAAGCTGGGTGTATCCATTTTGAAGAATGGGCTCCCCTCATAGAACTCATTTAGGTAGCTTCCTCTTTCTTCAGATTTCAATGGAAATTTTTATCTTCTTCATTAGAAAATCATAATTGAAAATTGAACATTCCATTTATTTATAATTCCCCTCTAAGTAAAAAGGAAATAAAAAAATTTTTACCTTCTTCCTTGGCACCATATGTCCATTTGAGGATTGCAGGTCTTCTTTAGTTCCCTAAAATGGGCTTTGTGTATGCCAGAGGGCAGCATGTGGCACTGTCCCATCTGGCATGCAAGTTACCACTTGGCTGCCACCTGTGCTGCCACCCAGGACCCTTGCCACTCCTCCCCCATCCAGTGCTGTAGACCATACGTCCCCACAGCCTCTTACTGGCTGCTGTCTCTTCTCCAGTGGCAGATGTTGGGGTGGGAAACACTTTGAGGGCCAAACATTTGTTATTACCAGTCTGGCATAGACTCAAACCCTTCTCCACTTACAAAATACAAGAACATGGATTATGCTTGCCTCTAAGTATACAATCACTTCTCTCCTTTTCTCCTACCCCTAGCTCTTTCCATGCCATTGAATCTACCTTAATCTGACTCCTTGCTCTAACTTGGAGTCTGATTAGACTCACATTTGCACACTTTGCTTCCTGTTCAGTCCTCACTCCTTTGCTTCCCATTCAGTCTTCTCGCTTGGGTGAGAAGGAGGATTGATTGATTCTGTCTTTAATCAGCTGAGCTTAGGTCCCTTCCTGACTTGCTCCTGGTCCTCAGACATGCAAATCCCAGACCATTAACTTTCTGCAGTCTGAGTGTGATTATGGATCTGGTAGAAGTACCACTGAAGCCATCAGAAGACCAGACCAGAGGTGTCAATGGATTTTATCACTTTGATCATAAAAGAACAGCCCTAGAATTATAAATGCATGTTATTTTTAGAGCTGGAAGTAATATTAGAATCATTTATTTATTTTGCAAATGACAGCTTGGTTAAGCATTGTTTATACATTGCTGCCATTCCTATTAATTGATACTCTATAAAAACATGTCATGAAATTTATTGTTATAAGTATTTGAGATTTATGCTTATTATTTATACACATACCCTTTGAATCTGGGAAATCTTAGAAACAAAGCATTTCATTTGAATGAGACCATATGGGTGCTAAGATCCCTTCTTGGTCATCGGCTTAGGATATTTTACACACCAAGAAAATGTTTTCCTCCCACTACTTGAAAGTCTATGGGAATATCTTTAGAAAAAACACTCAAATCCTTAATTGTTCACTCATTCAACATGTACAGGGATAAAATGAGGAAGAAATAAGATTCCAGATGTTAAAAATGAATGGTTTATATTTTGATTTAATGGACCAGTGAATATGGTCTGAAGAACATTAACCTATTTTTGTTTTGTTTTTCTTTTTTTTTTTTTTCTGATGTCATCATTATTCCAAAGTGTTTTTTAGGTTCTCAAGTGTATTAGTTAGAATGCATTTGGCTATGAGTGAAAGAAAAGTCAATTAAATTTAAAGTGGCTTAAATAATAAAGGCAATTTATTGGCTCAGTAACTTAAAAGTCCAGCTGGAGGGTGGGCTTCCAGCATGGTTTAATTAGGGTTCCAGGTCAATTGCTCTGTGGCTCTTTCAGCTCTGTCCAATTCCATGCATGTGTCACGTTATTCCCCAGCATGCTTCTCTCGTGGCTGCAAGACGAACGCCAGGAGAAATCAGGGTTTGATACTTTCTCACTCATATACAGGGGAGAAAAGGAGTATTCTTATCTTAGGACTCCAAGGAAGACTCTTGAGATTGCTCTGACTGAATTTGATTAGTTCATATGTGTACACCTGACCCAATTGTTGTGGCCAGAGGAATGAAATGTATCATTTGATTTAAATCAATCCAGAGCCTAAAATTGGAGATGGGAGTGGGATCAGTTTCCCTCAAAGTAATCTAGCTGGAGGGACAATAGGAGATACTTGAACTAAATCTGAATGCTATTAAAAAGTAGGAAGTGGATAATGGATACCAGATAGCAAATTACCAAATATTTACTAAATAAGTTTTGAGGTAGAACCACATTGTGTTGTATGATCTTGCTGGTACTACTCATGGACAATTATTTAACAAGTTCAAAATGAATTTACATTAAAAGCAATGTTTGAAGTCATTTTAAAAAAAGAAAGTATCAGATTAAATATTCAACTGAGGAAGTAAAAAAAAAAAAACTATAATAAACTAAAGAAAAGTACACCAAACGAACTAATAAAGACAAAAGCAGAAATTAATGAGTTAGAAAAGAGAATAGAATTTTTCCTTTTATGGCCATGTTTGACTATTTATTGTTAAACCAGCTCTATACACTAAAAAAACCTAAATAAGCTGAATAGCAGCAGTAGGAACAACAAAATCTGTTAGAAGGCACCGAAGAGCCACCAAAGTAGCAAGGACTGGCAGCAAAGCTCCTGGAGGGGAGAGCACAGAGAGATGAACCCTACCTTGGACACCACTTTTAATCATAAGGCATTAAGATTAACTGGTGGTTGAGAGGCTGAGAAGCTGAGCAGAGTCTGGGGCAGTCTTACGGAGGTGGAGAGGACATGAACTAGAGTTGAGAGCCCAGTAAAGAGGAGTTGAGTTGAGCTGGGACTCCAAAACAAATTACATTCGAGGAGTGTGGGCTAATTAGACAGCTCTCAAAAGGGAAAACAAAAAACCCCCTCAGTTTTGAATCAGTTCAAATTAGCTTTAATGAAATGGAGCAAGGTGATATATCTTTGCCTTAATTTACTGCCAGAAGCAAAATTAACCCTCTGTAAGGAGAGACAACACTGTTCAGAGCTGCAAATTATTTTTTATATACAATGTTTAGCATTATATTTTTAAAAAATAGCTGGTCATTTTGATCAAACACCAAAGGGAAAAAAATTAAAACAGGCAATAAAATCAGACCTACAGGAGATCCAGATATTGGAATTGTCAGGCATGAATATCAAAATATCTGTGGTTAATATAATAAGAGAAAAGATGGAGAATTTCTGTAGGGAACTGGAACATGTAAATATTAATAAGTTAAAAGGAAATTTGAAAATTGAAAAATGTAATAATTGCAAGTAAGAATTGAATAGATTGGTTTCACTAGGGCAGAGTTAGTGAACTGGAAAGAAGAAAATAGTTGGTTATCCAGACTTATGTTTCATGAGGCAAGAAGATAGAAAATACATGAACAAGCATCAGAGACCAATGGGATATAGTGAAAAGATCTCATGCATGTGTACTTAGAGTCTTAAAAAAAGAAAAAGAATGAGGTAGAGCAATGAAAATATAACATCTTAGAATTTTCCAGAAAAAAGGTGGCAATAGGAAAAGGATCCAAACAGTTTTTTTTATACAAAACAAACAAGAACAACAAAAAAGTTATAAACCTTTAGCTAATGTAATCAAGAAAAAGAAAAAATACAAAATAGAAGTGTGAAAATAAATGTAACTATTTGTAAAGGAAATTAAAATTATGTCTATGCTACTATATTCTGAATTTTTAATGAAATGGATAATTTTCTAGAAAAATATAAATAAATGATATTGACTTAAGAAGATCTTTCTCACTTGAATATCTGCTGTAATTTTTTTTAATTTGTGGTTACTCTGAGGCTTACAAAAAAACCTTATAGGTGTAAAAGACTATGTTAAGCTGATAATAACTTAACTTTGGTCACATTCAAATATTCTAGACTTTTACCCTCCTCCTCACCATTTTTAATTTATTGCTTTAATTTATATCTTTTCATATTGTGTATTTTTAAAAACTTAACTGTAGCTGTGGTTATTGTCAACCATATTGACTTTTAACCGTAGTACTAGAGATTTAAAAGATTATATACTATCAATACTCTGCTACACTAATGGAGTATTCTGAATTTGATTATGTGTTTACCAGTGTGTTTTATACTTTCATATAATTTCACAGTAGTAATTAACATTCTTTTGCTTTTGGTTGAAGCATTTTCTTAAGCATTTGTTATAAGGCCAGGCTAGTGGTGATGAATTCCTTCAGCTTTTGTTTGTCTGGGAAAGACTTTATTTCTCTTTCATTTCTAAAATCTCCTTCATTTTTGCTGGGTAAGTATTCTAGAATGGCAGTCGTTTTTTTCAGCATTTTGAATATATCATCCCATTCTTTCCTGGCTTGCAAAGTTTCTGTTGAGAAATCTGCTGATAGTCGAGTGGGGTTTTCAGTATATTGGACTTAGAATCATCTTTTAAGTAAGAAAGCAGAGAAAAATCTTAAAGAGACTATTGAGATATTTTTTTATATATATATAATAATTAAGAATGTCTGCAGATTCAAAACAAATAAGCAAATAAACAAATAACATAAATAAAACCTAAAGACATATGGCCAATTGGGTATTTTTATTCAAATCAACTATAATGGTTTTTATATTCAGAATTTGTAAATAGCATTTATAATTCAATAAGCAAATTATGCACTTCCCAATATAATATAGACAAAGGACATAAACTAGAAATTCACAAAGAACAACAAATGGCCAAAACACTTATGAAAACATACTCACCATTGCTAGCAATCAAAGGAATAGGAAATAAAACATTAATGCAATTATATAGTTCTGATATATTTGATTAGGCATGACTTGTATTTTTGTGCATAATACATTGACATCACTAAATTGGCTTTATTATACTTAATATGAACATTTACCTGGTAAAATAATATTTTAAAATGTGGCAAGTTGGTGCTGCTTGTCTGCCAATATACATTTCAGTTTTAGCAATGCTTCTTTGTGAATATAGTGATGTTTATTTGAATGTATTATCATATTTTGCTTTTATTATTGTACAAAAGTGAGTGGAAATAAAAAATTAAGAATTATGTATGTTACTGATAAGCAATATATAGCTCAGAATGGAGACAATGGAGACAAAGATGGAAATCATTTAGCATTTTGAAAGCATTCAGTATTTCACCTCCATTCGTTGCTTATTAGACTTAAGTCAAGTACATCAATTCAGTCTACACTTTTGAAGGACATTATAAAGAAAATATATACCATTAAGGGAAGCATATAAACAAAGCAAAGCATAATTAAGAATTTTATATTTTTTTGCCTTATTTGGAATCCTTAATGATATATTACTTTATTATTTAATTTTTGCACATTTAAATTTCATATTGATGGACAGAAATGAATCCTTTGTGAAAGTAATGCAAACGATATATTTCAACTCATTAGATGGGTAGATATAAGGTAATTTAGTCTATTTTAATTAAGTTATAGGCAAACCCTACCCCTTTAATATATTTTTGATGGTGGTGTAATATTTGTATGGTCTTCTTGGAGGACAGTATGGCAGGATGTATCAGAAGTTTAAAATATTAATTTCTTATGTCTGACCAATTCCATTCTTGGTATTTATGTCAAGGAAATAACTGTGGTGTAAAATGATTTATGTACCAGGATATCCTTTTTGTTGCAGCATTATTAAGACAGTGAAAAACTGGAAACCACCTAAATGTCAACAATGGGAGGTTAAGTAGATTATGATGCAGCTATATGATTTGATAGTATACCTTAAAAAAATATTTTAATGGCATAAAAATATTATGCTATGTATTGATAAAAAAAATCAGGTCACAACTTTCTAAACTCTCCCAAAACGAATATTGTACTTGTAAAAACAGAATGGATATACAATAAAATGACAATAGGTATTATTTCTGTGAGTAGCATAGTTGCAGGTAATTTTCATTTTTTCCTTTGGGATTTTCTGTAATTCCACATTTCCAAAATTTCCACAATAAACATGACCTGTTTTTGTAATCAGAGAAATATCATTTTAAAAATCATGCTTGAATCATGTAAGGCAAAAAGTGGAAGGTTACTTCTTTTTGGGAGAGCTGGACACTTTTAAATAGTAGCCAACATTATATCTATGACTGGGAAACAGTATATTATCTCCTTTTCTCTCTTAAGCACTGCTTACACACCATTTTTTTCTCTTAATATCTAACATTCCAAGGTTATTATTATTATTGTCTAGAGTGTTACCACTTGACAAATGTTGATAGTAGAATGACCCTTTGAGAACATGTCTATCATAAACAAAAACATTTTTGAGATCCCTTTACAAAGGCTAGACCAGATAACTACATTTCTTAAAGTCATCAATCAGTATCTAGTATGATTGGATGCTGTGCCTTAAAATTATAATTTTCATGGCATGAGAATAAATTATAAGTGACAGCCTCTCATACCATTGTCCTCTGATCCTAAATCTAACACGTTATACTGTGAAATCAGCAGAGAGGACAAACTAGAAAGCAGGATAAAGTGATACACAAAATGATTTAATAAGAGAAGGCTTTTTTGAGTATGGCTGCAAATTTAGGGATTCTATAGAATTTGTGTTTAATAAGAAAAATTCTAAAGAAACTGTAATATGTTTGGCAAGATGAGCAAATGTATTACATGAATGAAAGAGGAACAAGATGGAATAAAAATCAGCAAATAGAGAACAGGAAATAACTCTTAGCTATTGAAACTATGATGGTAAAAATTAATGGAAGGTTTGGAATAGAAGTTTGTTGCAATTTCCCAGAAAACAGAATTAAAGACAAAGATAAACATATACACATACACACACACACACACACACATAAAATAAATCTGTGATTAATTAAGGATGTCACACATCCAGAGTTCCAGAAAGTAAGAAGAAAGAGAAAATACTTGAAACTATTTTTTAAAAAATAACATGATAAAATTTCCCATAATGAAAGAACTCGAGTCTATAGGCTGAAAGGGCTTACTACCCAGCCCAAAGCAAAGAGACTCACACCAAAGCCCACACTAAGCTATTGCAAAATTGTCCCTCCAAGAATAGTGAAACAAAATTATAAGCATAGACTGAGAGAGAGAACACAGGTGCACAAACAAACAAACAAACAAAACAATAATAAAATATGTAAGGAAGACTAGAAATGGAAGGATAATTTTTAACAGCAACCAGAAACAGAAGACAATGTTGAGGGAAAAAAGTGCTTTCAAAATTTTGAGGATTTTAACCTAGGATTTCCCACCCAGTCAGATTATTAATCAAATTAAGGTAATAATAATCCCTTAATTTCAGTGGCTGAAGACATTAGAAGTTTATCTCTCACTCGATAGTTCGAATACAGGGGAGGGTTGGTGAAGGCTCTGGGCCACTTAGTCATTCAGGGACCCATTTATTGGGTGTCGGGTAGGTGGGAGGGGGGAGGAGGGGATGGGTATATACAAACATAATGTGCAACGTTTGGGGGATGGTCATGCTTGAAGCTCTGCCTCGAGGGGGGAGGGGGGCATGGGCAATATACATAACCGTAATATTTGTACCCCCATAATATGCTGAAATAAAAAAATATTATTTAAAAAAGGAAAGAAAATGGCATAATATTTGAATATAACTTATGCATATCCTCTAATATACTTTAAATCATCTCTAGATTACTATAATATCTAATACAATGTAAATACTATGTATTTAATAAATAGTTGTTATATAAATAGGGGAAAATGAAAAAGAAAAAAATGTTTGTACATGGTCAGTATAGATATAATTTTGTTTTTGAGTATTTTCCATCCATGATTGGTTGCATCCATGGATGCGGAACCTACTGGGTACAGAGGGCTGACTGGATAAGCACATTAATTAGAAATATAGAGGTAGAAGCCAGACAAAATAGCTTAAAATTTTTTGAAACTATCTGCCTCTGGGAAGCAGGACTTGGTGTGGAGGGATGAGGCAATGCATGCTGGTTTTTGTTATCAGTGTTTTGGAACTATTTGGCTTTTGCAAACCAAATGTGTGAATTACTTTGATAAAATTACAAATCAATGACTTATAATAGATCATATAGCTAGTAAGGGGTGAAACTAAAACTGCAGAAGAAAATGAGGATTATACACTTGTATTTTTAGGCTTATCTCTAGAAGCAAGAGAATTAGTCTGTCCCAGTTCTTAACATCAAAACCTTTGTGGTCTCTCCCTTAGATGTGGATCATGTTTTCAACTTCTGTAAACTTGTCACTACACCATGTCATCTCAAAATCATTTGGTACTTTGGTTGATATAAAAGCAAGTTGACTCCAATTATTCAAATGTATTATTCTGTTCCTCTTGGTAATAAATATAAGACTTCTGGGCTCTTCCAGAATTGGTATGGTATGAAACAGGCTGCCCAGTCAATAAAATTAAAAATGAAGTTTCGGCTGGGCACGGTAGCTCACGCCTGTAATCCCAGCACTCTGGGAGGCCAAGGGGGAGGATTGCTTGAGGTCAGGAGTTTGAGACCAGCCTCAGCAAGAGCAAGACC
>VBSM01000361.1:64205902-64224473 GCA_008086735.1 Cheirogaleus medius | reverse complement strand
CTAATCATCAGGGAAATGCAAATTAAAACCACAATGAGATATCACCTCACCTCTGTGAATGGCCACTATAAAAAGCCAAAAAACAGTAGATACTGGCATGGATACAGAGGGAAAGGAACACTTATACACTGTTGATGGGACTGCAAATTTGTACAACCTCTATGAAAAAGAGTATGGAGATTTCTTAAAGAAATAAATGTAGACTTATTGTTTGACCCAGCAGTCCCACCACTAGGTATCTATCCAAAGGAAAAGAAGTCATTTTATCAAGAAGACACCTGCACTTAAATGTTTATTACAGTGCAATTTACAATTACAAAGATGTGGAATCAACCTAAATGCCTATCAATTCATGAGTGAATTGAGAAAATATGGTATTTATATACCATAGAGTACTACTCAGCCATAAAAAGGAACAAAATAATGTCTTCTGCTGCAACTTGAATGGAACTAAAGACCGTTATCCTAAGAGACGTATCTCAGGAATGGAAAAACAAACACCACTCTCTAATAACTGGGAGCTAATCAATGAGCACACATGGGCATAAAGCGACATAAAGGTCATTGGAAACCAAGAAGGGAAGGAGGAGGAGGGGAGAGGGGTAACAACCTACCTGTCGTGTACAATGAACACTAGTTGAGTGATGGGCACACTAAAAGCCCCAACCTAAGTATTATAAACGGTATCCATGTAACAAAAACATTTGTACCCCCTTAATATTTTGAAATAAAAAATGCAACAAAAGAACAGCCATCAAGCATGTTTCTTCAAAATTCTATAACATCCTTATTTTCCAATTATATTTCCAATCGATTTGTTACATCGTGTGCAAAAGATTGCAAGTGTTTCTGAGAGGACTGCAATCTTTCTCATTTTTCATAGCCATATATACAAAAAATCAATCTCTGACTTTAATTGCTCTTTATCATTTTCCTTTCTGAGTCTCTGTAACTTAGCTTTTGTGTTTAATGAAACTTCTTGGTGATGGTCACCCAAGCCAAATCTGCTCTCTTCTCTTCTCCTTCTTGGTCTGGACACTGTTCTAACCCTACTGACAACCTTCTTGTTTTGGACATTTTTTACTTCTAAGTTACAGGGCTCTTTTAGCCATACTCATACGTCCCTTATTTCTCCTTTCCTTTACACTTTCCTGGATTCTTCTAATTCCACATATGATGCTCTATATACACACCTGCATTTTCCACATGCACTTCCTGAGTATCTTTATCTGTGTTGACATTTCTCCAGATTCTTTTTTTTTTTTTGAACTCTCTCCCTATCCCTACGTTTTTGATCCTAGCAGTGTATTGTTTTGCTTGACTGGCCAGCAATCAATTTACCATCCATCCTGTATTTCTTTCCCTCAGATGTTTCCTAAGCCGGCTCTTGACACCTTTTCATTCTACAGATACAGAACCTTGAGCTTGCTGCTTTCAGCAACTTCCTCGCCAATTTCCCGCCTTGAGTTTATCTCATCTCATCAGCTGCAGTCACACAACAAATATTTTCTTCAACTCATGTGGCCTCTTTTGTAATAGTTTCCAATAACCTGTCACATCAAATTTAAACATTTTTTCAAGAGGTTCCGGTGTTCCCATTGCCCTTTTCCTTCTTATCTCATGACCCTCTGCTTTTTGTAACGTATTCATATATTCTGGTTCACCAGAATAGTCCTGGTTTATGTCTGCTGTTCCAAAGTAATTATTAACTGTGCCCCTGTTTCTCTCAAATTGTCCTATTTGGATAATAAAATACAGGGTCATCCTATCTATTTGGGACTTTGGTCATGACTATGCTTCCTATACAAATCAACTTTGTGATTCTCTATATTTGAGTTGCCTTCATGTTTGTCACTGTTGATACACATTATTCTTCCTGTGAATTTTTTCTCACCCTCTCCTTATTATAACTCTCCTATCTGTCAAACCATGCTCATATTCTATATGGCCAGGTGGAGTCAGTGTCCATTTCTTAAATTAGGGCTGTGATCACTACCTGTTTATGACCATAAATTGTCATATTTTTAAAAATTGGGGCTATGATTACTATTTGTTCATGACTCACTACTAAATCATTACTTATAAAATCCTTAGAAAATTAAAAATTCTGAATAGAAATAATTTAAAAACAAAACAAAAAGATCTTAATTTTATTTAGTCCACTTCGACCTAATGATACAAATATTTTAGGAGCCATTTTTGATCCATGTCTTAATTTGTAATGTTACTTGGTGTATTTCTGTGAGAAATAATGTAGATCTGAGCTCTTTTATTTCATTTCTTCTGGAAAAGAGTTCTTTACCCTCTACAGTTAAATAGCATCATAGCTATAAAGAATTAGAAAACAAAGCTGTATTTGTGCCATTTCTAATAAAGGAAGTTGGAATTTTCTTTTATACAAAACTTTGGGATTTTAGCACCTTTCATTTTTGCACGTTGGTTTGAAGGTCAAACATGATCTGGAAATGCTTTTGTTTTCCTCTTGGGTTCTCGCCTTTATAAAATAACAAGGTTGCCAAGTATTCAGCAGGGTCATATAGATTTATCTTTATCCACAAAGTGTTTCAGTGGAATTCAGGACAAATGTTAGTTGGTGTTAGGGAGGGACAGATGACTGAAAGCAACAATTTCTGTCTCTTTTCTTGTTCCTAAAGGAATTCTTCAGGGCCTTATCAGAGTTGCTGGAAGAAAACAGCTGAGGATTGAGCACAGTGAACTAATTTCCTCACATCTTTCAATAAGCAGAAGTTGGAGAAAAGGAATGTAAACATTCTTATGTTAAAAGGAATTCAAAAAGAAGCCTTAAATCCTTAAAATTAATAAACCAATAAACCAAAGCATAAAACAGCATAATTATTTGCATGGCTGATAAGAAAAGGGAAAAGAATTCCAGATATCTTTTTGAAGAAAGGAACAATAAAACAAGCATATTAAAAAATAAAAACACATTAAACACTATAAAATAGAAAAAAACATTGAAGTCACCAAATAAGAGAAGGTAAACACAAGCTTTTATTGACAGAGACTGCCTTTAAGAGTGATGATCCGAGGTGTTAACTTCCTTTACTTTCTGATCCATTGCCCAGAACTTCTGAAATTTTTCCTTTTTAAATTTCTTTTTGATTTCTCTTGTACCTTTCACCTTTTCCTGTTCATCAGGGCATTTCAGAAAGCTTCATTTTCTGAGTTACTTATTTCTTATATACTGTAATTATGGTTACACATTTTTCAGTTGTTAGAACTTGTGAATTTTCAGCAGCTCACATTTTAAAAATAAAGTTATCCTTCATTTTATGAAGATGATACTACAGATTAGCCATCAATATTAGGTGCCTCAGGTTATTGTCTGGAAGTGATGATGGATTTACATTGCTTACTCATATTTTTCAACATGTTTCCTGGCAGCTATAGGCATTAATTTAGGTGAGAGTTTTTCAGGCAGTCTGAGGTTCATGGAATAGGACAGTGGTTCTTAAATTCTGCTGCAGATCAGAATCATCTAAAGAGCTTTTTAGAAATCTAGATATCTAGGTCACATCACTTACCAATTAAATTCAAATTTTTGAGTAAGAGATCCAGGCATTACATTTATTGTTATTTTTGAATCCATATTCATGAGGTATACAGGTCTATAGTTTTGTTTTCTTATCATTTTTAACAGCTTTATTGAGGTATAATTAACATACAATAAATTTTGACATATGTATTCACCTGTGAAACCATTAGCACAATCAAGACAATGAACATATCCACACATTTTTGCACGACCATTGATAATCTCTTCTTCCTGCCCCTCCCTGCCGTTTCCAGGCAACCACCCATCTGCTTTCTGTCACTATAGATTAGTATGCATTTTCTAGAATTGTACATAAATAGAACCATGCAATATATATTCTACTTGGTCTGGCTGCTTTCACCAGAAAGAGGCTACATGTATCAATAACTCATTTTTAAAAACATTGCTGAGTAATATTCTGTTGTATGGAAAAACTATAATTTGTTTATCAATTCATTTATTGATGGACATTTCAGTTGTGGCTATTAAAGGTAAAGCTGCTATGAACATTCATGTGCAATCTTTGTGTAGACATACTTTCTTTTTTAGGGGGGGCATGAATATCTGAAGGTAGAATGGCTGGGTCACATGTAAGTTTATGTTTAAGTTTTTTTCCAAAGTGGCTATGCCCTTTTACATTTTTATCATCATTAAATAGCATTCCAGTTCCTCCACATCCTTGTTGATACTTGGTATAGTCAGTCTTTTTCATTTTAGCCATTTCTGTTAATAATAGATAGATTGTGGTATCTCATTATGATCTTAATTTGTAGTTACTTCATGACTAATGATGTTGAACATATTTTTATGTGCCCCTTTGCTAATCATACATATTATTTGGTAAAGCATCTGTTCAATTTTTGAAAATTGGATCATTTGTCTATTATTATTGAGTATTAAGTATTTTTAAATATAATTCTAGATAGTAGTCCATTGTCAGGTATACATCTTGCAAATATTTTCTCCCACTCTGTGGATTGCTTTTTCATTTTCTTAACAGTATCTTTTGAAGAATAAAATTTTTAACTTTGATGCAGTTAAATTTATTATAAATTGAACTCAATTTATTGAATTTTCCTTTTTTGGTTTGTACTTTTGTCAAACAGACAATCACTAAGCTTTTCTTTCTTTCTTTCTTTTCTTTTTTTTACTAGAAGTAGTATAATTTTTGCTCTGATATTTAGTTCTATGATCCACTTGAATTAGCTGTGAGGAAAGGATCAAGGTTTATTTATTTTTTCTATATGAATGTCTAGTTGTTCCACAGCCATTTACTGAAAAGATTATCTTAGTGAATTTTCTGGTAACTTTGTTGAACCTTAATTGATTATATACATATGGGTCAATTCCTGTTGCATTGATCTATTTACTTATTTTTATACTAATACCACATTGTCTTTATTACTGCAGCTTTACAATAAGTTTTGAAATCTGGTTGCATAAGTCCTCCATCTTTATTTTTCTTTTTCAAAAATTTTTGGCCATTCAGGGTCCTTTGAATTTCCATATAAATTTTAGAGTCAGCTCATCAAATTCTACCAAAAAAATAAAGAAATCCTGCTGGAATTTTGATTGGCATTGTGTTGAATATATAGATCAAATCTCAATAATATTAAATCTTCCAATATATGAATATGGTATGTGGTATGAGTATACATTTATTTAGGATTTCTTAAATCTTTCTTAGCAATGTTTTGTCATTTTCAATATCCAGATATGGCATATCATTTGTGAAATTTATTCTGAAGTATTTCATATTTGTGATGCTATTAAAAATGGTATTTTTACTGAATTTCAATTTCTGATACTGAGGATTTACAGAAAGAGCTATGAAGTAATACTTCTCAGGTTTTCTGAAAGTTTTTATAGAATTGATATTATTTCTTACTTGAATATCTTGTAGAATTCATCTATGACATTATAAGCCTGGAGTTTTCTTAGTGGGAGGAAAGGATTTTTTAGCTATATATTAAAGTTCTCTTTCACAAATATAGGGCTATCAGATCATTTATTACTTGAATGAACTTTTGATAGTTTGTGTCTTTCAAGGTATTGTTCATTTCATTAAATTTGCTGAATTTACTGGTGTAAAGTTGGTTACAATATTTCCTTATTGTCGTCTTCTTTTTTTCCCTATTTTTTTTATTTCTGAATATTATGGGGTTACAAATGTTTAGATTACATATATTGCCCTTGCCCCACCTGAGTCAGAGCTTCAAGCATGTCCATCACTCACTGTGATATCACTTCTCTCATTTCTGTTATTAGTAATGTATGTCTTTTCTCTTTTGTCCCTGAGTAGTCTGGAGAGAGGCTGATCAATAGCTAATCAATCTGGTTAGAAGTTTTTGTTCTCAATGAACTAGCTTTTGGTTTTATTGATTTTTCTCTATTTTTTCTTCTTTTCTCCTTCAATGATTTTTGCTCTAATCTTTATTATTTTCTTTCTTTTATCTACTTTTAGATTTAATTACTCTTCTTTTTCTAGTTTCTTAGGATGAAAGCCAGAGTCTTTGATTTGAAATTTTTCTTTTTTTCTAATATAGGTGTTTAGTACTATAAATTTCCCTTTTAGTACTACTTTTCCTGCATCCTACAAATTTTGATGTATTGTGTTTTCATTTTCTTTTAAACTAATTTCTCTTTGGCCTCATGGGTTATTTAGATGTGTATGTGGTTTCCACATGTTTGAGGACTTCAGATTTTTTTTTTCTGTTAATGATTTCTCATTTAATTACACTGTGGGCAGGGAACATATTTTATATGATTAAAATCCTTTTACATTTATTGAGACTTGTTTTATGGCCTAGAATATGGTTTGTCTTGGTGAATGGTCCATGTATACTTAAAAATAAAGTGAATATGTACTGTGTTCACTTTAAGGAATCTCTGAGTATGAGAATCAGGCATCACTGTTCCCTCCCTTCCCCTCTCCTCCCTTCCCCTTCCCTTCCTTTCCCTTCCCTACCTTTCCATTTTACAATCTTTTTAAATGCTCCCCAGGTAATTCTAACATATAGCTGAGTATGAGAACCAAAGGACTAGGCCAGTGTTCTCAAATTTAGCATGTACCAGAAGCACCTAAGGGGCTAGGAGGCTTGCTAAAATACAGATTACTTAGTGCCACTCTCAGAATTTCTGAGCCAGTAGTTCTGGGAAGGGGCCCAAGAATTTGCATTTTTAATAATTTCTCAGGTGATGCTGAAGATGCTATTCTGGGCCAACAGTCTGAGAGTGACTGGACTAGATTCTTTATACTCAAAAGTGTGATTCAGGGACCAGCAACATCACCCCAATATCTAGCCCCAACTCCAAACCTACTAATCAAAATCTGCATTTTAGTGAGATCCTCTGGTTATTCATATGAATATTAAGGTTTGTGAATCACTGGACTAGAGCACTGATTTTTATTTTGATTCAGTAGGTTTAGAGTGAGTCCTGACATTCTGTATTGCTAACAAGCGTATAGGTGATGCTAGTATCTTGGACTGTTCTGCACTTTGAGTAGCAAAGGAAAAGAACATTTACTGAATGAAATGCAGTGAAGAAGAGATAACAAGAGTAATGATATAAAATCTCATCATATAAGGAGTTTAAAATGTCATAGTTTCTTGAGATGCTAGGGAATATAACTTGAAAATTATTAACCAACACATTGAATTGGTTGGAAGCCTAGCAAATACCAAATGAAATAATGTAGTATGTTTGAGGTGTAGGCATTATAGGATTTGAGTTCTTGCTGAAATTAAAGGTTATTTTAGTAGGTGTGAGGTAGTCTAGGTAAATGGCTGAGTTTGCAATTAGACCCAGAAATTTAGAGGTATAATTTTTCTGACTTAAGGTGTTTCAAAGTGTGTCCAAGCTTATCTATGGCAGAGGAGAGATGCACTCAGAATTGAGAAGTTCATAGAACTACAGAAAAAGGTTATATTGCTAACACATCCATTGAAAAAACCAAGGCCTTTGTGTTAACAGACAGAATAGGGAAAGCACATCATTAGCTAAGTTCAAAGACCATCCAGCAGGGGTTTTCAATCTTGAGTATAAATTAGAATTACCTGGGAGCTAAAAAATATTGATCCACATGTCCATACTGACATAAGTAAATGAATAAACAAATGGAAGAGAAGAGAAAGTATTCCATTATAGAAGACTCTAATGAATGTAGAAGAAATGAGGGAAATAGAAAATCACCATTAGAACATCACAGTAAGAATTGTTGCAGGCAAGATCCACTGAAACATGTTCAAGTTTTAATGTTTGAGGAGGGAAAGGATATTTGCATAGTCTCAAAGTATTTTCTGCAAGACATTTATCAAATACAAAGGTGAAACTAGTATTTTTGCAATGGAGAAACCCAGCAGATGCCACTCTAACCAAGAGATCAAGGTTAGTATCACCAGTAATAAGACATAGTGACATAAGGTACCCACTGATATAATGTACTGAGAAGGGAAAATCATTTCTGTAGTATTATCAATAATAATTATATTGATAAATCTCAATATAATAATGTGTAAACATTAGAGAAGCACAAATTGAGGAACATTCTACAAAATAAATGACCTGTACTTCTCAAAAGTGTTAAGGTCATGAAAGACAAGGAAAGAATGGGAGCTGTTACGGACTGGAGAGACTAAGGAGAAACTAAACACACTGTGGGATCCCAGATTGGACCCTGGAACAGAAAAAGAACATTCCTGGAAAAACCGGTGAAAATTAGAATAATGTCTGTAGCTGCGTTAAGAGTTTTGTACCAGTGTTAATTTCTTAGTTTCAGTAAGGGTACTACTGTTTTCTAAAATGTTAATATTAGGGGAAGCTGGATGAAGGGCATCCAGAAACTCTGTTCTATTTCTGTAAATTTTCTCTAAGTGTAAATTTATTTAAAATTTTTTTTTAAAGTTTTAAAAAATATAGATGGCTGATCCATACTACAGACCAATTAAATTAGTTTTTTCTGGAGTTGGAACTTGGAAATTTTTTAAGGCCTTCAAAAAATACTAGTCTTTGGAGGTTTGGAAACCCATAGTATTTAACACTCTTTTAAATAAGCAACATATACATACACATTTCTTGACTTCAGAAATGCTCTTGTAAGAAAAAGAAAGAATAACATTATCCAATGTCCGTTAAGCATTTTCTTCATTCCAGCCATCAGAGATGAAAAGATAACTGAATCTCCATTCCTGCCACTGTGTGAATTTATAATTTAGCAGGAGAGACAAACAAACAGATAAGTTTATAATATTTTCATATTTGAACCACATGAATGGTGAGTGTGGCAGGAAAGATGGTATGGGATTTCCTCTGGGTGGAAGTGAGTTTTAGCAATGCCCCAACCCTTACAAGTTCCACTGGAAAGATCATGTGTTCCCCTTACTGAGAAGCCTCAGTATACTCAAGTTCCTACTCGGCCTGGGAAAAAAGCTCTGTTTAGCTACCATCTGCCCTCATTCCCCTACCATCACAATGACATTTCAGTATCTTACACATTGCAAAAGGGAAGAGATGTCTTTAAATAACCTTTGCACTGTTAGGAGCCAAGAGATTCATTATTTTGTAGTTAATAGAAAGGGGCTCTTTTTGAAAAATTTGCTTAATGGGTGGGGTCAAAATGCTAATCAAACCTTGGCATAGAACCAAACTCATTAGTTGAATTATTCATAAAGACTTCTCAGTCTCCATGAAACAATGTTAAACCCAATAAAAAATTTTGAATTCCATGCATACCATCCAGGTGAAAATAGCCAAAATATCACTGGACTTTTTTCCCTCTAAGAATAAAAAATGTATGCTTTAAACTAAACAACTAAATCTTACACTTTTAAAAACTTTACATCTCAGCCAGGACTTTTAAAGGGTAATGTCATTCCAGAAGTTTTCTTTTGTGTGTGGGAATTTAGTGTACAAAGAGGAAGAGGGATTGTTTCATTATAATAAACGAATTGCAATGTAATGGTTTTAAAACATAGTCTCAATTTTTTTTTGACATTCCTCCCATTAAGAGGTGGGGATCTATGTCCTATGGAATCTAGGCCAACCTTAGTAACTAACTCGTATCCAGCAGGATGCAATGGCAGCAACACTGATGACTTCCCAGGCTAGTTCGAAAAACGTCCATGCAACTTCCTCCAGTTTTTATTCAGATGCTTGCCCTGGTGGAAGCAGCTACCATGTAAGCCTCCCGTGAGACTTCCATGCTGAAAAGGCCATGTGCAGGTGCTGTGGTCAGCCCCGGATGAATGCCCAGCAACAGCCAACTTCAACCGCCGGCTCTGTGAGGAAGTCTTCTTGAACAACCAGCCCAGTAGAGCCTTCAGGTGACTCTAGCCACACCCCACTGTCACTGCCCACCTGGGAGACCCCAAGTGAGAACCATCCAGCCAAGCCCTCCCTCCATGTCTGATCCACACATGCTACAAGAACTAAAGTAGTAGTTTCAAGGCACTAAATTTTGTGACAATCTGTGACACAGCAAGTATAGCTAGAAGAGTATCAGAAAATTTGTATGAAACCATTTCTGAAACAATTAGTAGGTTCAAAGGTCTTCGCCAATTAGGCTCACCTACAGTCTATAAAAATTGATTTACTGACCAATTGTTGTGTAATTTTCATGGTGTTCTAGGTTTTACATGCATTTATCTAAAAGCAGTCACTTTGATTAATTGTGTTGTTAGAGGGAGGATTCACAGTTTAAATACACTCAGAAGGGCAGCTGCAGCCAGGAAGGAAATGTGTTTCAATGGACTAGAGACATAGGCCCAGTTTTTCTGGCTCCAGCCACCTGTTTCAACTAAGCTAAAATAGTCTGTGTGCAGAGATTTTTGGAAGTTGTCATTAGGAAGGAAAATAAACTATACTCATTTTGAAGACTTGATTTTGTAGAGAGAAAAAAAAATTGAAGCTCCAATTTAGAGTATAGTTATGATAGCAATTTGCAAATGATTTAGGATTTCTTAGTAAAGAATTTTACATCCAAACGGGAAAATATGCGGCACTGCCAGTTGCAACAAGAAAATGAGGCTGTACTGAGAAAGAAGCTTGGTGAGAGCTGATTTCATGAAGCCACATGGTTGAAAGTAATGTGGTCTGTCACTGTGCATATATGGCATATAAATCTCCTGTTCCCAGGGAGTGTGTCTTCCTCCAAGTAGGGCACAGGATGTACTGTCACATACAAAATTAAATGAAATCACTGTTGTATGAAAATGTCTCCATAGCTGAATTATTATAACTACTATGCTCTAAGAATTTAGAAATTGTACTATTAAGAAATTGTACAAATAATTTTCTAAAAGAAATTCCTGCCTTTGTATTTGTCCCCCCCTTTTTTATTACTCTAATTAATTAGAAAAAAGTAAATAAAAAGTGGGAGACTTTGAAAAAGGAGAAGGAGGAGCGTGTGAGAAGAAAGGTCAACTCTCTGAGAAAGGGAAAAATTAAGGTATGAGATGATATTATCAATTTAATTTTAATAAAAACATCTTGTAAGTGTTCTGAGAAGAGTGAGGCTACTTTATCTTACTAAGACTCCCATTTTTTTTTATTTTTTAGTGATGTTTTAATTGTTTTGTTTTCTATTTTGAATCAAAATTCTTAAAGTTATATAAATGATGTATAGAATAGGATGAACCTGAGTATATTCAAATCAGGAAAATATCATTATTTCCCCCACTATCCAAATGGATTGGATTTCCTTTCCCAGGGCCCAGAGATCCCATTGCGTTTATGATTAGTTTTAGAGATTAGGATAGTCTTTTTTCAGCTATGAAAATGTTTAATTAAAATAAAAAAATTAAACTGTCAGTGAATTCAAAGGTGTACCCCTTCTCCGTAACTGTGGCCTGGACCAGGCATGGCTTCTTCCCTGCGGGCACCAGAGGAGAAGGAGCCAAGGCCCCTAATTGACTGCTGTGTGCTGACTGGTTCGGCTGCCGGCACCCTCTCCGTGGCAGATGCCCAGCACTTGTTCTTTTGCCAGGTGCATTGGTGAGTTCTTTGGAGAGGCTTCTCTGGGGACATCCACATTACAGTTCCCTCACACAGGGGAAGCTTCATCTTGTTCATCTCTATGAGCCTTCCTGTCCTCCCATGACAGAGGTCTACCCCTGGGGTTTCCTCCACCCAGTGGGAAACCCTCTCCATTGGGATCCTTTCAAGATGGCGAGAGCCTAGCTACCTTCTGCAGCTTCCCCTTGGTCTGAAGGAAAACTGTGGAAGTTCAGGTCACCCGCATTGCCGCCCTTTCTCCTCACTTCCTGCCATACTCCCTTCCAGCCAGTCTCCCACCCTCAGACTTCTCTGAGGAGAGGCAGCAGTCAGTGTGTATCTTCATGTGTAGTCCCAAACTGGTGGAGACACATGTCAACATGTCAGGCTCTCCCAAGACTTCTTTAAAGGGGTGGGTACCCGAGATTCAACAGCTCAGCAAACACCCAGCTGGAGGCTGAGGTTCCAGTCTCCTCTCTGGAAAATAGCCCCAATCCCTTCAAGAGCTTCCCTCATAGCCCTCTTGTCTTGGCTTGAGGGGTGTATGTGTGTGGGGGAGAGGAAGCACTCCATGGGGAGGTGAGAGAAACCACCAAGCTGTTCCCCATTCCCACTAATGCCCGGCAAGAAAAATTTCCTCTATTGTATCTTCTGCCCCTCCAGGTTGGTGTTGGCTGATGGACTTGGTGGTTGAAGAACATGTTTGGCCACCTCTAGTAAGTCCTACAGGGATGTGTCTAGAGTGTTTTCTTAGAATGGTAAAGGGGATAATAGTTAACTTTTGTCCTTAGATTTGAGGTTTTAGCCAAGCTTCTGAGATGACAGGAAAATCTTCATTTCATCTGTTCTTACATTTACACTTGGACATATTTAAATAGTAATAGATATGAACTATGCAGTTGGACAGCAGTTCTCAGATTTTAGCTTTGAAATGATTTTTATATTAACTCCAGCCCATAATAATTTATACTTCTTTTTCTGTGGCTTCCTCACCACTTGAATTTTGTGAGACTCTCATTTCAGCTTCTTACCACAAGAAAAGGACCCCTTCTCTTCCTGTTTTACTCTTTTCCTCCCTCCCTCCCTCCCCCATTTCCCTCCCTCCTTCCTTTTCCCTGCTTTGTGTCCCATTTCTGGTCTCTCCATTCTGTCTTCACCTAACATTTTCTTTTAACATCATCTGCATTATTTTATAAGATATAACATGAATTGTAAGTAGGTGAAGAAAGAGAAAACAAACTAGAGAGGGATTTATTAATATGAAGTTAAGAACAAAATGAATATAAAACTCTTTCATAAAAGCCTATGGAACTGGTACAAAAGGACTGTGAATTTGGTACTAATTGGTGTCCTGGCAGCCAAAAAGAAAGAGAAAGCTTATACAACTTACAGCATCTATGACATAAAAAGAGACTAATTGGGCAGGAAAAACTTAAGTATTGCTTATAACAAGGGCAGGCAGGAATTTCTCCTGAGGGTGTAATGTTGTGAACACCAAACCCAACAACTACCTCTTAGTAAACACAAGAATAGGTTTTGTGAGCCTGTTTCATAGAGCAACCCTTGGTGTAAGCAGATGGTATTTTGCCAAGACTTAGCTCAATAGCAACGATTCGAGGAGCCCTAGTCACTACTCTGCCCCTTCTTATCTGTTAGGTAGAAAGAAAACCGCCTATATATACAAGTAAATGACTTAAAAAGCTCAGGAGAGGAGGTAAAGGCAAACAGTTTTGGCATTCCAGTTTGAACATAGGCAAACATCTAGACCCCCATACGCAAAGCTTATATTAAATGTAAACCAAGAGTCATATTCCTCTGAGTGAAGAAGCAAATGCAATATATGAAATTAATGAACTCCCAGAGAAGACAAAGTGTGGTAGTATACAATATTTCATCAGGACCAGCACATCAGGGCAGTAAACAATCTATAAGTGTAGTTAGTCCCTCAGGAAGTGTGGCAAAGCCAGGTCTGGTCTAGAGCACACCACTCTCTAATGTTTAATTTTGCATTGGGAAATGGTGGGAAATATAAAACTACTGTCGATATGCCTACATTTGAGTCCAAAGAGTGTATTTTTAATGTAATAATATTAAGAAGAGTTTCCAGAAAGTATGTTTTCTGTGGCAGCTGTTAGGCAAAAGAGAGTTTCTAAAATGTTTTAGGTGTTTTGTTTATTTTATAAATCTCTTTAGGATGTCTCATGTCCTCGAACCCCAAATTCCTGAGTGCAGCATCTTCATCTGACATTTCATTTGTAGTCTCTGTCTCTAAGTATCTTGTTGTGCTTGGCCTGTTTCTTGTTCTTGGTTGGAAAAGAGACTGTGACTCTTGGGCAGTGCTTTTCAAAATATCTGTGGCAGGGATCAGAGTATTTCCTCCCTCCCCGTCATCTGTCATGGACCCATATTTCTATAAAAGCTAATATGAATGAATGACTAGAAAAATGATCATGTGTTTTAATATTGTGAAAATATCACTTGTTAAGAAGTTTCTAAGTACTTACTCACCGTTTCTATATTTATTTCCCTGAGGATCAGCAACCATTTGCAGATGGGCTTGCAGAGTCTAGGCCGTACTTGGAGGAGCCCAGCTCCAAGGTACCTGACGTTGGTCAAAGTCGAATTTTAGTCCATGATCGAGCTGAGATGCTGTTTGGCTTGACATCTTCTGACAGTTTTAATTCACTTTCTTGTCCATTTAGAAGGTATAATGCTGGTTAGCAAATAAAAGACATAAGGCAGACACCGAAGCCAGCACAAGCCATGTAATTTTTGGGAATCAATGCAAAATGAAAATACAGGGTTCCTTATTAAAAAATTATTAAGAATTCCAAGAGAGTGACAGCAGAACAATAAACCAACTGCAGAGCCTTCTGAAGGCAGAGCCCTGTGCAATTGCATCAGTCACATGCCTATGAAGCTGATTCTAACTGGGGTCCTTAAATTACTTTCACTAAACATAATACCTGAGCAAAATATCATCTCTCTGCACTGAAGGATGCTAAAGAGACATTCTGGTGTCTCTTCAGGCCTGTGTGGTATCTAAACTGAAAGATGTTGCTATTGCTAACACTGCTGTTCCTTGACACGTGTGCATGACCAAAGAAAGAAAAAAAATTGTGAAAAATAACACTCCTTTTCATATTGCACTAAGGTAAAACCAGGCGTGTATGAGAGCCTATTGTTAATGTAATTCAAGCTTCTTAGCCCTTTTGAGGACTTTTGCCAGGGCAAAAAGGTTAAATAAAATGCTCATCTTACTGGCAAGGGCCAGAATTATTCTTAGGGAACAAACTGGTTTTTTTCTTTCTTTATGAACAAAGTTCAATAGACTATTGGGGTGTAAAAAAAATAGGCCCAGATTCTATCTGGAAGGTAAAGACAAAAAAAAAAAAAAAAAAAAAAAAAAAAAAGGAAATTCTTTTAGGCACATAATTTTGAGTTGTTTTAATTGCCTTAGGGCAAACTTGCTCAATCCATCTTCTCAAACCTTTAATAAAATCTGCTATACACATAAATGCTTTGTGTGATGAATTTTTCTTTTTCTTTTCCATTTTTTTTTAAAGTAAAATTAAAGAAAGGGGCTATTTCCCTATAGGATTCGTAAGGTACAGAATAGAAACAGCACATGTAAGAGAGAACAGTGTTAAGTCAGCAGAGTTCAGTGAGCAAGAACTTGGGCTCTGGGTTTGCAGTATCCAGTGCCAAATTACCTGCACTTGAATCTCAGTTCTAATGCTCACCAGCTATGTGATCTTGGGAAGTTATTATCTTCTCTGTGCTTAAGTTTCCTTGATAATAATAATAGTCCCTTATAAGGTTGTTGTGAATTATTGTCTGCAAAGCTCTGAGGAAAGTGCCTGGTTCAGAGTCAAAAACGTATGTGCTAGCTATTATTATTAATATTAGTCTATGAACTACCTTAATCTTGACAAGGACCATGAAAGGCACAGAAATGTTGGGGAGGGCATTGAGCCATAGGGCTATATCAGTCTGATCTAGACTTAAGAGTCTAGATGACTGCACTAGACATCGTGGTTGTTCCAGGTTGAACTCTTCCTACTTGGGTCCATAATGTTTTGACATGGCCATTTTGATGAGGTCATTTTGATAAGGCTGTTTTGGCATAGACTGAAACAAATCATTAAACGCCCCCCTTTTTAAAATGCACTGAAGTTAAGGGACCATCTTTGATCTCTGCCATGCACTCTGTCATCCCTGATTTGCACTCCATCCTTTCTTCATTGCTCCTTCAGCCATAGAATATGTCCTGTTTGCGTGTCCACAGTTAGCCCACATGCTTAAATTTGCTTTCTTACAGTTTATTTCTTCAATGTGTTTTTATAACATTTCTCTTAGCTTGTTTGCCATCCACTGTTTTCTTCCCCCAATAATTCCATGCTTGTGGAAGAACTCGGCCATTATTCGTCTGCTCTTAGCATCTTGTCCAGGGAGGCTGGTGCATCAATATCACTCTCACACTACACCTGCCCAGGGAGGTCGTTATTAGTGTCCCTATTGTGCTAGTAAGGGAGGGAACCTCTGTGTGGAGCTTGCCTTTAGGCTCAGTGGTAAATATCAATGCAATAAGTACAAATACTTTCCCACAAGAAAGAATTTATACAGCAGTTAACAAAATCACAGTTCAGTTGTCCCAGAATAATTTATGAATTATGGTCATGAACTATTTCTAAAAGCTAAATAATTATAATGCTAGCAACAATTATGATAGCAATGATAATAGCTAATATTAATATTTATTGGACATTTATATGCCAAGCTCTAAGTATTTTACATGAACTAACTTATTAATTGTTATAGCAATCTTGTGAAGTAGGTATTGTCTTTCTATTTCTACAAATGATTGAACTCTGAGATTCCTGAGATTTGGTCCCATGTTTGTGAAATGAGAGGGCTGGCTTTCTAACTGTAGAATTTACCTCTCAACTCTAAGGGTAAGAATTACCTGGCAAGGGAGTGTGGTGGCAGTGTACCTTAAACAATGGTCTTCATCCTAGCACTTTGGGAGACCAAGGCAGGAGGATTGCTTGAAGCCAGGAGTTTGAGACCAGCCTGGGTAACTTAACAAGACACCATCTCTACAAAAAAAATTAAAAAATAAAATATTAACCAAGTGTGGCAGTGCACGTCTGTAGTCCTAACTAGTTGGGAGGCTGAGGCAAGAGAATCGCTTGAACCCGGGAGTTTGAGGTTGCAGTGAGCTATGATGATGCCACTGCACTCTAGCCTGAGTAACAGAGCGAAACTGTGTCTCAGAATAAATAAACAAGCCTTCCAAAACACAGTGGTCCTCAGACCTTGGCATGTATCAGAATCATCCAGAGGGCTTATTAAAAAACCGGTCGCCAGGCCTCACCCCCAGAGTTTCTGATTCAGTGGGGCTGGATATTGCTTTAGGATTTGCATTTCTACCAAGTTCCCAGGTGATGCTGATGCTGTACTGGGCTGAGCCTAGCAATGGGAGGTTGTGATGTCATTTAGGACTGGGGAGAACCTGAGGTAGGAATTAATGGTAATGGAATCACCTCTCATATAAATGTGTAAAATTCAAGACCAGGGATTTTTATATATACAGTCCTGTACCGCATAATGATGTTTTGGTTAACAATGGACTGCATATACCAGCGGTCCCCAACCTTTTTGGCACTAGGGACTGGTTTCATGGAAGACAATTTTTCCACAGATGGGAGGCGAAAGTGGGGGCAGCAGAGCTCTGTGGCCTGGTCCCTAACAGGCCACAGAGCAGACTGGTACTGGTCCACAACCTGAGTCTGCAGGCATATACAATGGTGGTCCCATAATATAATAATGGAGGTGAAAAATTCCTATCACCTAGTGATATCATAGCTGTTTTGACGTCATAGTGCAATGCATTATTCATGTGTTTGTGGTGATGCTGGTTAAAACAAACCTACTATGCTGCCGGTTGTATAAAAGTATAGTACATGCAATTATGTATAGTACAGAATATTTAATAATGATAATAAATGACTATGCTACTGGTTTGTATATTTACTCTAATATGCTTTTTATTGTTATTTTAGACTCATTGTACTCATTCTATTTATTAAAAATATTTAAGTGTAAAACAGCCTCAGGCAGGTCCTTTAGGAGGTATCCAGAAGAAGGCATTGCTATCGTAGGAGATGACAGCTCCATGTGTGTTATTGCCCCTGAAAACCTTCCAGTGGGACAGATGTGGAGGAGGAAGACAGTGATATTGATGACTCTGACCCTGAATAGACCTAGGCTAATGTGTGTGTACATGTCTTAGTTTTTAACAAAAAAGTTTAAAAAGGAAAAAAAATTAATAAAAAATTTAAAAATTTAAAAATATAAAAAAGCCTACAGGATAATTATATAAAGAAAGAAAATAATTTTGTACAGCCATACAATGTGTTTGTGTTTTAAGCTAAATGTTATTACAAAGGAGTCAAAAAATTAAAAATATTAAAAAGTTTACAAAGTAAAAAAGCTACAGTAAGCTAAGGTTAATTTATTATTGAAGAAAGAATATCTTTTTAATAAATTTAGTGTAGCCTAAGTGTACAGTGTTTATAAAGTCTACAGTAGTGTACAGGAATGTTCTAGGCCTTCATGTTCACTCACCACTCACTCACTGACTCACCGAAAGCAACTTCCAGTCCTGCAAACTCCTTTCACAGTAAGTGCCCTATATAGATGTAACATTTTATCTTTTGCACTGTACTTTTACTGTTCCTCTTCTGTGTTTAGATATGTTTAGGTACATAAATACTTACCATTGTGTTCACGCAATGACAAAATCACCTAATTATGCATTACTCAGAAAGTATTACTGCCATTAAACAATGAATTATTTTTTTGTTTATTCCACTGGAATAAGAAAAACATTTTTTACTTCTTTGTCAAATTTAGAAAGAATGTATATTTGTGTAATGCCAATCCTGCTTTCTCTTTTTTTTTCTTTTTTCTTTTTTCCTTTTATTTCATCATATAATGGGGGTACAAATATTGTTAGAG
>VBSM01000361.1:64136460-64198915 GCA_008086735.1 Cheirogaleus medius | reverse complement strand
GGGGGCCTTTCTCCTTCCAGTTCTCCTCTGCAACTTCTTCCTGTGGAGTCTCCTATAGTTTCAGGCACCCTTCCTTCTGACCTTTGTCTGATCTATGTTTGTCTGCTTGTTTCCTAAATTTTTTTTGCAGAGACACTCCAGCTGGTGGTTTTTCTTGTCCGCCATCTTGAATTCCTCCTCTTAACTTTTTTTTTTTTCAGCATATTATGGGTATACAAATGTTAAGGTTATGTATATTGCCCTTGCCCCCTTGACTTCTTAATAACATGCCTTTTTGTTCCTGATAGGCCTAAAACATTTAGGGATTACACATTGTTTTATGTGAAGCTTTGGCTCCCAGTATACAAAATAATTTGGTGATGCTAAACTTTAGCAATATCGTCTAAATATCTAATATATAACTTTTGTATTAGTGGTACCTATGTATTATGTTACTGTAAAATATTAATTAAACACTGTATAACTGCCTTTTCAAGTTCACATCAGACACAATTTAATCTAAAGCAGCATGAGTATATGTATACATATATATATATATAATTTTATTTTACCAAGAAGGACAAAATGAACTCTCTACCTATAATTGTCTACATGTATGAACTTTATTCCATTAAGGAACTGTGAGCCTTTAGAAACTGTTATTTAAGATGGTGTTCTTGATGTCCAAGCTGGCAGACAAATGATTTTGGAGAAAAGACATGCAAAATGAAGAGCAAGGCTGGATCCCTCTGGTATCTGAAGGGACACATGAGCCTGGAGAGTCTGGAAGTTGTGTTTCATGAAGGTACTTTCAATTGAGAATACCTAGTGGATAACAGTGGAATATAAATCGCCAAATGCTAATATTGCAAATTAGAAAATAAACCGGTTTAGGTGGAACAATCTAATGAATTGTATCTAGAATCAAGTATTTAAGGCAATTTGTTGTGAAATTCTTTATTCTTAAAGTTTAAATAAAAATTAGCAACATTTAACATAAGCTTTAACAACAACAAAAAAACACATTATGCCAATAAAAAAGTCAGTAAACTTTCTTGTCTGTAAAGCTACAAAAGTTTCTAAATTTAAAAAGGACTATTCTTCTGTCTTGTAGTATTTCTTTCTTCCCCTCATCTCTCAAGGAAGGCATATTAGATTGGTCATCCACAGACTGCTGTATTTCTTCTGTCTTTTTTTGGGTTAAAAGCTTAGCCTTTCCAATTTTCCCTCTCTGTCATTTTTATACAGTGGGTAGTAATTATTTGACTTGTTTTGTTTTTATCTCTTTAAGCCTCTTGGTTTCTTTTCCAGATCTCTTTCGATAGTTCTTCCGTTGTCTATGCTTCTTTGCCCTTGTCTTAAAAAGTATTCACATTCTATACCCTGAAACTTCCAGTTTCCACACACTTAATCACTCCCTGTGAAACATGCCCATTGTAACCTTCATCGCCTCTGACCTGCAGCATCCCAGATGTTTCCTGTGAGACAAATTCCAGGCACTAACTTGTGCGTTACAGGAAGCTTTGTTCTATTTTTCTAGAGTTTAAAATGCTAAAATAGTGTAAAAATGCACTATGTTATCTCTTCGTTATTAGAAGGGTGGTTCCCATCCTTTTAGATTTTTCTTCTTTTTTTTATTGGGGACTAACTTTCTAGCCATTCACAGCACTTGCCACTACTCTACCGGAGAAGGGATAGAGACTAGACACATAAGTAAAACTTGGACCTACTTATTGGCATCTCCAATGACAAATCTAGAAAGGAAGAACATGGAAATTATGGGCCACATTTGATTATGTCATCTATTGGAGGAAACTTGTTCACAATTTTCCATAATGGAAACTATTTTAATATTACTTTTAAAATGTAATTTTATAGGCACATTTAGATCTGAATGTGTTTGATATTCTGCAAATCTATAACACTTTAAACAAAATCATGACACTGAACTGCTAAAGGTAACTCAGTGGGAAATGGTGATAAAATCATTTGTCACACTACCCTGCTCCGTGGAAAGAAATAACTTCATATCTGAGACCGATACATTGCTACAAGCCCAGTCAGCAGGAAGCCAACCTGCCATTCTATAATCACTCATTCAACAAATACCATGTTTCCCTGAAAATAAGACAGGGTCTTATATTTATTTTTCCTCAAGAAGACACCCTAGGGCTTATTTTCAGGGGATGTGTTATTTTTTTTAAAGTACAGTACAACAATCTACATTTATTCAAATATAGTTAAGTCGTCTTCTTCTGGAACATCATCATAACTCTCCAAACCCTGAATTCCATCCTGAATTTCTTGCGACTCTATTTCCTTTAGAACCATTGGCCCCAATCTCTCATGTCAAGCAATAAAGCTCTCATTAAATGAGCAGCTCTTATCCATGTAACCTGCTTGGAGTGCATTGGTAACAACATTGGCAGTGATTTTATCCCATGAATTCTTCACCCAAATCATGACCTCTTGCAGGCTAGGCTTCACAAAGTTTCCATGCTGATTTCTTGTCATTCTATTTTCAATGTAGTTGTTAATTTCCATGTGCAAATGGTCTATGAATGGCTTGTTTATTGCAATATCAAGAGTCTGCAGATAGGCAATCATTCTTGCAGGAATCATTATTTGATCTATTCTCTCTGCAAGGAAGTTCTTCATGTCTTTAGCAGGGTGAGTGCTGGCTGAATCCCAGACTAGCATACCTCTTTGGCCACCTCGCAAAACAAGTGGCAGCATTAAATCAAGCCAATTCCTTATAACTGCTGTGTGCACCAGGCTTTTTTGGTTTCAAGAACATAAATGTTGGAAACATGTTCAATTTTATCTTTCTTGCCCTTAGTGATGATAAGAGGTGTGACTTTCTTTCTATCCAGACGAATTGCCAAAATACAGGTAATGCGTAAACTTTGTGACCAGTGGAAGGAACGTAGATTGAGAAAGCACCCCTTTGTTCAATTGTCATTTGGGCTCCTTGACCCATAAACACTGCAGTTTCATCCATAGCAATCATGTTGCAAAGCTGGTATTTAGAAAAGTCGATGCCATCAACAAAGGACTTGAATGCAAGTGCTCGCTTAATAACTTCAGCATCTTCCAACTTAAACAGTGTTGTCAATTTTCTTAGAGACAGTTCATATCGCTGAAGGAAGCCATCCAGCCAGTGTTGTGATGCTTTGAAATCTTCTGGGGATATTTCTAATTGTGGTGCCATTGCAAGGGCAAATCTTTGAATATCAGCCCTGCGCACAACCAAAGCTTTTGCTCTCCTATCAGCAATCCATTCACCGATCATGTCTTCCAGCTAGGGAAAAAAAGGTTGCCGACCTGAACCACACTCGCGCTTCTTAGCATTTCCTCTATCCACATGTAGACTGAGGTTATCGTATTCTGCCCGCCATTTACAGACCATTCAGATATCCAACTTCTTCTCTTTGCAGAAAGCCGTAAGATTCTTGCCCTTGGAGTCCTCCACAATTTCTTTCTTGTACTCAACAGAATAGCTCTTTCTTTTTACACTCATCTTGTCTGGGGGTGCAGATACTCAGGAAAAGCAGAAGCTGATGTGTAAGGGCTGGCTTATTTATCAGAGATCCAGTGAGCACTGGCTCCAATCTGCACAGTGGAGCAGAAATGATCTCTCTGGGCTCAGTAGGAGACTGCTTGCTGAAGCTTTTCCCCTATCCCCTGGTGTTTGTGGGAGGGAGGGTGAGAGAGGCCCACAGTGCTGAGTAAAATGGCAGCCACAGCTTTCCTTCTTCCCCCTGGGGACACACAATGCCTAAAGCGGAGCATCCCGCTCCTCACTTCACTGAGGAGAATTTCCCTTCAAAGCCTTAGCTTGCAGCACGCACAGGATGGCCGGGGCCTGACAGGGGGAGCCAACCTTGTTTGTGGGGCTGCCTGCACCTTTCCGGTCACCTCTGGGATAGTAGCTGTCACTATGGGGCAGATGAGAAGAGCTGCTTGTCTTCTTTACTGCTCCGCGACAAAATGCATGGGTTGTGCAGATATGCTGCATAGCTACGCCCATCACTAGGTCTTATTTTCAGGGTAGGGCTTATATTGTGCAAATGCTTAGAAATCCTGCTAGGGCTTATTTTATGGGTAGGTCTTATTTTCGGGGAAACATGGTATTTATGAGAGTCGACACTATGCCGGTCACTATGCTGTAGACTGAGGATGAGTGTGCAGGAGAGATATGCAAGGCATTGTGAAGCCATAGAGGAGAGATATTCAGCTCAGCCTGGGGGTGGGGAGTGTTGCACATCCAAAAAGCTTTAGGAGATTATATTTAGCTCATTCACAAAGAATGAGTAGGAGTTAGGCAGGTAGGGGATGTTGGTAGATATGAGGGGATGATAAGAACAGGTAGGAGGAGAAAGTCTGAGCAAAGGTGAGGGCAAGGAATTGAATGCCATATGGGAAACTACAGGCATTTCAAAGTTTCTAAAACACGAAGTGTGAGATGGAGTGGTGAAAAATAAAAGGTATGAAGTTGGGTGGCAGGAAATGAGGGTATAAGGTGGGCAAGGGGTTGTGTCCCTCCCTGTCAGGGAGCTTCGTTCTGGGGACATAGGGCTCTATTAAAGAGATGGACATTTTAGATATAACTCTATTTGCTAGTAGAAGATGAAATGAATGTAAATGAGGCTTTTGAGAAAGTTGTTACAGTGTCTAAGGAGGGTCAAGAGCCTTAGTTATGATAGCAGTAGTTGGGGGTAATAAGAAGGATAGATTTTAGAAGTACTTAGAAGTAAAATCATCAAGACAATGTGAAGTCATCATTGATTACACACAAGGATTGAGGGAGATGGCAGAATCAAGAAAGGCACCCAAGTTTCTTGTTTAAATATTTGTTTAAATGGCAGTATCATAAACTAGGGACTATAGGAATAAGTATAAATTTAAGAGAGAAATTGATGATTTCAGCTTTAGACACATTGAGTTGGAAGTTTTGCTTTTATTCTGGTGTAGCTATCAAGACTATGGGTCAGCATATGAATCAAAATCTCCAGTGGGAGATCTGGACTAAGGATTTGAACTTGGAAGCCATTAGCAAGCATCTGGTCCTTGAACTACAGGTATGCATAAAACCACACAGGGAGAGAACACAGGTGGAGAATGGGGAGAGAGTGCTGTGTGCCCGGGCAATATTGAATGGTGGTACAGAGAAAAGAGGCAAAAGCAAGACTTAGAGAAATAGGAGGAAAACTAGGAAGATGTAGTGACATGGAGACCAAGTCAGGAGAGATTTAAGGAGCAGAAGGTGGTCAGTGGGAGTATAGGCTGCACATCTGAGAAATACAGGGAAGGGGATAAGAAATTGGAAAGATAGGACAGAAGAGTCAGATCAAAAGAGAAGTTTTTTTTGTTTTGTTTTGTTTTTTAAATGTTTATCAGGAGAGTCTTACACGTGTTTAAAGACTATTGGGAAAAGAAGACCCAGAAGAAGGAGCCAGTAACTGATCCAATCCTTCAGTGTCTCTGATACACTCTCCAACCTTGTGTAATTTCACGGAAGACAGAAACTCAGAAACCTGGACCTTGACCAGGACAGAATCAGGTTGATCCAGTTTTGCCAACCACAGATACTCACTAACAAAATATGTTGTCTTTCCGGTTAGCATGTTGCTTGGGGGTGAGTTGGGTAATTAAATGGATTAGTTGGAGAAGTATGATCTAACTCTTTCATGTCTATAGAACACATGCCAGGGTCTTAGAAAACAAAGATCAGATGGAGATTTAGGAAGGAGAACAGGCGGAGGTGGTAATAAAAAATTGAAAGCAAATGCTTATCATGAATAAATTAATTTAAAAATTGAATGTGTTGTTTAGCATGGAAGTTTTTGAATTAAGCAAACTAGTCTTGCCCTTAACATGGATAATTGAGAGGTGCTGGCTCCTATCCCACACTTTCACCTGATTTTCAGAATAAATGTTCAACCTTGTGACTCCCTCTGGGCACCACTTTCTTTCCTTTCCATGTAAAAAAGATAGTTTATATTTTAAAATAATAATTCTGGACACATTTAGGTGTCAAGCCCAAGGAATGCAAATGACACTGGGTTACTCACGTTTGGATAAAGCCTTAAGAAGATTTTAAAAAATGAGGACATTTTTTTCATTGTGAATTAGACCAATATTTGATTTTTTTTTTGTTATGCTGTCTAGGCAGGCCTTTAAGCCTTTAAGGATATTTTTCTTATGTTATTTTTATGCAGAAGTATCGCTCTTTACCTGTGGTAAATGTGTTCCTGAAAAATTGGTAAATAAAATCTTATTCAAATGCAGTAAAAGAGCTATCTAAAGAAATCCTATAGCGAATCCTTTTGTAAACCCAAAGAACATTTTTAAATGTATCATTTAGAAGGTAGGCATTTTTGTGAATCAGGCTTTGTCTGATGGGAATGGGAATACATCTACAGTATACAAAGTCCTAACATAGATAAAAATCAGAGAACTATAGTTGGAGTTGCCTCCAAATTCACCTGAGTGGGTCAAGCCTAGTAGGAATAGGTCCTGAAGATCAGGACCGAGGTCTCCATCCCAGTGCAGCTCTGCTGAGCTGTTGGAGAATAAAGGCAGCAAATTGCCCCAGGGCATCTGTAAGGTGAACTGAACCTGGACAAATATAGTCCTGGGAACAGATGAGCCTCAAACATAATGGCCTGGATGCAGATGCTAAACCACTGTAGCACAGAGATCAGTCTGAAGTACAGTCAAACAAAGGGCTCTTGGGCAAAGATTCAAGGGTGATCCAACAACATAAGGGGCTGGCTGAGTAGCAAATAGGGACAGCTTCTACAAACATCAGGTATATTGAAAAGAGAATTGATGGGGTTCTTTGATTCCTACAATCTCAAAATGTCACTTCCCCACCCCCACCCCCATCCCAAACAGGCTCTGTCACCCAGGCTGCAGTGCAGTGGTGTGATCATAGCTCACCGTCACCTCGAACTCCTGGGCTCAAGTGATCCCCCTACCTCAGCCTCCTGAGTAACTGAGATTACAGGGATATACCATCACACCTGGTTAATTTTTAAAATTTTTTTTATAGGGACAAAGTCTCACTATGTTGTTCAGTCTGGCCTTGAACTCTTGGCCTCAAGTGATCCTTCCGCTTCAGGTTCCCAAAGTGCTGGAACTACAGCCATGAGCCACTGTGCCTGGCCTAAATGTCACTTTTAGTGTGTGTCTTAGTAAAGTTAGTTATCATGTACGCTAATAGCAATATTATGTTGCTAAATTTTATGAGTACAATTGTATTTCACTTGTCTATTACTGTCTCTACCAACTCTTCTCAGTTTTTCCAATTGCTCTTCCTTTTCTCTACTTTTATTCTTTGCATAGAGTCACCTTCTGTCAGGTATCATCGTGACATGCCTTCGGTCAGCACACTCTCTTTTGGACATGATTTATCTTATTCCTCCACCCCCCTTAAAATATATACCATTTGGAGAGAACTGCCACACATCTTCATCCACGGACACGTAGACTTTCAGTGATGTCCTGATCTGGGTGCTCATTTTGGTTTTTCAGTCTTTAAAGAATAAGAAACAATACGTTTACCATGCCTTAAAATGAATAAAGGACTTTCTTGTTCACCAGTCTATTAGTTTTCACAACTATCCCAAGAGGAGTTGTTATGAATTTTGTTTTTCAGAGGAGGAAACTGAAACTCTAAAAGATCTGAAACACTGAGCAGGTGGACCAACAACCCATATGTCCATTGAATGTTCTCTTAGGAAATCATTTAGGATATACCCTCAAGTGAATTTAACAAATTTCCATAGTTAGTTTGAAGTAAACAGGAGAGTGGGAAAACAAGTGACTAAAGAAAGAGGAAAAGCAACAGTAGCAGAAGTAGTAGTAACATCCTCCACTATTAATCAGATCCCTGGACAAATGCCTGTTGATTGTAAGGCACTATAGAAACCAGCCCTCAACCATTTCCCAGTTTTTAGTAGAAGCTCTTTTTAAAGAGTCTGACAATGCAATGAGGAGAATGGGTATGCCGGGTTTATTTAGACTTGTGCAGGGAAAGGACAGTTGGACCTGGCTTGTGTGACATTTGCCAGCTTTAAGGCTCCTTAGTTAATTAATTATGAGGCTTGCAATCGTGCATGCACACACACACTAACGCATATGTATGGATGGTCTTCTACTTAAAATGGTTCAATTTAGGATTTTTTGACTTTATGATGGTGGGAGAGTGATATACAATCAGCAGAAACTACTTTGAGTACTCATATAACCATTCCGTTTTTCACTTCCAGTATAGTGTTCAGTAAACTACATGAGATTTTTAGGCTATTATAAAATAGGCTTTCTGTTAGATTATTTTGCCCAAATGCAGGCTATTGTAAGTGTTCTGAGCACATTTAAGGAAGGCTAGGCTAAGCTATGATGTTTGGTAGGTTAGGTGTACTAAATGCATTTCTAACTTAAGATATTTTCAATTTACAATGGGTTTATTGATCTGTAATCCTGTTGTAAGTCAAGGAGCCCCTGTACATAAATATGTGTATGTAAATACACAAATCTATTTAGTGAAAAGGTGGTATCTGTTTAATTAATTATGAAATAAATTCTCAAGAAATTATTATCTCCTGAAATCCCACCACCCCCTTGAAACTGTTGATTTTGGCCCCAGTCAAGTTGGTTATGAAATTCCTGATGGTGTCACGGCTAGAAGTAAATAGCTCATGGCAGCTCTGTGCTCATTAGTCAACACGGATGCATATTTGAAGTGTGTCGAGGGGCAGTGGGAGCTCCAGTGATTTCATCTCCAGGTGCAAAATCTCTTTAGCTCCAATAGTAGTGCTGATCTGGAGCATCGTTTCAGTTCAGGCAAAACTGAGCTTCATGTCTAGGTGCCTCCCTGGGGAAACCTCATTATTATGGCTGCTGTCACTGCTCAGCACCCACTGCCAACCATGGAGCTCCAGGCAGGATGATAACACTCTTTATCTTCCGAACTTACAAAGGCTGCAATGAAAGAGCCAATGAATATGTACACAAAGTACGCTTCAAGGATGAGGGATTCTGAAAATGAGCATTCAGGTAATAAAAACATCAAGACAAAATTAGTAACTTAACTTTCAAGCATGCACAACAGTAGCAGCCTACATAGAGAAATTCCATTTAGAAGACAGATTCCAGGTTTATATCATAATTCCTTTCTTCTGATCTCTGAAAAGGAAAATCTACCTTGAGCTTCTAAATCTAGTACCTAGAAGACTATAAGCACTTAAGAATGTTCACTGTTTTATTAGAAAACAGGACCTACTAAATTATGTTTGTCATAGGCCTAGACTAGATTGGCTCACAGACTTTCAGGAACTCAAAGACAATGAAATACTGCTACACACCCTCCTGTATGCACAGAGCAACTGAAACTCTCATTTTTATCCCTTGTAGGAATATAAAATGGTACATCACTTTGAAAACTGTTCAGCAGTATCTAATAAAAAGATCCATTTCACTTTTTTTATTTTAAAATATTAAGGGGGTACAAATGTTTTTGTTACATGGATAGCTTTTATAATGCTTGAGTCAGGGTTATTAGTGTACCCATGACCCAAATAGTGTCCACTGTACCTGTTAGGTAGGTTTTTACCCCTTCCCTCCTCCCCCTGCCCTCTTCCTGATTTCCAATAACTTTTACTTCCCTCTGTGCCCATGTGTACCCATCAATTACTTCCAACTTATTAGAAAGTGTATGTGGTGTTTGTTTTTCCATTTCTGAGATACTTCACTTAGGATAATGGCCTCCAGTTCCATCCATAGTGCTACAAAGGACATTATTTCACTTCTTTCTATGGCTGAGTAGGACTGCATGGTATATATATACCACATTTTGTTAATCTACTCATGAATTGATAGACACTTAGGTTGATTCTACATCTTTGTGATTGTGAATTGTTCTGTAATAAAACTTGTGGTGCAGGTGTCTTTTTGATAAAATGACTTCTTTTCTTTTGGGTATATACCCAGTAGTGGGATTGCTGGGTCGAATGGTAGGTCTACTATTATTTTTTTAAGGAATCTCCATACTGCTTTTCATAGAGGTTGTACTAACTTGTAGTCCCACCAACAGTGTATAAGCATTCCTTTCTCTCTGCATCCATACCAGCATCTATTGTTTTTTGACTTTTAAATAAAAGCCATTCTGACAGGCCTAAGGTGATACACAACCATGAAAAGACTTTTATGAGAATAGTCACAGTGGCTTTATTCATAATAGCCCCCAAACAGAAACAACACAAATGTCCATCAACAGAAGAATAGATAAACCAAAAAAGGAACTAGAAAAGAATAAACTACTAATACATGCAAAAATCATGTCAAGCAAAAGAATCGTGACACAAACAGTAGATGTATGGGTTCTATTTACATAAAATTCAAAAACAGATCAAACTCATCCATGATGATAGAATTCAGAATAGTGGCTCCCTGTGGAGGTGGGAGGAATATGAGATATCCCCCCCCCAACCCCCCGGGGACTGAAGAAACTTTCTGGAGTTGTGAAAATATTCTGTATCTTGACCAGGCTGCATTGGAGTATAACGTATGTAAAAGTTCATCAAGCTGTATAACTAAGGCTTTTAAGTTTACTATATGTAAAGTATATCTCAATAATGTACTATAAGCACAATTTCTTTTAAAAAAACTCATAAAATATTGTAAGGGAATGAGAGATTATAAAGGAAATTTGTACTGAGTCCTCAGAAGTGGAAGAGGTGGTGAGCACACATTAGTTTAATCTACATTGCCTTTAGTGTTTTGATTGAGGGGGAGGGAGTTTGTGCATCATTGCTAGGAAGGTTGGGAGAATAGAAATAAAGATAGTTGTGGTGGTATATTGATTCAGATCTGTAACTTAGCCAGCAAGGATGTGAACACAGTTCTGTTTCAGTGCCTTAAGGGCCATCTAATTTTCATACATCAGGAGACAGCACCTTTATCAAAGACAGCCAAGGTGCCAAGACAAAAACAGAAGTTTTCAAAAAGCCTATTTCCCCATAACAGAAATGATTTGCAAATAAGAAGTGACATGCACCCATCAACTCAATTAACCTCCCCAAAGCAAAAGGGCAGAGAATTTGCCCTAATGTGGGTTTTCTGTTTTACAATCAGGTAATAAATTATACCCAACAAATGAAAGTTTAGCTTGACATCAGTCTCAAGGTAGGAGTGGCAATTTCTAGGGTGTTAGATTTAAAATATTTAAATTACTTATATTTATAACAGAAGATATAAGAGGCATAGGGAAGCAGAGTACTATTTCTTTCAATTTTACGTTTAGAAAAGAGTCCTGATCCACAAAAACTATTGTATTTTTGTACATTTTTTCTCATAAAAATAAATTTTATCAAAACAATTGAAAACTTAAGAGAAGATATTGCGATGTAATGGAAATAGCAAAGATATTGGAGCCAGACAGACCCGGGTTTGAATTTTGTCTTCACCAGTGACTAGGGACTCTTAATCGTCGTAGGTCAGGTTAGTATGTACAGCTGCCGGATCTCAGCAGCTGACCACAAAGGTTTATTTCTCACTCACACTGAATGTCTTATTAGGTTGGTTATGACTCTGCTTCCTGTTTTCTTTATTCCAGAACCCAAAATGGAGAAGAAAATCATCTCTTGTTGTTGTTGAGGACATTGTTGGCCTCATGGGAGAGGAATAAAAGAGATCCAGTGGTGGACAATGTGATGTTTCTGTTCACTGGTCTTTACAAGACACATGGCCAAGCCTCAGTCAATGGGTTGGAATCGTATAACCTTCATGTAGGGAGGGGCCCACTGGAAATGGTGGAGAATATTCTGAATATAATTTACTGTAGTAATCATGTTAAAGTTGGTTCTCTAAACCTCAACCTCCTCAAACTGTAAAACAAAGCTAATACTCTCTGCTTCATAGAGAAGTTTCTAGTAAACAGAAATAAATTATCTGACATTGAATACACTCTGAACAAATTTAGCTCATTTTCCCCCTCCTTTGTAAATATCTATGGATAAGTGTTGATGGGCATACATGTGAATTTCAGAGAATTTAGAAACAAAATAGGTGTTTAATCTCAATACGTTATAATTTATTCACAATTATAATATTTGTTGGCCACCAGTCTTACTATGTGCCCTGGAAATCATTAATCTAAAAGAAATATAAAACATTGCCATTTTTCTTGAAAATTTTATTAACCTATGGAAGAAACTAATATTAACAATTTGAATGTAAAGTATAATAGTGTTTCCATTAAGTTTTACATATGAGAATATGGGAGGGGAGAATAGTATTATTATTACCATTTTACAGTTAAAATGAATCAGTTCAATAAAAGTTTATTTTTAAAGAATTCATCAATTGATTCATTAACAAAATTTTAAAACTTTTTTCTTCTGATTATTAAGTAGTAGTACCTGTACATTATAGAAAATTGAATATACAGAAAAAGATTTAGGAGAAAAATAATCCCCAAGAATATCTATGGTTAACATTTTATTATATTTCCATAGTCTTTGTGTGTGTGTGTGTGTGTGTGTATTTGGTGGTGGTATGGGTTATATTATAATATTGCACAACTAGGATCATAATGCATATAGCTTTTTTTTCCATACTTGATTTCTTCACTAGTAGTATATTTCACTTTCCTGTCCATTAAAACATCATTTTTTGAAGACTGCTTAATATTCTTTTATCACATATTGTATATTTATATATATGAAGCTTCTATAATTGGATATTTCAAGAATTACTTGGTCTTCTCATCTTGATGATCATTTATGTTGTTACATTATGGGTTTTTGTTGTTTTGTTTTGCAATTAGTACAACATAGGATTGAACATCTTTGCATATATATCCTTGTTTGCATTATTTATTTGTTAAGACTAGAATTCTAAAAGAATAATTAGATCAAAGAATATGTTTCCTTTTAAAACACTTGGTACATATTACCAGTTGGTTTTTCAGAAAGTTTTGCCAAAATTTTAACGAATATTTTTGATTTCTAACCATGTGCATAAGATGGGTGTGGTGGCGTTGGGAGTAGGTTGGGATGAGGGGACAGAAGTTGTACTGTAGACATGAATAAGACCGTGAAGAAGATGTGGGCTAGCGAGGAAAAGATGATAAATAATAAAGAGCACTGTGGAAAGAACTGAGAGTAGCCTAAAGCTGAGAGTAGCTGAGGTCAAATTACTAAATGAAACAGTAGCATTTTAAATCCTGGCCCTGAGGAATGATGAATGGCTTTGTATTGTAGCTAGTTTGGAGAGCAAGAGACAGACTAGTCAGGAGGGTTAGGCCTGTGTGGGCCTTTCCCAAGGTTACAGAGCTCGTTCAGGACCCAGGACTTGGGTCTTCTGATCCCATAGTCAGTGCACTTTGTACCACACCACAGTGCCTCTCAAGACAAGGCATGTGCATGACATTAAAGAGTAAAATTACCACACCAGGGATGATGCAATTAAGGAAATGCATGACACGGACACGTGCTTCCTGAGGTAGTGGCTGTCCACTTAGGGACTCAGAGTTAGACTAGGTACATTTCAAAACAATTACTGAAAATTTGCTCTTTCTTAGTCCCTGTGACCTCGTACCAACTGGCCCACCAACAACTGCTGCCCCTACCTCTGACCCAAATCAACCATGTGCAGGTTCTAGCAGGCTGCTGTATTCTCAAAACTGATATTTTTCTTGGTACACTCTCTCCCCACCCTCCAACAAGTGTTGTGGATGTGCCTTCTCATGCTCAATGGACAGCTTGGCACTTAGTTACTTTTAAAAAATGAGCATTACTCTGCAACCAGCACTGGTCTAGCTCCTGGAGGTAGAGCTGTGAACATAAAGGCAGGGATCTCTTCACAGGGTGTTTACATTTTAGTGAGAGGAGACAGACAAAAATCAAGAAAGTTAATGAACACAATAATTTGAGAGAATGACATATGTCATAGAGAAAATAAAACAGGATGATGTGATAGTGATGCAGGATGGGCCATATTTAGGTTGCTGGACAGGACTGGACTCTCTAAAACTATGTCTTTGAGCTGAGACTGGAACAGCTAGAAGAAACTAACCTTAGGAAGAGTGGAGTAGAAGATTTGGTGCAGAAGGAACACCACATGCAAAGGCTCTGAATCAAAAACAAGCTTGGCATCCTTAAGAAATAGCATGAAGGTCTGTGTGGATGGAAGGTAGTGAGTGAGGGGGAGATAGGTAAATGATTATCTTAGAAACATAAGATTCAGATCCTGAAAGGTCAAGTAGGTCATAATAAGGAGCTTTGATTTTATCTGCGTTTCAATAGGAAGACATCAGAAAGCTAAAGAGATCACAATTAATGTGCTTGCTTGAAAACTAATAATAATGGTAGTAATAATAGCAACAATTAAAAATAATGAAAAGTAGTTTGAGTCTTCTCTCCCCCCGTCCCCATTCTCCTCCAAGTGAAATGAGAAGGAGATCAAAGAGACCAGAGCATCAGAGGAGATAATAGTATCCAAGGAAGTGAAACTTGTGCAGAGCCCTGAAATACTGGTAGAGTCTGGCCAGGTGGCCAGCAAGGGGCTAGTTGTACCAGTCACCAAAAGAGGATACCTGGAGAAGGAACAGGCTTCTGGGATAGGATGATGGAGATGACGGATTCATCTTTGGACATTTTGGGAATGAGCTGTCTGTTGGAACATCCAGATGCATTTTCAGCAGACCTTTGGTAAAACAGTCTGAAACTATGATGAAAAACTTGAGATAGAACTTTAGATTTGGGAATCCCTTTAAACATACTTGGTGCTCAGCATATACTTTTTGCATGTTGTAGAGTAAATATGGTGAAAAAATATTTAGCAGCAGATTTATTGGAAAAGTAAAATTTCCATGAGGTAGTATTTTAGAAGATATTCGTCATGTGGACTATAGTAGCCAATAGAATACATAGTGGCCACTACAGCTTGGGAAGCCCTCTCCCTTACCAAGTAAACATGAGGCTACGAGGCTGGCAGGGGAGATCTTCCATTCTGTTGGTGTGAGCGCAAATTGCAAATCACACTTTTAGAGGCCAGAAAGTTTTTTTTTTTTAAATGAGTGAATATTTTGCTTATGTGAACTCAGGTCTGACACTGGAGGAAGAGAAAATATTATGAGGTGGAGAGAAGGAAAGTGATAGTGACAGTGACAGCTAAGGGCAGGAGTCAACCAACTAAAACCAAGCTTGGCTATGGAGATGAGCTGTGTAGTGCCCATCGCTGGCTGAACCATCTAAAAGGGGAAGCGGAGATTTTGTTCAGAGTGAACAGATTGTGTGTGGTCTTTGTTCTAATATCTGAAACAAAAGAGAGCTCAACTATGATAGACAGCAATATGATAAAGACAGCTTTGAAATCTTTTAAACATTGTTCCTTTAAATAGTATATGTGATGCTGCCTTCCTAAAACCTTATATTATATTAATTTGTATTCCTTTGAGTGATGTCTCTATAATGGTTAGGTATTTCCCTAAATATTGAAAATAAATTTTACTAAATAAATTGGCTTTACAACCATTTTGTATTAATACTATGTTTTGTCTATTTATGTTCACTCTGTAATTTGCGATTATCCATGATTTCCTTCTCACTGTTATTCTGGCTAATCTAAAGTCAGCAATGGACATAGTAATTATAGTTATGGGAACAAATAGCATTACTCAGGGCAACTTTATAGAGTAGTGGTTCTTAGCCATGGCTGTGCATGAGAATTACCAATTAATGAGAGATTTTTATTTTATTTTAATATTGATGTCTGAGCCCACCCCAGATTAATGGAATTAAAATCTCTGGGAATGAGGGCCAGGCATCAGTTATTTAAAAAAATCTCAAAGGTAATTCCAATATGAAATCAGGAGTAGAAACTATATAGTAAGAATGGAACAGAGTTGAGGACAAGAAGCTGAGAAATGTCCAAGAAAAGAGGAAGAAGGAACCCAGTGGGGCCAGAAATAAGACAAGCAGAGAGATAGAAGAAAAACAAGAAGGGGCAGGTTTCTAGAAGCCAGGAGAGAGATCAAACATGGAAAATACTCGATAGTGTTAGATAATGAAATCAGGAAAGGCAAGGACTGACATGTCCTTTGGATGTCATTGGTACCATTTATCTGAGTCATTCTAGTGGAATGGGGGATTCTAAAATGGATTTGTGGTGAGATAAGTATGGAATCGAGGAAATTGTAGATAGTGAGTATAGCCTACTCTTCTGTGTAGCATGTAAATGGATACAAATAAAGGGCTATAGCTGAGTGGGAGTTAAGGGAGGGATTTTCTCCTTCTCTCTTTTAAAATATGGACATCCTTGAGCACGTTCAGAAGCTAAGAGAAAAAAGTTGGTAGAAAGTGAGAAGTTGAAAATATAGAAATAAAAAGGAAAATCAGCAAGGTCCTTGAGGAGGAAAAGAGGATTATATATAACATGATTAGCTTTAGCTAGAAGATAAAATTATTCATCTATTGGGATTTAAGAAAAGTGATAACATAGGAAAAATACATTTATTGGGAGTAGGGAGGTATGATTTTATAAGGGATGAGGCTGAATAGCCTTTATTTTTCTGTGAATTGGAAGATAAATCTCTGTTGTGAGTGAGAGGAATATTGGTGGGATTGGTGACTTGAAGAGAGGGAAAATGTTTTGAGAAGATTGTAGCATAGGGTATAAGCTGCCATTGGCTGGGGTCAAGTGGAAAGATGGCAGGGCAGCACTGAAGACCCAGTTGTGACAGTAGACCATGGTGCTAATGTTCAGGTGACCAGAGGTCTGGATATAGTAGGGTAGATGATTAGTGTTTGGATGTATTGAGAGGTGGAATTGTTGGGTGGCTGATTTTGAACAATAAAAGAACAGATAATATCAACAATATTGTCATGTAAGGGATGGATCATGTGATGTAGGTTGGATAGAGAAGAAAACAGTGAGAAGTGATGTAACTGAGAGAAAATGAAGTGCTTAAAGAAGTGGCAAAAAGGATGAAGCAGAATATTTGTGGTGGGCAGAAAACGATGACAGCTGGGAATATTGAAAAGATTGTAGTCAGAGAGTGAAATGTTGAAGTTAAAAAGTTGTAGGGTAGTGTCTTAGTCTGTTTGGGCTTCCATAGCAGAATACAATGGACTGTATGACTTAAACAACAGAAATTTATTTTCTCATAGTTCTGAAGGTTGGGAAGTCCAAGATCAAGGTGCTGGCTGATTTGGTTTCTGGTGAGGGCTCTCTTCCTGGCTTGCAGATGGCCACCTTCTCACTCTGTCCTCCCATGGTAGAGAGAGAAAGAAAGAGAAAAAGAGAGACAGCACACACACTGGTATCTCTTTTTCTTTTTATAAGAGCACTAACCCTATCAGATTAGGACCCCACCCTTATAAACTCATTTAACATTTATTACCTTCTCATAGACCCTTATCTCCAAAATGGTCACACTGGAGGTTAGGGATTCAACATATAAATTTGGGGGGGCACAAACATTCAGTCTATAACATTCTACCCCTGTACCCCCAAATTCATGACCTTCTTACATGGAAATACATTCATTCCATCATAATAGCCCCAAAAGTCTTAAAGCATTCCAGCATACACTCTAAAGTGCAAAGTCTCATCTAAATATCATTATAGAAAAACAACCTGCAGCAAAACTGCTGTCGTGATGTAAGTTTAACTCCTGCATTCCAAGATGTTCTGTAGCAAGGTCTTTAAACAATGCCAGTAGCATGGATAACCCCTCTTAAAGATGCTTATCTAATCTCCCTAGTGGTCAAGAGTTTCTCAAGATTCTGAGATGGGAGCAGCTGTCCATGTTTTACCTAAAAGGCTTGCTGTTCAAAGAATATTTTCTGAAAGGCAGGTGTGGGGATCCACCATCTTGTGGTCACTCATGACATCATTTTTGTTTGTAAGTCTCTATTAAATGTTTCTTCCTGAGAAATCAGATGTGGCAGCCTCTTCCTTTGACCTCTTAGCTCCCTCAACATTTGGCGATAGATTTGTATATACCTGCTCACTGCAGAACAATCATCTTAATCAAATATTGATGAGACTTGAGATACAGTTCATCCTGAGGCAAAATTCCTCTCCAGCTATGAACCTGGGAAACCAGACAACTTATGTGCTTCCAAAACACAGTGTTGTCACAGACATAGAATAGACATTCCCATTCCAAAAAGAGAGAGAAATAGGAAAGAAGGAAAGGGTGATGGGTCCCAGGCAAGTTCAAAACCCAGCAAGGCAAATCCCATTAGATCTTAAGGCTCAAAAACATTCTTCATGGGCTCCACACCCTGCCTTCCAGGCCCACCCACCACTGGGTATGATCACCCTCAAGGCTCTGCTCTCAATGCTGGACTGTGAGCAGGGTGATGAGGTAGATAAACATATTTCTACAACAGCCTTTCTCCTCTCATCATTATTGAACTCATGAATCATCTTCTTTGGAAACTACCTGGAACCCTGACATCCTCCAGGGTCCAAACTTTCTGTGAAGCAACTTCCACCTATCTCCTCTGCCTTACTCTCCTCCCCCAAGATTTGCCACCCTACAGTTAAGTCCCTTAATACTTCCTAGTGGAATCTCATCCCCTTCCAGAACAAGTTTTATCCAAGCTGACTCACAGGATCTCTTAGAAGCTCCTGCCCCTAAGGCTGTGCATTGTCATGATCGGTTTCTGGTCACAAGGTCCTCACCTTCCTCATATCGCCCAAGGAAGAGATTGCAACAGTGAGACCTTCAAGACACTCCGCCTCCTAAGGTGACTCAGACTGTTTCACAGAGAAAACCAGTGACGCAGGAGGAAGGCCTTCAACTTCCTGTCCCTCACCCTGAAATGCATGTGCCTTTGCATCGCCTAGTGCTTTTCCCTTCCCTCTCAGGAGAGGGGGAGCCCTTCACTCTGTTTGAGGTCAAATACTTTTCCTTGATCTTCTCAGCCCACTTTATTCTGTCTTCTCAGAAACCCCACTTCCTCTATTATTTCCTCTCCTTTGTATTTTTTCAATCTTTATTTCAATGTCTCTTTCCTCTCAGCAGATGAACAACATCTGTCTTAAAACAATAAAATAAGACCAGCTTGGTTGAGCCTTTTCCCCTGGTGGCATCGATTCTCTCTCTTCCCTCTCATGGTCGACTTCACTGCCCACATCCTCTGCCTTCCATCCCCAAGTCATTCCTGATGAACTATCCGGGATCCTTGTCTGGCTGCTCCCCACGTGATCTTTAGACTTTCTTTTACTGAAGACACTAATGAAGTCCTTGTTGCTATTTTTAGTGAACACTGTTCAGTCCTGACTTATCCCTCAAACTGTTCCAATTTTATTCTCTTTTGCGGGTGATTTTCCTCTATCCTCCCGTAAATGTTGGCTTTGCTCTGAGTTCTGTTCTCAGGCTGCCTCCTTTCTCACTAGACACCTTTCCAGACTGATCTTACTGTCTCTCATATTAATATCTTCAAATGTCACCAGCAAGTGGAAGATTCCCAAATTGGCATCTCCAGCCCCCAGCTGTCTTCTCTGTCTCAGTCCAGACTCATACCCCCACCTAACGGACACCTTTCTGGGGTTCCATGAACATCTCAAACTTAGCATGAAGAAAACTGAATGCAGTATCTTCCCTTTCTCCACACCTCTCATGCCTTTACTTCTTCCTGCCATATTTAGGGAAGATGCCAACCTCCACATATTAAAAGTTATCTCCAATCGGAAACCTGCCAGTCAGCCACAATCGATTCCTGCCTCCCTTGCAAACTCCATTGGTTACCTCAAATCTTAAACCTCTCTCTCCTCTATTCCTACAGGCACTCCCCTTTGCAGGCCCTTGCCATGTCTCTATAGGATAGAGATAGTCTTCTACCCCTTTTTCCTTAACTTCAAATCTCCTAACATTAATTCACCCCTACACCTATACTTAAAGGAAATTTCTGAAATCCTTCCAGTTAACGTGTAGAAAGCCTTTCCAAAGCAAACATACCCCTCCTTATCTGGCCCAGCTTCATTTCTTGCCACGCTCTTCTTCTCCTCTCATGCACTTTCCTCTTTATTTTGGCTCCTCATATTTACTTTTCCTCAGATCATTCAGAGCTACTCACCCCACACGGGTCATGCTTGTTTTTGCATTTGCACCAACTCTCTGCCCTGTACACACGGTCTCTGTCCCCTTGTCTTGGTGTCCCTCTCAATGCCTCCACTGCCATGAGCGATGGAGCGAGCTGCCCTCCGGACGTCCCAGCACTCTGCACTTGTAGCTTCTGTCACACACACAGGATATCTTACATGTCCCTCTCCCTCACTAGGAAGGAGACCCTGGAGGTAGAGCCTGAGTCTGATTTGTTTCTCTGTCTTCAGGCGCTGAGGAGGTGTTGTACGAATGTGGGAGGGAGCTGCACATCCACTGCGGGTCCTGGTAGGGGATATATTTAGCCAGGAAGAGACTTTAGGTGCTTTTGAGCCCCCATCTGATTTGCAGGGCTGTGACAACTACATGGTCTCAGTAGAACGACTTAGAAACTATGGCAGTGCAGAGGTTGGTTTATATAGAAGATACTAACAATCTCTCTCCAGCACCAAGTCCTCTAGCTCATAGTAGAGGCTAAATAAATATTTGATACAATTAATGAATGGGCAAGTTAGTGACTTGAAATATTGATTCTATTTTATAATAGGTCTGGCAAAGAGAGTGCCCCATTAAAAAAAATGAAACATCTTCCTTATCCTGGAGTGCAAAGGAGGAATATAGTTCTCCAAGTTTTTTTTATTATAGCAAAATTAGAGTTTATTTGATGTTTGGAAATTATTCCCATTGTACCTGAACCAATCATCAGGTTAAACTCTTCTCAGGGAATTTCTCATGTTAATCCTACATGGTTTTGTTTTGTTTGTGTGTGTGTGTGCACCTGTTGTTTGCTTTTTTTTACATTTGTAGAAAGAAAATATTATATTTACTTCTCACTTTAGCTTTCTCAGAACTCCCTTCCTGCAGCACTCAGGAACATGCTCATGCTGAAGTCAACTATTTCTTGACCAACCCAGAGCACATATTCACAAAAACAAGAAGAAATTCAGAATGACAAAGCTATTTAGGTAAACATGTCTGCAGTTGAGATTTCATTTCCTTAGAACCCAGGCTTTTTGCGTGGCTAATTTGATCACATTGGAATGAATGAACTTTTAAAAATTAAAATATTGGCTGAACTAATCTAAGAGAAATATTTTGAGAAAAATCAAGACTAAGCTGATTATTGATTCAAAATTTTAAGAACATGTTCAAATATAATATAATAATCTATAAAAAATCATGGCAAAAGGGAGCATATGTACTAGATATAATCAATATTGAGTTATTCACCATCATCACATTTTTTAACATTCTGGAGATATATTTTAAAAAATCAATGACTGAAGATACGTTAAGCATGCTTTCAATCTTATTGTGACTTGGGTGTTATGTGAAAATTGCAAAGTTATGACTAGTTCTCTGAAACTGACAGAGTAAAGATGATATTTCTTGTATATATTATGAAAACCATCATTCTTGTCAAATGAAATACATCTTTTCTGCATGAAACACTCAAATATATTAGTGATTGTGGTGTTTTTTGGTCCTCCTTTATTTTTGTGTCAAACAATATATACTATGTTTTATAGACACATATTCTCAAACCAAGATCTCTCTTGGCACATAGATATATAAAATTTTTGATTACTATTAAATAATATTGATCAAAAGAAAACTGCCACATCATCCAAGACTAAAGAGTAGGGGCAAATACAGAAAAGAGGAATTCTAAAAATACAAATTTGTGAGCCCAATTTAATGCCATAGGGGAGCAACTGGAAATCTGTATATTTTATGAGCTTTCTAGGTAAAACTGAAGCATAATCAGACTTGGGAAGTGCTGGTAAGTACCTAGTTTTCTGCCTGGAATTAATTTCAACATTTGCCAGAATGCTCTACAGTGCTAGGTGTGGGTGCTAAACAATGTCCCTGGCTGGTGGCAAGGGAGAAGGGAGCAGGTGTTTCCCTCTCCCTCCCTCATCTGATGATAAATATGTCTGCAGTAGGTAGACATTAGCTGGCTGTAACACCTAGTTTGCCCCACTTGGAAATGTCAGATGGCAGCTGGTGGGAAACATGGAAATTCTTTTAATGTAATTTATCATTTTAGAGTTGAGGAAACATTTATAGAGATATTAAGTTATTTGGTAAGGTCACACAGATAGTTCTGGTAAGAACTGGAAATAGGACTCAGGTCTCCCAGGACCTCATCTAGTGCTTTTCTCATTTTTTAAAGAAGATTTTTGCAATCAGAGTTTACCCTAATTTTCTAGCCTCATTTCCTATCACTTTACTCAAATACATTGTTAACTTTTCCTCAAAAACTCCAGGAATTTCTTAATATAGTAGACATCAGTTGTGATGCCAGCCCAGAGCCCCTTCTTTCTTTTGGTAAAAGCTTTTGACTTTTCCTTGTGAAGCCACTTATCCTTCACTTTCACATGGTTTGAGCGGTATTCACTGCAGTCCCTGGCCCGAGAAACAGGGCATGACCCAAACAAGGATGTGTGAAGACTGAGTGACTGGTTCAGGGAGGGCCTCACCCAGCCTGTAAGTGTCCATCAAAGCACTTTGTTGGAACCACTGGGAAAGAGCTGCTTTCTCCACTGTGGTCCTCGTGGGCAGGAGGTAATCTCTTGCTACTGGTGGCCAGATATGGCAGCAGTCGGGGAGACTCTGTCTGAGAATAAAGCCATCACAGCAGAAAAAGTCATGTAGAGAAAAGAGGCTGATTTATGGTATCACAACTAGATATCTGGATCCAGTTATGCCATTGCCAGAAGTATTCCTGGATTTTTCAGTTAATGCAGTCAATAAATTGACTTTTGGCTTAAGCCAGTTTGATTGGGGGTTTGTTATTTGCACATGAAAGAGATGTTTGGTAAAATATCTGGTTCTGTCATTTTGCAGCCACTCTACCATCACACTGTTATACCAACGCTCCATTTTTCCTTCTGTAAATCTATCTCATAGAAGCCTCGAAAGAGTTACTTGATTTGTTATGTTTGTCACTCATGCAAACCAATTACAGGTTATGAATAGACCTTCTCTGCTGACCATTAGGTTAAGCATGTGGGAAATTATTTTATAATTGCTTAAACACTGGTCTAGGCCCATGAAATGTCACTGAACAAACAAAAATTTTTGTTTTTGTGAAGTTAAACTTTTAAAAAACAAAAGATGAAAAGCTAAGCATTGAAATTATTCTGTGGGTTAGAAGGAGATAAATGCTACCTTAACAAAACAAAACAAAACAGGCAGGTCCCAATCTCCAAGCCAGTCCCCACAGCTCTGGCCTCAGTGAACTCAGGGTCCAAACCCACTCTAGAGGACCCAGGTCTATATCCTCAATAATATACCCCAGACCCAATCTCTAGGACTGCCTCTGTGGACTCAGGCAGGCTCCAGGGCCACCCTTGCACCAGGCTTGTTGTGTGGACTCAGGCTGCAGGCCTGTCCCTGTGGACCTAAGCATCAGATCTACCCCAGTGCCAAGTCAGCCCTGTGGAATCAGGCTCAAGGCTCACCCCAGTGCCAGGTCAGCTCTCAGGGATACAGGCTCCAGGCCCACTCCATAGACTCAGACTCCTAGCCTGCCCCCACAGTCCCAATCAAAAGGTTAACCACAGTGGATTCTGTACCAGGCCAGCCCCCATGTATGCAAGATCCAGTCCCAACCCTGCAGAACCAGACCCCAGCTGGCTTCTATAAACCTAGGTACCAGCTCCACCGACCTATTGAGCCAGGAACCAGGACAGCCTGCCTGAGGACTTCAGTAGCAAGACCTCCCACAGACCCTGCCAGATGGCCTGCCCAGAATTTCTGGGCCAGCTGACTGGTAAGGGGCTTTACCTGCAGAAGCCAGACCTGTAAAGACTAGAATAGATGACTACTTCTTCAAAGGCACAGATACCAACATAAAGATCATGAATTATCAGAGAGACATGACATTACCAAAGAAACAAACTATAGCATTAGTAAGTGACCCTAAAGAAATGAAGATTTACAAACTGCTTGAATAAGAATTCAAAACAACCATCTTAAAGTGGCTCAGTGTGTCTGGGAGGCTGAGGTGGGAGGATCCCTTAAGGTCAGGAGTTCGAGATCAGCCTGAGCAAGAACGAGACCCCATCTATAAAAGAAAAAAAAAATACAATAACAACTGAGAAATTCAACAAAGAGAAATAAACCATAAAAAAGAACCAAACAGAAATTCTAGACTTAAAGAATACAATGACTGAACTGAAAAATTCTATAGAAAACTTCTACAGCAGACTCAATTAAGCAGGAGAAAGAATTAGTGAGCTCAAAGACAGGTTTTCTGTCTACCCAGAGAAACAAGAAGAAAAAAGAATGAAAAAGAGTGAAGAAAGTCTACTGGAATTATGGGACACCATCAAGCAAACCAATATATGCACCATAGGATTTCTTTCTTTCTTTTTTTTTTATGTTTATGTTCATAGGTTTAATTTTTTGACCCTTACACTTTAGTTTACACAAACTAGAAATATTTCTTATTTTCTATCATTTTGGTTAAATCTGAGGTTAAAAAGTTGGACCTGATTACATTTACAGTAACATCACAGAGGAAAACTTCATTTTCAACAAAGTGTGAGTTAAGAGAATGCCTAGACTTCTAGGCACTGGGAAGACAATATAAACATAGATGTAAACTAGAATGAATCATATTTATTGCCATATTCTTACCTTCAATGAAGAAATATATTAATGTATTTTTTTATTTCAAGATATTATAAGGGTACAAACATTTTGGTTACATTTTATGTCTTTGCGTCACCAAAGTGAGGGTTAGAGCCATGCCATTCCCCTCTACTATGCTCACCGTGTCCTTTAGTTGTGAGTTTACCACCCCCTCAACCCCCTAATCCCTGGAGAATATTACTATCATGTGAACACCATAGTGTTGATCAGTCAGTGCCAGTTTAATGGCGAATACATGTGGGGCCTATTCTTCCATTCTTGTGATATCTCACTTTGTATGATGGGATCAAGCTCTATCCAGGAAAATATAAGAGGTGCTAGATCACTGTTGTTTCTTATCATTGAGTAATATTCCATTGTATACATATACCAAATTTTAATAATCCACTCATGAATTGACGGGCACTTGGTTGTTTCCACATCCTTGCAATAGTGAATATTGCTGCCGTAAACATTCGGGCACAGGTGTCTTTATTATAGAATGTCTTTTGCTCTTTTGGGTAGATGCCTAATAGTGCTATTGCTGGATTGAATGGTATTTCTATTTATAGCTCTTTGAGGTATCTCCAAATTCTTTTCCACAGAGGTTGCACTAGTTTGCAGTCTAAAAGGAGCAGAAAAACAGACAAAAAATTTATTTAAAGAAATATTGACAGAAAGCTGCCTAAATTTGGAGAAGGAAATGAACAGGTCCAAACAGTATAACCCCCCCCAAATAGATTAGCTAAAGTAATCAAAACAGTATAGTGCTGGTATAAAAACTGTATGGAACAGAATATAGACCAGAAATAAATCCAAGTATTAATATTGTTAAAATTGTATTTTTCTGGAATTATCTTTTCAAAAATGTGAAAGTCTGATTTTTAAAAATTTTCTTAAAGTAGAATTTAACCTGTTTAATATTAAGATTTTACCTTATTTTTGGTATATTGGTATATATATGTAGGTAGTAGCTAATAAAATAAGAAAGCACAGGCTAATTTCTAAAAACAATAACAGAGTCTTCATAGTACAGGATGTTGTAAATTCTGGGAGCGAGGGTGGTTTAAAACAGGTCTAATTGGTAAAGTAACTAATTTGAGCAAAGACTTAGTGATGAGGGAGTTAAGCAGGTGGCCACCTAGGGAAAGAGTGCTTTAGGCTTTCAGAATAACCAGTGCCAAGGGAAAAAGGGATTGTGCCTGTTATTCCAGGAGCAGCAAGGAAACCAGTGTAGCTGCAGTAGAGCTAACAATGAAGAGAGTTAGAAAGAAAAGATTACAGAGGTCAGATCATACATCATTTATAGCCAACTGTGAGCACATTGGCTCAGTACACATTTACTCAGTAAAATGGAGAACAATTGAGGTTTATTTTATTTTATTTTAGCAGAGGAGGGATATAATCTGATTTGCATTTTTAAAAAAATGCTTTTGAGTGCAGTGTTGGAAATAGACTAAGGGTGGAAACAGGGACACCAAATAGGAGGCTGTGACAGACAATGTCCATGGGTGCTCTGCTCCACACACCCTTTGCTAAACTGTCCTCTGTATCAAGGGGCTGGAAGCTTGCAAACTGCTATTCTGAGATGCTCTTGCCTGCTGGTTTCCAGACAGGATCTGCCAATGGAAAGCATGGTGAAATAATAAAAATTAAAGGAAGAGAGAAACCATTTTTTCTGCTTCTGGTAGGGCCTCCAGTTGTGCTGGCAGTAGGAAAAGTGGGTAATTAAGCATCTAGAGAATAGAAAAATCCATCATCTGATATGGAGATAAGTGCAAATGGAGCATGTTTGGGCCAGAAGGGGGTTGTGAGCTGGGGGAAGGCAGGAATTTTTTAATTTTGGATGTGTTAAGTTTGAGATGACTAGTGGATATTCAAATGGTGATGTCAATGAGTAGTTGGATAGTCTGGAATTCAGGAATGAGGTCTAGGCTGCAGATAAAAATTTGGAAGTTAGTGATATCATTTAAAGCCATGCAATCGAGTGAAGTCATTAGAGAATAGAGAAGGGAACACCGCTTGAATCCTGAGGATCTGACATTCAAAGCTTAGGAAGAAGAGAAACTAGCAAGAGTTTGAGAAAGAGTGAACAATGAGGTGGGAGGAAGAAGATCAAAAAGAGGCAATGACCAACTTTGTCAAATTGGCAGATGGGTCAAGTAACATGAGAATTGACATCTGGATTTAGCAATGGAGGTTATCGGTGACCTTGACAAAAGTAAGTTGTATAAAGTGTGGGGGTGAAAATATTGGCACCAGTTTATCAATTCACTAATTCATTAAAAAATATTTACTGAGCATCTGATTTGTGCCATGCACTGGGGATTTGAGGTGAGCAAGAAAGACATTGCCTTTGCTTTCTTGGAATTGACAGAGTATTTTACTATAATAATAGGCTAAGATTTCATGGAAGGATGAACTTCAAAAGAGACAGTTATTACGTGTGTGCACACACTTGAAGGAATAAAGAGACCAAGAAAGACATAGGCTAAAGAAAGGGCCATAAGATACACTAGAAAAGGCACTGCCTCTATGATCTAGGACTGGTTAAATGCTATTTCTCTTATGAGTTGAAGCATCTGGCATCTTTAAAAAGGGATTATTGACTCTGTTTTTATTTGGGCAAGTATTTGACCAGGTGTCGTAATTTGATTGTAATCTGATTTTATCTCTGTAGTGCTTAGATAGTTTAATTGCTGGTTTGATCAGACACCTAAAATATGAATTGTTAGAAAAATAGCATGTTGCATTCTTGTAGGCAGAATAGTTACCATGGATTCTCTTTTCTGAATACAAGTGGTTATTCATGACTCTCCAGGGACTAGGACTTACAAAACAGTATTTTGTTCATCTGAATATTATTTGATAGAAATCATGTAAAATAATATCTGAAACTTAATATTTTCTTGGATAAGTATTGGCTTGAAGTCTTGTGCAAATTAAAACACTTGAAAATGAAACAGAATTTAAGTGGTAAATACTCTAATGTGTTTCATTATAATCTTGTCCCTAAGTATTAGTCTCATATAGTTCTCAATAGCAAAGCAAGTAATCTCTAAAAGATAATAAAATGTTAGTGGACTTTGAAGTTATTTCTTTATAAATAAGAGAGAAATTTTATAAAGCACAGAGAAACTTTACTTTTATAAATATATTTAATGTGCATCAATATTTTGAGTTTTCTATTTGAAAACATGTAATCCTATAAAGACACTATTAATAACCTATGAACAAATGCTTTTAGGTCATGATGAAGTGTCACTGCGTTAAAGCTCATATATTTTGTTAATTCAGGTAAGGAGGTTATCTTGAAAAGAACTCCCTACATAAGTGTTGGTATAATCCATTTTGAACTCAAGCTTCAACAAGTAGATGACTACAGTTTACTCCCATATTCAGATGATCTGAAGCAAAATGATTTGTACCCTAAACACGATTATTTCAAGAAGAGATTCCTTCACTGGAGACTTTCATCAGGAAATGGGTTAATAAGTGAGAAACTACTGCACTGTCCTTAAAGAAAAAGCAGTTAAGTATTTTTAAAATCCTCTATACCAAATCTGATTAATTCCAGCATCAATTCCATCATCTGACATACTTAGAATATAATATAAGCTCCAAGTAGTAACAATACAAAAATTAGTTGATAAAATCAGAAAGCTCTGACGAACTTCACTGCCTGGTTTTGGCTCAGATGACCTGAAATAAGCAGAGACATGGCCCCACAATCAAGGAGTTTGCCATGTTTTCTTAGCTTTCAGTAATTGAGACCATAGAATTAGTAAAATTAGCAGCTGGAATTAAAACTGGTTTTTTTTGTTTGTTTGTTTGCAGTTTTTAGTTCTATTAACTTTTCTATTGGGATTTGTTTAATTTTTTTTCTCGCCTCTATTCTTGAAATGAAGAAGAAAAGTTGTTTCCAGGAGTATCAGGCATAATTTGGGCTAATTTCTGCCTCTACATGTAATTCCCATCTAGACAGTTCATTAGCTAATGAGACGTAACATTATTCCATTTGTCAAGGTTATATTTGTGAAGAAAAATCACAGAAATGCCCTCCCCCTTCACCCTTTGCCTCAGTGTGGTTATTAATTCGTGCTTGGCAGGGTGTTCTGCAATGTCAGGGGCCCTCTCAGGGTGGGGAAGTGTCTCTGTACTCACGTCCATCGGTGTTCATTCTGCTGACAAGATGAATGTAAATCAGAATTTGAAAAAGACCTTTAATTATTTAAATGGGAGAGAATGATTTTCACTCGGTTGCATTTGACTGCCTAGAAAGCACAACATAGTCCTTTTGATAATAAACACTGCGCACAGTTTCCAAATGTTATTTCTAATAATTACGGTGTTGCCACAAAGTGAGGTGGGGGAAGGAAAGGGGAGGCTCATATGCACATTCTGGCACCTTCCTAGTTTCAACCAAAGCTGCTCTGCTTAGAGCTCTTTTAAATAGTAGTATGTTACATTTGAACAACACAAGTGGTGGATTTGCTGCTTTACAAATTAATTTGACTTCTCAAGTGGAAAGTCTTATTGAATGAAGAACTGCATGATGAAGAGGAGAATCTGAATACAGATGTGGTAAATCTGCTAATTGTTCCCCCAAATCGATTCTCCCTTTTTTCCTTGTAGTAATGGAACATTGATCTCCCAGCTTTCCTTTCATTGTAGTTGGCCACAGGTCGTCCAACCAGAAGCCGTGTTTCCCCTGGCTAGTCCCTTGAGCTAGTCCTGAGTCATATGACTACGTCCTGACCAGTGAAGGGTCAGTGGAAGTGACCCATGCACATTCTGTATCCATTCTTAAGAAAAGGAAGCTGGCTGCCCTCCACTCCCTCTTCCCCTACCCCGTGGCTGGTACAGCCACCTTAGGCCCTAAGATGGAAGCTGTGAGTTGGGGTTTCAGAGCCACCCCATCAGACCTTAACTGCTCTTTTTGAGCTATGACATGAATGAAAAAGGAAATTCCATGTTGTTGTGCCCCTGAATTGTGAGGGTTGTTTGTTTTGTTTTGTTTTGCTTTTTTTAATAGCAGCTCAGTTTTTACCCAAAGTAATATAACAAAGACCAATGCAAACAAAGTTGTGAGGTCAGTTTCATTAGAGAAGCTGACTTTACAAAATTTAATCTTCAATGTAATTGAGTTTAATCTCATGTTTACCTTGAAATATCATATGTAGAGGTATATTACCCCAATCAGTGCTTTAGGCTAAAATCGAGATTCCAATCAGTATTGTCCTTGTGATTTGGGACAGCACAGAAGTAGGGGGCAGGATTAAAGGCACAAACACATGTACACAAACAAACATGGGCAGAAATTAACAAGTGGATATAGCATCACAACATCCATGCAGCAGTTACAGCATACTGAGGGGATAGCATGAAATGAATAGTAATTTAGGCAAAGTGGCAGCTGGGAAAAATTTCCTTATTATTTATCATTTTGTACTTTGGCTGTAACTTTTCTATAAGCAGCTTCTGAGTCTTTACAAAATGCCAGCTGTTGTCTTACTGACACCCTTGGGCTTCTCATGTTCTGCTGCTTCCCAGGCATCTTGCTGTGGCCTCTTACCCAAGGTTCCTCAACGCTTATGATAAAACTGCCCTCAGATTTCCTGCCATCACCTCAAACTGAACACATTAAAAGTCCAACTCTCTTTCTTCTCATAGAGGTTGCTTGCCCTGTCTGTTGTCTGCTTGCCAATGTTACCTTTTTTCTCTGTCTCTCTGAGTTTTACTCTGACCCTTCTTTCTTCTTCACCTGTCTATCCAGTGTCAACACATTCTTCTTTTCTTCCTTTAAACTCATTTTTATTTTATTATTTTATTTTATTGTCTCCTGGGATAGAGTGCAGTGGCATCATTATAGCTCACTTCAACCTCAAACTCCTGGGCTCAAGTGATCCTCCTGCTTCAGCTTCCTGAGTAGTTGGAACTACAGGCACACGACACCATGCCTGGCTAATTTTGTTATTTTTTTAGTTGAGATGGGGTCTCGCTATCTTGCTTAGGCTCTCGAACTCCCAAGCAAAAGCGAACCTCCCAACTCGGCTTCCCATAGTGCTAGGATTATAGGCATGAGCCACCATGCCTGGCCTAAATTCATGTGTAGATTTAACCATTGCTCTCTGTTCTCATGGCCACCCTCTTGGTCGAGGACCAAAGCATATCAGACCCTGGATAGAGCCCACCGTCTTCTATTTGGTCTGACTTGATCGTAAACAAATTCTATTTGTTCTTCCATGTTAAGATCAGAGAAATTACTCTAAAAACTGCTTTTAGAATTTTACTTTCTTCCTTAAGAACCCATACTGTGGCTGGGTGTAATATTTCACACCTGTAATCCTAGTGCTTTAGGAGCCTGAGGCAGGAAGATCACTTGATGCCAGGAGTTTGAGACCAGCCTGAGCAACATAGTGAGACCCCCCCCCCCAATCTCTATAAAAAATTAAAAAAATTAGCCAGGCATGGTGGCATGTGCCTGTAGTCCCAGCTACTCTAGAGACTGAGGCAGGAGGATCATTTGAGCCCACAAGTTGGAGGCTGCAATGAGCTCTTCGTGCCACTGCCCTCTAGCCTCAGTGACAGAGCAAGACTCTATCTCATAAAAATAAAAAATAGAAAAACCCATAAGGCTTGGTTCCCATGTGCCTTTTCCCTAGAGTCCACATTGGCCTCCTTGCCAGACAGTCCATGATGTGATCCTAATGAAATATGGTCTGAGGTAGCAGTTAAGAACACAGGCTTTAATAATCTACAGACCTGGCTTTAAATTCTAGTTTCATGACTTAAAAGCTCTGTGTATGGCCATTTTAAGTCTTAATATATTATCTGTAAGATGGTGGTAATGCCCCCTTGATAAGGCTTTGGACCTTTGTAAAGTGGGATGACATCTGTAAGATGCGTAGAAAAGAGCACAGCCCACCACCGGCACTTACTGTCACCTTCCCGTCAGCCCTCTCTCTGCTCCCACCTCTGCATTAGAGTCCTCACTCTCCTGGGGCAGCACTCCCTGTTCTTTCCTCAGAACTTCTAATGCCATTCACTCTTAATTCCCACTTGAAGTCCTCCTTTCCTCACATGGTCTTCCCTGAGTTCCCCTCATTTCTCTAATGCTTGATATGTTTTCATTTATTGCTTTTACCTGCACATTAAACAAACCCCTGAAGGGGCAGGGGTCCTCCTTGTACTTCTTTTCTGCTCTCTTCAGCACCTGCCATGTTTTGGTCACATATCATCTGCTTGACATCTGTTCATGGAGGTATGAAAAAGATGGATTTGCAAATATTATAAAATAACAAACTCTTCAAATTTACTATTTAAAAAAAAATTTGGAACACCTGTCCTCAAGTAGCCTTGATATTTTCATGGCCTTGCTTTGCCCCTTCCTTACACTATTTCCCACATGACATGGCTCACCTGAGAGCAATTCCTCACATGATGGCGAAACAGCTAAACCAAGAGAGGAGGTCGAGCATTAAAGGGAGAAGAGGACAAAGGGGTGAAGAAATGATGTAAAATTGAGAGAAGAAATGCAGGTAAGGGAAAGGACTCTAAGACTTACTGAGTAAATACCAGGGACTATGCTGAATCCTTGATATTAGCATCAATCACAATCATGAGCCTGAGTGACAGGTATTATTATTCTATCAACAAACCTTCTATAAATGAAATATGACACACATATGAAAGGGTGCAGTCAATGTAAAAGTTTGTATTATGAAGGAACACTTGTTGAGTCACCATTGACCCAGACACACACTGCTCCCAGGAGCCTTTGAGAATCTCTTGATCCCAGTTCAAGGCCCAAAGTTCTTTGAAGCACCCAGAACTCTACAGATCTGTGAGAGAGCTGGGTAACTTCCAGGTCTCCTTGCCCAGAGGCTATGAGGTTCTAGGTTAGACTGCCTGCCATCGACTGAATTGTATCCCCCCAAATTCAAAAGTTGAAGCCCTAACTGGCAATGAGACTGTATTTGGAGTAAGGAGGGAATTAAGGTTAAAAAAGGTCATAAACGTGGGACATGAATCCAATAGGATTAGTGTCTTTATAAGAAGAGATTCCAAAGAGTTTGCTCTCTCTCTCCCTTTGTGAGGACACAGTAAGAAGACAGCAGTCTACAAGCCAGGAAGAAGGCTCTCACTAGGAACCAAACCGTGCCAGAACATTGACCTTAGACTTTTCAGCCTCAATAGCTAGGCCAAATAAATTTCTGTTGTTGAAACTACCCAGTCTATGGTACTGAGGATGGTTTATCAGAGTCCCCAAGTTTGGTAGAGTCTGGGCTTTACTTTGCACTTTCTAAAGCTGCCAAAAGCTCAGCTCAGTTTTGCCACAATTTCATATTTTCTAAATCAGCAGATGACTTCAGAGCAAAAGCAGCTTTGAGTTCTGGCCTTACTTCTCTGGGGTCTCATCTTCTAGATTTTCACCCAACTATTCGTCAGTATCTTGTTATTTCTTTGATCTTTTAAGAAGAAATTATTATTATTTTAAATATTTTATCCAGCTGTTTTGCTTTTTCTCTATAAGAATGTGGGTCTGATTTACTTGGGTTGTAATTATTAAAAGGAAATTTGTCATTGCATTTTGCAGATGTAGAAATTGAAGTTCCAAGAGGAATATCTACCCAGAATTTGAATCCAATTTGGTATTATTCTCAATTTTTTTCTCATTATGCTTTGTTATATAACCTGACAAATGAAAATGGTGAAATTTGGCTATAAGGTTAATGTATTGAATAAAAATTATAGGAATTATTTTCTTATTTGCCTTCTTAGGTGTCTGCCTTTGCCTCATTTTTAGCCTTGGTTAACAACACTCCCTCCTCTTACAACATTAGCTAGTAAACAGATAAAAGAAAGGCGATTAATGAAGGTTGCTGACTCTATACGCTGTGGATCAAAGAAAACTGTATTTTTCTTTAAAATCATGTACCCAGGTGGTAAATTATGGAATTTATCTCCAAAGGAGCACTTAACCAATGTGATCTCATTAATTCTCACAACACAATCTTGATGTCTCTGTTTTATGATGGTTGCAATTTACCAGTAGGAAGTAAATAACTTGACTTGAATCTTGATTTTAAAAATTCTTTTTGGATCCTCTGACTGTTCCACATTTGTCTGGGCTGCCTCTCTGTATTGAAAACTTTGTAATTTATCTAGTATATTAGTTTTCTGGAGCTGCTATAACAAAATATCACAGTCTAGGTGGCTTAAGGAATATAAATTTATTTTCTCACAGTTCTGGAGGCTAGAAGTTCTATTTCAAGGTTTGGCAATTGGGTTTTTACTGAGGCCTTTCTCCTTGGTTTGATGATGGCCACTTTCTGACTAAGTCCTCACATAGTCTTCCTTCTGTGTTGTCTGTATTCTAATCTCTTTTCCCTCCCCCCCCCTTTTTTTGTGACAGATCCCTGCTCTGTCATCTGGGCTAGAGTGCCGTGGCCTTCAGCCTGGCTCACAGCAACCTCAAATTCTTGGGCTCAAGCGATCCTCCTGCTTCACCCTCCTGAGTAGCTGGGACTACAGGTGCACCACCATGCCTGGATAATTTTTCTTTGTTTAGTAGAGACAGGGTATTGCTCTTGCTCATGCTGATCTCAAACTCCTGAGCTCAAATTCTTCCTGCCTCAGCCTCCCAGAGTGCTTGCTAATCTCCTCTTTTTATAAGGACCAGTTATATTGGATTACGGCCCACCCTAATGACCCCATTTTAGCTTAGTTACCCCTTTCAAGACCCCAACTCCAAATACAATCAAATTCTCAGACATTGGGGGCTAGGGCTTAAGCATATGAACTTTTTGAGGGGGGCACAATTCAACCCATAACATGTAGTGTGACATTCAAGAGTAAGACTTTGTGTGAACACTTTATAAGACCTAAGGTAAAGCAGTGGTAAAGGGATGGTGTTAAAGGAATGTTTTAAAGGTGTTAGAGTGGTGGTTAAAGGGTGGGGGTAGAAATTGCTCCTGGTCTGGTACAAAATGAAGTATAGGAATGGAGGCAACTCACTCTTAGAAGCAGGCCAACACCACAATATTATCTTTTGATAAATATAGATAATTGTGATAGGGCTATTCTGCTTCATTTACGTGGACAATTTTCTAATTGTATGTTATCACCTTTTAGTAATAAATAAGTGGTCAAATTGCAAGTTGTGTTATATGTTTGTGTGTACTATGCTTTGAAACTGAAATATTAGATACTTTAGTATTATTTCTCATAACTATATTAAGGAGAATAGGCACTCAGTCAAAGATGGATGGAGTTTGCCTAAGAGCAGACAGTTTTTCACATTCCTAAAAAGGGTCAATGAAAATATTTTTCTCATAGCTTAAAAGCCACACATCCTTTTATTCAAAGCTTGCTTACGTGCTTGGTATCTACACAGCAGACACTATGCATACTGCAATTGGACTTTTATCCCTGACCCCCCTGAACTTTTGACAGGAAAGTACACATATACAAAGCACGCAGAAGCAGGAAGCTCAAATTGCCTTTTTGCCCCATCCTGGCAATTGCAGACTAAATTTTTCGTTAGGAAAGCTGAGAAGATCACAGTGGTGCAACATGTTAATTTCATCATGCTTATGCGGCAAGAAAAAAATGACTGCTAGTCTAGGTGAGGGCAACTCTAACAAAGTCAGCTGAGAGTTAATACAAGGGAAAAAAAAACTAGGATAGCATGAAACATATCAACCACGCATTTTCTACAGCCGGAGTGCAAGAGAGTTATACACCCTTCAGAATTGGAGGGAAGATGAGTTGTGCCAGAGCAAGGCCTGGTGGTTCGAAGGGGAGAAAGAGCAGATCGTGGTGTTTCACAGCTGCATGGCCATTTTCCCTGGCAGTCACTCCTGTCGTTTCTGTGGTCAGAGCCATGAGATGTTTCAGTTTCTTGGGGATGTCTGTGTTGCTACAGGACATTTCAGAGTTCAGATAAAGAATCTTCCAATGACTACCTAAAGGACCATGTCCAGGGAAAAGACTGCTTCATGTCAAAACAAGGCTTTGGACATTTTTAAGCCACTTTCAGTTGGCTTCCTGCAAGTCAACACAGGAAAGGTGTGGCTCCAGGGGTGTCTGGTGTTGGGAGGAGCAGATGAAATTCTAAGGTAGATATGGGCCAGCCAGCAGGGATTTTAGTAACATTCATTGAAATTTAACCAATCACCTGCTCTTTGAGAAGAAAATGATTACAGGGGAGAATTAGAAATTTACATAAAGACTTTAAAAGAATTTGGTGTTTGAGGTGGGGATAGAATAAAAGTATTGTCCCCTAACATTGAGGCATGTGAGGGAACTGAGAAAGATGGTTAGCTCTGCATTCCCTGGGCCAGCCGCCCCACCTCCCATGTGTAGAAGGACTCTTAGCCTTGTTGGCTTTTATGAGACTCATCTTAAGGAAGTAAATAGTCTTTGATACTTTTTTGTGCTGAAAAAGAGTTAAAGTTTTTATCATTGTGCTTTTTAAAAGCTCATCTGTTCAGCTAAATTTTTATTAATTACTGGTCTTTATGCTTATTAATTTAGTGGTTATAATATTATCTATTTTTTTCTTATCTTCTTTCTCCTTTCTAATAGCCAAACCAAGAATTAACATTATTCTGGTATTTATGGGAAACATATAATTGGCCATTTAAGGGTATATTAGGCAGCTAGGGTCTCTTATTATATATTTGATGGATTTTAGATAAATAGATAAGTTGAAGAAGAGAAAACTTCCTTTTTTGAAACTCTACAACTTTAATTAGACACTACAGTCATTTTCTTAAGTTGATTGTTTTGGGGGTGGAGAAAGAAAATGAAAACCGACAAATAAGTCAGCCCTTTTGACTTGATGCCTTGGATTATATTTTAACACTATAAAAGTTTTCTCATATTTGAATGATGACCTGATATTGAGCTATTTTAAACAAGTAGAATTCTTGACTTTTGAATCTATTAAAAAAAGGTTGATCTTAATGGCTTTTTAAAATTGTCTAAAGTAGGGGTTTGCAAACTACAGTCCATGGGCACAATTTGGTGTGTGGCTTGTTTGTGTGCAGTCCAAGGATTAAAAATAGCTTTTATATTTTAAAGTGTTGTAAGAAAAACAAAACAATTTGCTACAGAGACTGTATGTGGCCCACAAAGCCCAAAATATTTACTATTCTGGCTTTTTACAGGAAAAGATTGCTGCTTCCTGATCTAAGGGATTGATTACACAATGCATTTTCTTTTAATTCCTATTAATGCTTTTTCTTCTCCCTGTTCCTGTCCAAGTCCTTTCCAGGTCTCATTGCTGTTTGATTGTCCAGCGCCTCCATGAAGTGTGGCTTGTGTTGACAAATAAACAAACAGGATATGTCATTACCAGTAAAAAACTCCTGTGGCTTTTCCTGATCGTTTCATGGTTTACTATAGCAGCATTTCAAATTCCATCTCTAACCTTTATGCTAACAAGAATTAACCTACCTTGATCTTGAATAGAACCTTGTTCTCTGGAGCCATAATTAAAGCATAATGTTATTCAAGAATAATTCTCATTAGTGGGTAGTAAGAAAAAGCAAAGCAGGAATACTGAAGTTTGGAATGCTGGAAGTTTGAGGACTCTCAAAACACATAAACACACACTGAGAAGAAATCCTTTCATAGTGAGAAAGGAGACGTGACAGAAGTTCAGGAATCAACCAGTGAGAGGAAAAGCTTTTTGTTTTTAAAATGAAGATAAAGAAGGGTAATCCAGTGAGTTGGGAAATTGTAATCTACTACTTGTCTTGCTTTTTCCTTAAGTGGACACAGACTTGTGAAAAACACAATTCTCTTTGTGCAAGAAAACAGAAAACCAATTCTCAATTTCTCTCTCTCTCTTTCTCTCTCTCTCTCTCTTTCTCTCTCTCTCTCTCTCTCTCTTTTTCTGAGACCAGTGGTGATTTAGCCCTTACAGTCCGGAACATGGACTCCTGCTGACATTCTGGCCCCAGATACCTGACCTTTGTTATTACCTTTTCATGCAGGAAAATTCCTTCCATTAACTGAAGAAAGAGAAACAGCCCAGTGAAAAGCAAAAGCAGTAACTAAAGACGATATGATCTAGAGCAAGCACACTTTGAAACAAATTAAAAAAAAATAAGTCTGATTAATATTGTAAACTGTTGTCAGATTCCTGCATGTATGTGAGAGATTTTCTCTTAAGGTTTTCTAAGAATTTTCTTGCTTATTTTCAAAAATAAAATAAAAATAACCCTAAACCTAAAAATAACTTTATGTATGTATACTATTAAGGAATAGGTTTTATTTGTGAATTGGTTACAGCTCAGTTCATTCCGTTTGCAATGCTGCTAACTGCCCAGTTATGTTTCATTTTGACATCAGACTTAATGTAGAAAATTAAGAAACAAAGAATTCGAGTAACAGTTTTTACATAGACAGGCAGGGTTGGGGCAGGTCCCTGAAAAATTCCCTTAGGACTTGGTGGGAATGTACAGCCAACCACAAAGCCATTCCTGGAATATTTACTCTTGTCCAGCTCTGGAGGATTCTTGGTTGTCACATGGCCTTGGAGAAATGCATGACCATGTTTCCTCACTAAGGGGCCCCTTCCCCTCTGCTGACCTTGGCTCGAGGTGACACCCACTTCCTGTCTGCCAGCTAACAACATCCTCGATCCTTCTTTTAACAAAGCAAATCTCAGGGAATGGATAAGTAGCCAAAGGAAGTTAGGAAGAAAGGGGGAGATTGTAGCAAAATGAAAATATAAAGCAATTTTGGTAACTTCAGGAAGAAAAACCATGAAAGCTACAGATTCTGATCTATCCCATTTACTACCAGATAAACTTTTAAACAGGAATGTATATTGGTACAGAATGTGTGATTATCAAATCAGACATTCTTTCTCTTTAATACATATTGCCACATCACAGCTGGCGAAGCACTAGACCTGGAGTCAGAGATCTGGATCTGAGCCATTTAGTAGTTGTTAAAATGATATTCCATATGTCTAAAGATGTGTGGGATAGTGTCTTCTCTCTCTGCTTCAAGTTCACCCTTTTTTAGCCTCTCTTAAACTTGTCACTACATCTTCTAGAGCCTTTCCACAGGCTTTGGTGCGAAATTGAGAGTCTGGAAATCGGGATTGAGGGGAGGAGAAGCTGCATCGCCCATAACTTGTGCTGGAATCACACCCATGAGCACATGTGCACACACAGCTTTTGGCAGTGCCTCCAGCATTACGGGCTCACGACTGTGTTTAGAATAATACCTGTGGCATAGAGCATGCTCCATGGTTGTTAGCTATTATTATTGTTTTGTGAATAAAAATGTCCTAGCATCAGATTAATTTGGGAAGGCTGCAACCTTTCCACTGTCTTTCCTATGAGATTTGCAATAAAAGTGCTAAAGAAGGCTGGGTGTGGTGGCTCATGCCTATAATACCAGCACTTTGCAAGGCCAAGGCAGGAGGATCACTTGAGGCCAGGAATTTGAGACCAGCCTGAGCAACATAGGAAGACCCTCAACTCTACAAAAAAAAACCTCTACAAAACTCTACAAAAAAAATAATAAAAAATAGTGGAGCATGGTGGCATCCTAGTTACTTGGGAGTCTGAGGCAGGAAGATAGCATGAGCCTAGGAGTTTGTGGTGACAGTGAGCTATGATGATGCCACTGCACTCCAGCCTGGGCAATGGAGCAAGATCCTGTCTCTAAAAAAAAAACTGGCTAAAGAGTTCTTTATTAAAGAAACCCATTTAACTTTAGTTAGTCTAATGTACTCTAAATCTATTTGACCACCAAACTGTTTCCCTACAAATACACCAAATATCATCCTGTAGAAGTGATGTCTATAGATGATATTTTAGAAAATGATGACCTAGTGGGATATCTGGAGTTCTCAGACAGAACTGGGTGTGATCCTGGAATTGCCTCTTTACTTGTGTGACCTAAGTAGGCTCCTAAGCGTCAATGAAGCCCCTTATGTTTTCTCTATAACAATGTTAGTGGCCATGGCAGACATACCTGAAGGTGACCACACTGATCTGTGCCCTTGCATGATCCCCTCCCCTTGAGCATGACTTGTTTCTAACCAATGGAATGTGGCAAAGGTGATGAGATGCCACCCTCTGATTGAATCGTGTTATGTTGTAAAGACTCCCATGATTATGTTTTGTTATATGAGACCCCATCTTAGAGAGAGAGAGAGAGAGAGAGAGAGAGAGACCGACCTCATTGCTGACCTTGGAGAAGCAAGCTGCTCTGATGTGAATGGTGTGAAGGGCGCTGCATGGCAGGGCGCTGTGGGCAGCTCACAAGACTTGAAGCCTTCAATGATACAGCAGCATGGATATAAATGGATTCTGTCAACAGCAACGTGAGCTTGGAAGAAGACCCCAAGCTCCAGAAAGGAACACAGCCCATCTGACACCACGATTGCAGCTTTGTGAGATCAGCAGCAGAGGACCCAGCTAAGCCATACCCAAACTCCAGACTCACAGAAACTGTGATATAGTAAATTTATGTTGTTTTGGGCTGCCAGATTTGTGGTAATTTGCTATTGTTGTGTTAGAAAAATGCTGCCTACACAAAATCCATTCACTCTCTTTTTTTTCATTGCTAACAAAACCCAAAGTTTCATTCAGAATGTCAGGCTGCCCAGGAAAATACTTTGTTTTCTTGAATTTCTTTGCTGAACAGAGAACAGGTGGTCCATTTCTAACCAATGGGTTCTGAGTGGAAGTTCAACGGGATTCTCTAAGGCTTGCTTTCCTGAAAAAGGAGAAAGGTGCATTGGTCTTCTCATTTTGTTTCTTCTGAATATGGACCTGATGTGGGGAACAGCAGCAGCTGTGTTGGGATGAAGAGACTCATAGAGATGCCTGTCATCTTGGGCCACAAAACTGACACCCATCTCCACCTTCCTGCATACCTTGCAATGTGAGAAAAATAATCCCCTATTTGTTTAAGCTCCTGTTTGTTGGGTTTTCTGTTATGGGGAGCTGAACACATTCTTTAACTGTTTACATATGCAATTGTTGTAAAAACTGAATGAGAAAATATTGACAAAGCCTCTAGCACAATGCCTTCTCGTGTGCGTGCACATGTTTTTGCTCTCTTGCTTCCCTGAGCCTTCATAGCTCCCCTCTCTCTCTCTGTCTTTCTTGCCCCAGCTCCACTCCTTCCTTCATTCTTTCATGCAATAAATATTTCCTGAGCACACGCTAATTCCTTCCTGAGCTAGGTACTGAGGATACAAATGTAAACAGAACATGCATGTCTTCTTCTTAATGGTTCAGTCCTTTCTCATTAAAATGAGAAGAATTTAATGATTGCTTAGCTGAATACATATTGTGTGATTGAGTTCTGTTTGTGATCTCAATATATATATATGAATTTGATGATTCTTTGTCCAACTTGTTGGACAAAATTCCTTTATCCCGGGATAAAGGAATTCTAGGCATTAGCAAGCAGGTGATGTGGATTATTTGTGTGGGGATTGGAGGCTACATGTGAAAGGTGGTGGCTCGCCATGGATGAAGGAAGCTATGTCCCTATTGCCAATGACTTCTAGAGCCTGGCACATGTTTTCTTTTTCTTTTTTTTTTTTTTTTTTTGAGACAGAGTCTCACTCTGTTGCCCAGGCTAGAGTGAGTGCCGTGGCATCAGCCTTGCTCACAGCAACTTCAAACTCCTGGGCTCGAGCAATCCTCCTGCCTCAGCCTCCCAAGTAGCTGGGACTACAGGCACACGCCACTATGCCCGGCTAATTTTTTTTTTCTATGTATTTTTAGTTGGCCAATTAATTGCTTTCTATTTATAGTAGAGACGGGGTCTCACTCTTGCTCAGGCTGGTTTCGAACTCCTGAGCTCAAGCTATCCGCCCACCTCGGCCTCCCAGAGAGCTAGGATTACAGGCGTGAGCCACGGTGCCCGGCCATGGCACATGTTTTCTGACAGCACCTTCCTACCTCCAACTACATGGCCTCTGGTCGCTCTCTCTTCTCTGTTATGTGTACTCCAACTCTTCCTGTTTCCTCCTCTCTCAGGCCTCAACGTCCTCAGGCCTGAGAATTTCAAGTTCTTTATTGTATAATATCATTGTTGTGCCATAACCCTCTTCTCCAGGAACACCACTCTTATGGTCCCCATCTTATTTCTACCTCTCCTAATAAAGACTCAAATCAAAAAGTGAAGCAATGAAATTCATTCTCTTTGCTAAGAAGATATTTCTGGCTGGGTGTGATGGCTCACGCCTGTAATCCTAGCACTCTGGGATGCCGAGGTGGGAGGACTGCTTGAGGTCAGGAGTTTGAGACCAGCCTGAGCAAGAGTAAGACCCTCCTCTCTACTAAAAATAGAAAACAATTAGCCAGGCATGGTGGTGCATGACTGTAGTCCCAGCTACCTGGAAAGCTGAGGCAAGTAGGTCTCTTGAACCCAGGAGTCTGAGGTTACAGTCACCTAGACTGATGCTATCCACTCTAGCCTAGGTGACAGAGTGAGACTCCGTCTCAAATAAAATAAATAAATAAAAATTTAAACAAAAATAGAAAATTTAGCTGGGCATCTTGGCTTGAACATATAGTCCCAGCTACTTGGGAGGCTGAGGCAGAAGGATCGCTTGAGCCCAGGAGTTTGAGGTTGCTGTGAGCTAGGCTGACACCACGGCACCACTCTAGCCTGGGGCAACAGAGCTAGACTCTGTTGAGACTCTGTCTCAAAAAAAAGAAGATATTTCTGTGCTCTTAAAAAATTATTCAATACTTATTCCCTTTTTATATTGTTTACTACTCTGTATGAGTTGATTTGGCCTATTTCAGACCACAAACCAATTGAAGACAAAGAGAGTCTAATGCAATTCATATTGTGTTATGTTTTGGAAGTTAACAAATAGTGACTGATAATTAGTAGTAGTGATGAGCTTTCTCTGAAGCTCATGCGAAGTAGACTTAAGATCATTTAGAGTCTAACTTAAACATGCCTAATTCTTCTTTTAAGTACTATCTACAAAATGAAACAGAAGCAAACACAAAGGAAATAAAAATATATTAAAGAATATTTTTAGTTTGTTTCAAGTGAAGTTAAGATAACACATTTGAAAAAATAAGGAAGAGTGAGTGATGCACACCATCTGTATAACATAAGACTATTTGTTATGATGACTAGAAAGATGACAGGAGACACAATATTCTGTGCTTGGATGTTAAAGGACTCAGTACCAACCACCCCTTTTTCCTCTGCCTGAATTCAGAATCTATGGAGACATACACACCTGCAAGAGTCAGGCAGGTGGAGAGCAAATAATAATTGCAAATAATAGTAATAATAAGAGCAAATAATAATAATAATTAATATTGCCCTTATCTTCTGACATGTGGCTTGTCAGCAAGGTGGGTTTGGTAATACAGTCATGTGCCACATAATGACGTTTCAGTCAATAACAGGCTACACATGCAGCAGTGGTCCCATAAGATTATAGGGGAGCTGAAAAATTCCTATCACCTTTTGACTTTGTGGCCATGATAATGTTGTAATGCATCACATTACTCACGTGTCTATGCTGATGCTGGTGAAATGAATCTACTGTATTGCCAGTTGTGTAAAAGCATAGCACATACAATTACATAGAGTACATAATACTGATAATAAATGATTATGTTACTGGTTTATGTATTTATAATACTATTATTCATATTTTAAAAGTGTACTCCTATTTATTGAAAAAAAGTTAACTATACAACAGCCTCAGGCAGGTATTCCAGAAGAAGGCATTGTTATCATATAAGATGACAGCTCCATGCATGTTTTTGCCCCAGAAGACCTTCCAGTGGGACAAGAGGTGGAGGTAGAAAACAGTGATATCGATGATCCTGACCCTGTGTAGGCCTAGGCTAATGTGTGTGTTTGTGTCTTAGTGTCAACAAAAAAGTTTAAAAAGTAAAAAATAAAAAATTTAAAAATAGCAAAAATCTTATAAAATAAGGATATAAAGAAAGAAAATATTTTTGTACAGTTATACAATGTGTTTGTGTTTTAAGCTAAGTATTTGTATTTGTAATACAAAAGAATCAAAAAGTCAAAAAAATTAAAATTTATAAAATAAAAAAGTTACAGTAAGCTAAGTTTATTATTGAAGAGAAATATTTTTATAAACTTAGTGTAGACTAAGTGTACAGTGTTCATAAAGTCTACAGTAGTGTATAGTAATGTCCTGGGCCTTCACATTCACTCACCACTCACTGACTCACCCAGAGCAACTTCTAGTCCTATAAGCTCCATTCATGGTAAGTGCCCTATATAGGGATAGCATTTTTTTCATCTTTTATACCATATTTTTACTGTACTTTTTCTATGGTTAGATACACAAATACTGATGTGTTACAATTGCCTACAGTATTCTGCACAGTAACACACTGTACATGTTTGTAGCCCAGGAGCAATAGGCTATCCCATACAGCATAGGTGTATAGTAGGCTATACCATCTAGGTTTGTGTAAGTACACTCTGATGTTCACACAGAGATGAAATTGCTAAAGATGAATTTCTCAGAATATATCCCCATTGTTAAGCAATGCTTGACCATACCTCAAAGACATGGGCAGCTCTGGCCAATTGCAGGGCCTCCCTTATAGGGGCCACCTGGGTGACACAGCGTGGAGGAGCAGAGCACACTTAGTCCCTTTTCTCAAACCCATCCCAGGATACTCGCTCCTGTGCATTGTCAGGGGGATGGACACGCTTGAAGCTCTGACTCGAGGGGGGAGGGAAGGCAAGAGCAATGTATGTAACCTTAACATTTGTACCCCCATATTATGCTGAAATTTTAAAAAAAAGTAAATAAATTCAACAATTTCACACACACACACAAAAAGGCAAGAGGCTGAACAGTGCTGGGGCTGGAGTGAAGCAAATGCAGGGTCACAAGCTATAATCATTTAAGATTTTGTTCATCATAAAATTGTTTGCATTAATTATTTTTATTTTATTTAAGAATATTATGGGGGTACAAATGTTTTGGTTACATAAATTGCTTCCATGCCATTTCAGTCAAAGTTACAAGTGTGCCCATTACCCAGATAGTGCATTGTACCCATTAGGTGTGAATTTACCAATTAATTTTGATCTTTTTAAAAACATTGCAATAAAAATATTACTTTTCTTGATTATTGAGTTTTTTTGGTGCCTCCTCAAATTTTGCACCTGAAGGGAGTGCCTCACTCACCTCACCCTAGTCCTAGCCCTGAAAAAAGGTCAAAAGGTAACACTAACAGAGGCCATTCCTGATAGGCATTCAGAGCAGGAGTAGGTATATTCTTACCTGACTGGATGTTTAGTACCTTTATAAACCACATTCTCTTAAAATTGTGCTAAGATACTCACATAGTCTGGGAAGCTTTTCTTTCTTTAGTCATTATATTGGATCTGTCTTGTTTTAAAAGTAAAAACAAAAAGCAAGACAAGCATCAGAAATACTGGAAAATGATATAATATTCAATGATGCTACCAGATAAGGTTGGTACTAATGGTCCTCAGAACCAAGTTATTCTTTGAAACAAATTCTAGCTCTGCCTTGCTTTTTCTGTAATTAAGATTCAGAAAATATTTGAATATATATATATATATATATATAAAGCTAGTATGAAAAATGTAAATGCACAGTTGGATTTGTGGAATTTAACGCATGAATATATCCAACTAAATTTTCAGGCGATGTCTATCTGAGGTCGGCCTGTTCTTTGACAAGTGCTTGCCTGCCTTTGGAATTCACAACACATTCCAGAAACATCATATCCTAACTGGCTTGGTTGTTTACTCTGAAGAGAGCATATTTGCACCTCATTTTTCAACTCTTTAGTTTGTTTACATTGAAGCAAAACATTCTCATGCAGGAAGAGACTAGATACTCTTTCTCAATGGAGGGAGGCTTCTCTTTCCAGGGTCAGGAACTTCATGTCTGTAAAGCTAATTATCAGGAGACTGGAGACCAGTCCTTGAGGCTCCATGCCTCTGTCTCTGACCTTTGCCAAGGGCAAAGGGTCACCACAGACACGTCACAAGACATGTCATATGCAAATGATGGAGCCTAACTTTAATACTAATATCATTGTTAGCTTGTTTTCTGATGCTGCTATAAAGATTCTCACCAATAAGTCATTTTGGTGGATTTGAGAGAGCTCTGTTCAAAAAGTGGAATAGTCCAGGATCAAAATCCTTACCCAATTAACTGTGATGTCTTAAATCCTCATAGCTGCATGTGCTATAATGGAAAATCTTTCACATTTGGACAAAATCTAAGCAAGTCATTGAACAAAGTTATCAATTGTGTAATTTTCTAGGTTTTGACAACTCAAAAATATTATTTCAGGTTGATAAAATTTTTTCCCATAAACAGCATCTAATAGCTTGGCCATTGAACCAGGTTCAGTCAATTACAAAAGTTTTAACAATTCAAAAGAATTATTCCAAGTTCATAGCTTAGTTCTGGGATGCTTTACTAAATGAACACCCAGGCTGTGCTGTCCAATACGGTAGCCATCAGGCACATGTGGCTATTGAGCATTTGAAATGTGGCTTGACTGAACTGAGATGTACTGTAAGCATAAAATACACACAGGCTGGCTGGGTGCGGTGGCACACACCTATAATCCTAGCATTTTGGGAGGCTAAGATGGGAGGATTGCTTGAGGCCAGGAGTTTGAGACCAACCTGGGCAATAACGAGACCCCGTCTCTACAAAAAATTTTAAAAAATTAGCAGGGTGTGGTGACACATGCCTGTAGTCCCCTACATGGGAGGCTGAAGCAGAAGGATCATTTGCGCCCAGGAGTTTGAGGTTGCAGTGAGCTATGAGGACGCCACGGCACTCTAGCTCAGGCAATAAAGCAAGATCTTGTGTCAAACAAACAAGCAAAAACGTACAGGTCTTTAAAGACTTCATTGAAATGATATTTTGGATATAATTGATTATTGAAATTTATTTCACCTGTTTTTTAAAACTTTGTTAGACGGTGCTACTAGAAAATTAAAAATGACATATGTAGCTCACATTCTATTTCTATTGGACAATGCTCTTCTAGATGCTTGGGAAGTAAACACCTTGGAGAGAGCTCTGATATGATTTGTGCATTTATACTTCCTTTGAAGTATTCCAGAAGCAGCATTAATTTACACAAAACTCCTATGAGGAGAAGAGGAAATGCCTCTTACTAACATTTCAAGGAAAATAACTTCAAAGGATGTTGTCATCTTAAATATGATTCATAAGTCAGGGAAAACCTTGGGTTCACGCTTCAGAGGGTAAACATTTAGGGTCAGCTGTTTCCCTGGTCCCTGGTCGTGTGTGAGTCTGACTTTACTCCATTGCAGCTAGGATGAGAATGGTAGCTGAACTCTTCCTCAGGTTTATTTAAAAGCATGAACTCTTCCTCAGGATTATTTAAAAGCAAAAAAGCAAAAAAAAAAAAAAAAGCAGAAAAAAAAAGAAAATCTTGGGTTGGGGGTTTGAGGGTGGGGAGTGGTTTTGAATTGGGGGAGTTAGGTACAGGTAGTAATTTTCCTAGCAGAGAGGAGGTCCTTAACAAATGTTTGCTAAATCGAGATAATGAGATGTGAATTTAAATTAAAAGCCTCATGTTGCCAAATTAGTGCTGGCTCTGGCGAGGGCTGCGATGCGGTAGGAGAACTCAACTCCTTGCTGCAGTGACAGTGGCTCCTGCTCTACCATCGTGCAGCCACAGAGTATGGGGGTCACTGGGCAAATTTCAGGCATGGAGAGTCTGGAAAATAGTATTAGGGAGAGTTCCGAAAGATTAGGAAAGGTCAGAGGTCTAAATGTATCTGGAAATCCTGCAAAATATCTGCTGTTCCTGGAATTTGAAAGTGTTGAGAGGCAAGGGTTCAAGCAGACCAGCTCTACTTCGCAGAAGAGCAATCCTGGAGGCCAGGGTGGGCACGAAATCATGAACTCAGGGAAGAGAAGATGGTGCTGGGTTTAAAGCCTGTGAAGCAAAGCTCAGCTCAGCCTCTGACCCACCTCCTGCCTGGACAGTGACTGGCTCCTGGTCGTGCGTGAGTCCGGCTGCCCTCCATCGCAGCCAGGAGGAAAACGGTAGCTGAGCTTAAATTCATTGTGTGGGTTTGGAGTTTTGCCACATAAAATGCGAGTGGGGCCTCTTTAGTTGCTCAGTTGTGGTTCTGGATTGGAGGAAAAAGACCTAAAATGAGGGCTTCGATCCTCTCACGGCTCTTCTCACCACTAATTGAGAAAGCAAAATTGTCTTTTCTCACCATTACCACAGCCACTAGGTGATCTAGATGAGTGGTTACATACTCCTCTTTTCTTCATGCTTTTTGCTCACTTTGGGGAACAGAAATAAAATAAAAGGTTTGGCATAGGGGAAGTTAGCATAGGACTACCTGCTTTCACTGTAATAACCTATGAAATAAACTTAGTTGGAAAGCTCTTGTCTCAAAATGACTGCAGGATATCAAACGTGAAAGCTGCTCTTTTTAACCTTGATATTGTGATGAATAAATGATGCCTAGCAGAGTAAATGCCTTTATGTAACCGATCCTGTGCCCTAATCAGGGTTGAAATCATGGCCTTTCGTGCCTTACTGGATTTTGAAAAAAATGGCAAAATTGACAGTTTAAGCAGTAGCTGCTAAAGAGATGTGACTGGTCTGTTGCCCCATAGGAACATACATGCTATTATTTTTTATTTGTGCTATTATTATTGATTTGAAATCAAATTGGTGACCAATGCATAGTCTAACAGCTGCTCTGTGACCGTCGATAATGATTTAGTGATGGAGTTCAAATAGTAATTGGCAGCTTTTTTCTCCCCTTCAAGAACCTGAATCACACCTTCTTCCTAAATAACTTCTGGATAGACTTGGTCTCACTTAAAAAATGAGTCCATCTTTACCCCATGTCTAGAGATGTAATGGCTCATAAAAGTAGATACAGCTCTCAGATTTGAAAATCTAGCACTTTTCCTCAACACTGGATTTACTTAGAAAATGGACATCTTCAAATTCTTGGTTATGGAACATCTGAACAAGCACAAATACTTCTACAACCCATAATTGTCAGTTTGGACCATTAAAAAAGTGCATGTCTTTTTGTGGATTAAAGACTTAGATTTCAAGCATGGAGTCTCCCTCCCACCCCCATCAAATCTAGCAGTCTTATAAATACAGCGTAAGTTTTCATGCACTATAATTATTGTGGTCAACTATGCTAAACCAAGCACATAGTTCTTCCTCAAACATTTTCATAAGCAAGGAAAAAGTTGTCTTCATGACTCACTTTTAGAGATGGACTAACTAGTTTGGGTCGTGTGAGGGTTGATTTTTTTTTGCTTCCACATTTAAGATGTGCTCATATGTAGGGGAACCTAACTAAATTAATTCTCCCTTGCCTTGATTGGGACCAGACAGAAAGAGATGAAAAATTAGGTCAGAGTTTTTAAATTCTGAGGATATCCTTGTAATGAGCAGACCTCTTGCTTATCAAGTCATTTATGACCAGACACTTTCTAATGTAATGTAGCTTTTTTTTTGTTGTTGTTAAACAGCTTTATGGAGATATAATTTATATACCATAAAATCTACCCATGGTAAGCATATGATTTGATGATTTTTAGTAAATTTATACAGCAGGGTGACCATCACCACATTCCAGTTTTAGAACATTTCCATTATCCTAAAAGTTCCCATGTGCTTATTGATAGTTGCTCTTCCCTCTGTTCTTACCCCAGCTCTAGGCAACCACTGATCTGTATTTTCTCCTTATGAATTTTCTTTTTCTGAACATTTGACATAAATGAATTGTATAGTAATTATGTATCTTGTGTCTGATTTCTTCTTTGGAATTCATTTATATTGTAGCATGTGTCCATAGAGCTATCCTTTATACTGCTGAATAATTTTCCATTGTATGGATATACTACTATTAAAAAAATCCATTTACCAGTTGATGAACACTTGGATTGTTTCTATTTTGGCTATTATAAATAATGCTGCTGTGGATATTCACCTACATGTCTGTGTGGACATACATTTTCATTTCTCTTGTACATATTCCTAGGAATTGACTTGCTATCTTGACTAATAAGTTTGCATTTAAAATCTTAAGAAACTACCAGCCATTTTATAAAGACACTGTGACATTTTATATTCCCACTGACAGTGTATGAGGGTTCTCATTTCTTCATATCCTCGTCAACATTTGATGTTGCTTGTCTTTTTGATTATAGCAAGTCTAGTAGATGTACAGTGGTATGTCATTCAGGTTCTAATCAACATTCTTCTAATGACAAATAGGTATCTTTCCATCTGCTTAATTAAGCATTTATATATCCTCTTTCGTGACATGACTTAAAATATTTTGCCTATTTTTTAATTAGGATGTTGTTCTTATTAAGTTGTAAATGTTCTTAATATATTCTGGATATAAGTTCTATGTCAAATATATGATTTGAAAATACTTTCTCCCACTGTTTGGCTTGCCTTTTTTTTTCCCAAAAGAAGCACAAATATTTTTCATTTCAATAAGGTGTAAAAGTTTTAAATTTTGATTATGTTCAATCTATTAATTTTTTCTTTGGTGGATCATAATTTTGGTGCCTACTAAGACCTCTTTGACTAATGCAAGGCCATGAAAAAATTTTCTCCTGTGTTTTCTCTTGAAAGTTTTCTAGTTTACCTGTTATATTTAGGTCCATGAACAGTTTTGAGTTAGTTTTGCATACCATATGAAGTGTCTTAATCCATTTGGGCTGGTATAACAAAATAGTATGGATTGAGTGGCTTATAAACAACAGAAATTTATTTCCTACAGTTCTGGAGGCTGGGAAGTACAAGATCAAGGTGCTGGCGGATTTTGTATCTGGTGAGGGCCTGCTGCCTGGTTCAGAGATGGTGGTGTTTTCCTTGTAACCTCATATGGTGGGAGGGGTGAGGGAGTCTCTGAGGTCTCTTCCAGAAAGTACTACAGTAGCTCCCTCCTTATCCACAGGGGATATATGTTCCAAGACTCCTAGTGGACGCCTGAAACTGTGGAGAGTACTAAACCCTATATGTGTTTTTTCCTATACATACATACCTATGATAAAGTTTAATTTATAAATTAGATACAATAAGAGATTAACAAGAAAAACTAATAATAAAAAATAACTATAACAATATACTATAATACAACATATTTGAATGTGGTCTTTCTCTCTCTCTCTCTGTCAAAATATCTTACTGTACTATATGTAACTGAAACTGCAGAAAGTGAAACCATGGGTAAGGGAAGACCACTGTAATTACTCTCATGAGGGAGCTCCTTTATAATCTAATCACCCCAAAGTCCTCACCTCCAAATCCCTCACTTTGGGGATTAAGTTTCAACATATGAATTTTGAGGAGATGCAACATTTGGTCTATATGTGAGGTAACAGTTTAAGGTGTTTTGTTTTTCTAATTTTTTTTCTACACCTATTGAGATGATAATGTGACTTTTGTCTTTTATTCTACTGATATGGTATAATACGTTAATATTACATTAGTTGAATTATATGCCATGACCAAGTGGGATTCATCCCAGGAATGCTAGTTTAGTTTAACACTAAAAATCATATATTATGATTTTATAATCATATATCCTGGATTTGGTTTGCTCACGTTTAGTGTCTATGTTCATGAATATATAATATATATAATTATATATTCCTGGATTTGGTTTGCTCATGTTTAGTGTCTATGCTCATGAAAAATATTAGTGTATATATTTTTTTCTTGTGGTTGTTTTTGTCACTTCTATTCAGCTTTTTAATTACTTTTAGAAGGATAGAATTTATAGACCTTCTTATTTAGTGGCTGTTGAAGGCTGGAAACTGTACTTGAAATGTAGTATCACATGTGGGAAATTCACAAAATTACATGATGTAAAGCCAAGAATGAGAATGCAAGAAAATATTTTGAAGCAAACAGTTTTACCAAGCTAAAAAGAGAACTTGATTAAGTGGAACTGACGTTTTACTAACACTATATAGGAACAAACTGAGACAGAGTTATTTTTTCCTTTTATAGCAGGAGAACTTTTATGAGGATGGGGGCCTAGAGCTGAGTCAGGTACACATCTATTAGCATGAGTGGTAGTTTCAAATCCATTCCACACTCTCTACTGCCACTGACAACAGACAACATCCACAGCTTAAAGATGAGAGTTTGGCTATATGTAATTTTCATTTCCTTTCGCTTGCTCCTTATTTACTTTCTTGTCAAAGCAAATTTAGTTCACTCCTGGAACATTTTATTATAAAGAATTATAGTTTATCCCCTTCCAGAGTTTTCAATGCTACATCAGTCTGTCTGTGGCTTTAAATGATTTCTGTTGAGGTACCTGCTCCCGAGGTAAAATGTGAGCCAGATGGTAGTACTTTTAGCAATATTTTTCCCAACAAATCAGTTATTTCCTGGGAAATAAATCCAAATACTGTCCCTAGAAAACCTATAAAAGCTAGTGTCTTCCATATTTTGGATAAGCGCTTTGTGGTAGGCAGAACAATACCTCCCCCCCGCCCCCACCCACACCACCCCCAACCCAAATATGCCCATGGCCTAATCTCTGGGAACTGTAAATATGTTAGGCTACGTGGGAAGGGGAATTAAAATTGCTAATCAGTTGACTTTAAAATAGGAACATTATCCTGGATTATTTGTGTGGCCCTAATGCAATCACAAGGGTCCTTAACAGTGGAAACAGGAGACAGAAGTGGAGGTCAGAGTAATTGCAACGTGGGAAGAACTCAACTGGCCACTGCTGGCTTTGAAGATGAAGGAAGGGGCCATGGGCCAAAAAACGGAGGGGCCTCTAGTAGCTGCAAAAGGCAAGAAAACAGATTCCCCTCTAGAGCCTCTAGAAAGGAAGACAGTCCTGCTGACACCTTGATTTTGGCCCAGAGAGAACATGTTGGACTAATGACCTTCGGAACTGTAAGATAATATATTCATATTGTTTAAGCCATTAAGTTTGAGGCAATTTGTTATGGCAGCAATAGGAAACTAATACATACTTGTTTCTTGTTGCTCTTCATTCTACACTTCCTTTACCAAGGCTTGCCCTTGCACAGCTCCTACTAGGAATATTCACAGAAAATGCCTTCTTTTTTTTGTTTTTGTAGTCTTTTTTTTTCAGCATATTATGGGGGTACAAATGTTAAGGTTACGTATATTGCCCTTGCCCCCCACCCTGGAGTCAGAGCTTCAAGTGTGTCCATCCCCCAGTTAGGTGCGCATTGCACTTAATAAAATGCCTTCTTGTGTCTTCCATGCATGTCTCTCTAAGTGTCTACTAAATATTAGAAAAGCAAACTTTTTCTGCACTTCTGACATTTCTCCATCATGGAAGGATCTTTTATTAGAGCAACACTTCTAGCCTTTCTCACCTCTTTTATCCACTGCTTTTAGTTTGGGGGAAGGAACTGGGAACTCCCAGAACAGCATCTTCTCTTTGGGATCCATGTGTCTGCAGGAAGCACATGGATATTCTGCTGTCTTTTGTGACTAGGTGGGTAGATTTGCTCAATTCTGCACTGTAGTACCAGGGAGTAGCCAAACCATGTCTTAAGATCTAGCTTTTAGGGTAACAAAAGTGATACTTTTTCAAACTGCTGGATTCCTATGGCTATCTCTTAATTAATTCCAAACTCAAGCAGGAAAAAGGGGTGATGCTTATCGGACCCCTCAAACTCCAAAACTGGACAGTTCCAAAGGGCTATTTCAAAGCACCTTCTCTTCAATATATGAAAACAGAAGTCATCAGCTTTCTTTCCAATCCTGTTATTGCTCCTGATTCTCCATCTTATAGAATGTATGGCTAACTGCCTGGTCTTGAACCCTGGGCCTCTGTCTCCTCTCCCTTTCCACACATCTAATTAATTCCAAGTTTCTCTTAAATATCTTCCAATTTCAGCTACTTTCTTCAGTCTAACTACCATTGCCTTAGTGAACACCTTCAGAACTTGCCCCATGGATTACTGTAATGTTTTTTTTTTAACTCTTCCTGTTTTTCAAAATATGAATCACAATTTGTCTGCATCCAGATCTCCTGGGAGCTCTTCTATGCTTGGACCCAGCCAGGCCTAGTGTAACAGAATTACAGGTAATTGTTATACATACCAAAGACTGTGAACCCCTGCTAGCCTCCTTCCAGTCCCATACTTACATTTTTACAGAGTGATCTTTCTATTGTGCAATGCTGGTGATGATACCCTCCTGCTTAATATTATTTGTGGGTTTTCCATAAGCCATAAAGACACAGATCTGACTTCTTACTACCACACAGTTTCAGCTCTTGACGTGACTTAGTTTTTCATTCCACGTCCTAATCAAAATGTGTCACCTGCACTCCCTTAATTGACCATGTCATTTCTGCTCCCTGTTCTTTTGCTCAGCCCACTCCTTCCACCTACAACAATACCCCTACCCCATACTCTCAACTTCTTTGTAACTAAAATCCTCTGTAAAACCTTCCCTAATCTCCTGCCCTCTCAGGCTGGGTTGGGTGCTCTTCCTAGATGTTCTTTCTGCCTATTTCAATCTTAGTACACTTCACATTTTTTCCTGTAATTTTCCATTATATTGTCTATTTTCCTTATCAGAGAGCAAAGTTCTTTTGTTTTCTTCATATTTCTAGTGCCTAACATAATAATTGGTACATGATGAATGCTTAATAAATATTGATTCCATATATCCTGTAAGTGTTTCAAAAAAGTCATCAAGAGTCTGACTTTAAAGAAAGCCAGTCTACTTGGTATATCGTGAACTATCAGAGATAAGCATTTCTGAAACCTACATGTTCAGAGAATAGAAGATTATTAAAATCTGGATTAAGCATCAAAATATTTGTTTAGTTTGTACTCTAGGAAGATAATGAATTATATGCTTTACATATATTTCCTCTAATACTCAAAATATACTTGTGTAAGGAAGGTATGAATGGTGTCCCAGTTTTATAGACAAGACAACTAAGACTTAGGCTAAGTGACTTGACTGAGTCCCCATTGCCATTTGCAATGGGAAAGAGAACAGGTCATTTCTAAACTTGGAATGAAAACAAAAGAAATCAAAGTGTCTTTTTTTAAGACTATGTGTAAACTTAATTTGTTTTAATACATTTTGAATTTTATAAGTAAATTGTTTTACCAATTATATATTAAGGTAATAAGAAATTATAGTGTCAAGGAACATGTTTAACAAATGTTCCCTGAGCATTGTTATGTGCTAGCAATATTCTAGGAGCCGTGAATATGTAAAGCAAAGAAGAGACAAGATTTCTTGCTGCCATGGAGCTTATATTCTAGGTAGTTATATTGTCTTCACTAACATTAATCAACATTACTCTAATCAACATTTTTAAAGAAAAAACATTTTTGAACATTTGATTCACTTAAGACAGTGAAAACAGGAAAAGATAAAAATTTCAAGCCATATATACATGGAAATTCTTATTTTATTCTTCAGTTTTTTCTAAATGTTATATGGAAAATGAGAACAGATTTTCCTGTACACATAGCTTTGCAGGCAACATGCATATCATGACCTGAACCTGGATTATTTGACTATGATATTTATCTATCAGAGAGACTAAATGCTCGTGTGTGCAATGGCATGCTTAGCGAGGAATCAAAGGGGGAAAGGAAATTAGAAAGAGACAAAAAGATAATAGGAAGACAGAAAATGCAGTGAGGAAGAGAAAGAACAAGGTTATAGTCATGGGAAAACCCCATCGAAGGATCTTATCCTGCATCCTGAGGGCAGGGGTCCAACCATCCTGATCACTATCGGATAACTTAGGACCTAGCCGAGTGCCTGTTACTGTTAAGTGCTCCGATATTCTGGCCATAGGATGAGGTCTTGGTCCCTTCTGTCAAGGGATTCACAGAATATTTGGAGAAAGAAACATAATCAAATTGTTGAAGGAAAAGCCTGGTAAATATTGTGATGGAAAGATGAACAAAGTGCTATGGAAACTAGAAGGAGCTACTTGTTTTATCTCAGAACTTGGGAAAGACTTCATGAAAAATGTGGTATTTGAGCAGAGAAGGATAATCAAGGCTTGGTCTGAAGAGAGACAGGCCTGTTCTGGGAATAATGAGAATGTCATAGTAGAAATAGAGCACATGGCTCAAAGAGGCTGGGATACATGTGGGGCGAGTAGGCCAGGCTAGGAATTTGTACTGCGTGTGGCCTGGGGAACCTGGGAGACAGTAGAGGCCCATATTAGTCCACTTTCTGCTCTGATGCCACAGATATCTTCTTAAAAAGGTAAGTTTTATGATGTCAATCCCTTTCTTTAAAGCCTCAAGTCACCCTTAACCATCACACAGCATAACAAAATATAGGTTTTGACAGGGTTCAGAATATATTACCCCAAAATATGACACCTTGGAATTTGAGAACATAGCAGAAGCAGGAAAGTCTCTCTGACCTTCTCCTACCATTCTCCCCTGAAACAGGCTATAAAAGAATTCTATGACTTTCCTTTAAAGTAGGTTGTAAGACCCTTATTCCAGAGGGACCCTTTCTATACCCAGAAGGAAGAAATGAAGACACAAAGACACATAAAAGAATCTGAACAGAGGCCTTGCTAAGTTCCCCCCACTTTATCATCATTAGGTTGTACCCTCTTGTCCTCTGATCATACTTCTGTATAACTGTCCATAAAAATACATAGATTTCCTTATTTCTTCAGGTCTTAATGTCTGAAACCTCCTGTGTCATGTAAAGCTGTGGTCCCCAACCTCTGGTACTGGTCTGTGGCCTATTAGGGACTGGGCCACCTCCCCACACACATACACCTGTCACTCTCATCCATGCAAAAATTGTCTCTCCATGGTGCCCAAAAGGTTGGGGGCCATTGATGTAAAACATACATTAAATGAATTTGTATGATTCCCTCTCGTTAATCTGTCTTTTGTTATAGGGGTCTCAGTCATAAACCTAGCTATGGATGAGGAAAAGATTACTTTTTCTCCCCAAAAGCTTCCACATGCTGATGAGACCTCCAGATAGACACCAGTGTGGAAGTCCTATTGTAGAAGCTCTAGTCCACATCATTGTGGCCTCAGCTCCACCTCCTGGTATCCATGTCCTGGTACTGTCCCCTTCCACACTGTAAGAGGGTAAGTCAGTGTGACCAGTGGAGTAGAGAGGAAGTGATGGTATGTCACTTCCAAGTCCAGGTTATAAAGTATGCTGTGGCTTCTGCCTTGCTCTCTCTTTTGGATTAATCACTTAGGGGGAAGCTAGTCAGTACGTTGTAAGGATGCTCAATTAGCCAATGGATTGCCCCATGTTGCAAGGATCTGAGGCCTCTTACCAATAGCCCTGTGAGTGAGCCATCTTGGAAGTAGATTTTCCAACCCAGGTCAAGCCTGCAGATAACTGCAGCCCCAGTTGTGATCCTATAATTTCAGAGTTACAAAAAGACTCAAGAGATAAAGTAGCGCAGGCACAGATAATTAGGTTCAACATTTCCCATGAAACTTGAAGAGATTTGTGGAGTCTTCTATACTTCTATTGATCAGAATTGATACACATGTTAATACTCACTATCCCTGATCCCAAGACATACAGGGTCTGGTTCAAGTGTGCATATCTAATTGATGACAAAAACTCCATTTCCTGACTACAGATCTAGAGTTCTTGCCACTATATGGTGCTACCCTTTATAAAAATGGCTTAATTTAACCTCTTTAATTGCTATGAGATAGCTACCTACTAGCTGAACATCAGTCATTCAGCTTGTTAAGAACTACTCATCTAGAAAGAAGATAGTATACTGCTTCAGAGAGTGAGAGATAGTGTGAATGCTGATTGTGGTAGGCTGAATAATGGCCCTCAAAGATATCCAGGTCCTAATTTTTAGAACCTATGAATGCCCCACTTCATATGTCAATAGGGATTCTGCAGATGTAATTAAGTTAAGGATCTTGAGATGAGGGATTATCCAAGTGGGTCATAAATGTAATCACAAAGGTCTTTATAAAAGGGAGGCAGAGGGAGATTTGATAAAGAAGAGAAGGCGATGTGATAAAAGAACTTGGAGAGAAAAGGTGATGGGATGCCATGAACCAACGTATGAGGACAGCATCCACCCTGGCAAAGGTAAGGAAACAGATTCTCCACTAGAGCCACTGGAAGGAACCAGCCCTGCCGACCTTGATTTTTAGCCCACTGTACCTGATTTCACACTTCTGACCTCTAGAATTGTAAGAAAAAAAAAATTGTGCTGTTTTAAGCCACTGAGTTTATTAGGATTTACTACAGCTGCCATAAGAAACTAATTTAATCTTATCTCCAGTAGGTTCTAGTTCTGTTAGTTTGTGCAAGACAATCTTTCTAAGGCTCTGTTTTTATCATCTGTAAAATGGGAATAATAAAAATGCCTATTTTATAGGGTTGTGGGATTGAATAAGATCATTCATGTAAAATATTCAAGATAGAACCTGATACATGGAAAGTTCTTTGTTGGCTATGGATTTGGCCTAGAAAGGAAATTGCAGTATTTTTTGCCTCTTTTTGAAAACTTGAGTAGAGTACGAAGCAGCTCTTGGAATACAGAAAGGGGTGAATATTTATTAACTATTCCATTGTTCTATCAGGAACACTGACATCTATTTTCTACTTTCTCTCTGACTATCCTTTCCCAAGGGTGTTGACTACAAGATGGGGAAAAAGAAAATAGGTACAGTGACTGGGGAATAACCCAGAATGAGAGAACTAAAGAGGAGTTTGAAAGAATTTCTTTGCCTATTAGCTGCCTTCTGAGATAGCCACACAAAACAAGTGAAAAGTTATCATATTTATAAAGATCTCCCGAGAGGGAATGTCTACGTTCTTTCCCGGTAATTTCCCTTGGTACATATAATGCCTGTTCTTCGGTTTCAAAGGAGACTATACTGACGGCTGCACATTCATTCTTACAAAAATATAAAATGGTTTTGTTTTTGGAAGTTGCTTGTTACCCAATGTTGCCTAAAAGAACAAGTTATAAAGCAGCCATGTGATGACAGCTGGCCTGTTTCTAGCGCAGCCTCAGGACCACTGAAGGTGTGGAGCAGCACAGCTACAGAAACATTTTCTTTTCCTCATCCTAGATTTCAAAATTCACTATTTAAAAAGGGTTATAATAATTATATTTATTTGGGTTATTCATCACTACAACTGCACAGTTTTCTGTAGATGCTTGCATTTTCTATTTTCTACCAATTTATCATCTGTGCTCTGTTGTTGATATGCCTTATAACATGCACATAGACTAAGTGCCCTGTGGGTTCCTTCATGAGCCCTGGCGGGCACGGACAGCATCCATACAAGCACTCTCTTGTACAGTGCTCGGTGGAACAGCCTGTGCTTCGTGACTGCTTTATGATGATAGAGATGATACTATAAAACGAAGCTGAAGGAATCTTTTGAAAATAGGGTCTGATGCTGTTGGGTCTTTGTTGGCTGTCTCTCCATTTACAGAGGAAAGATCTGAGGACAACTGTTTATCAGTGACCAATGGCTGAATAGTCTAGGCCAGTGGTTTCCTAAGGCCCTGTGAAATTCTAATCCTATTAGTCAGAGAGAACTTGTGGAAATAAATGAATCTGGCTGCTTGACTTGAGTTCTAGAGCCAGAGCTGGGAAGCGTGGTACCCGACACAGGAACAGAGTCAGTCTGAAGCCAGCTGACTGAGGTGTCTAATGCGGAGACTCAGCTACCTAAATTAGTGACGGACGCAGACGTCTCCTACCTAAAGTGGCCTTGCTTGGCCAACAGACTGACATCTGAGGTAAAGCTCACCTCTACCTTGGGGCTCACCGCCTCACTGGTGCCATCTAATGTTGGCAGTTTAACAGTAGCCTTGGTAGGTCTTTTTGGCTGTTTTAAAGCCATTGCTCCAAGTTAAAAGCCAGGCAAAAAATTGCTTTCCCTCATCCAGATGTCCCTATTGTCCAAAGTAGGTGGGAGATAAGAAAATGCATCTCCAGAACGTGATGTTCGATCTCTCTCCAGATAAGAGGCTGTTGCCAGCTATTTGCTGTTGTGAGAAATCAAAATTTAATGTATAACTTGAAATCCTCCCAGTGATTGAACTCAGTTCACAGGTTCCAGGAGAAAAGATGAAACTTTCACTTATTCCCACCCCACACAGGAATAAATACTGTGATAATTGCTTCGCCAAAATCTTGTAGATTTTGATGCATTTTGTCTGTTTGCATGAGATCAGCAACTCTTTCCTATTCCCACATAAACACTGAATCCTGTTTATAACAGCAGGGCAGGATCTCAGGATCTGCGGGGAGCATTCACAAAGCGCTCCAGGCTTCTTTTTTCTTTTTCTCAGAGACACCAGGAATGTGCCTTCGCGCTGTTTTGCCAGCATCCTTAAATCATGATTAATTTAAAGCCCTTTCTCTCCTTGGTGAGGCCTGACACAAGCAACCGCTTTTCTGTCACATTGATTTTTCTGTCCTTGCAGATTCAGAGCGAGGGTTGAGTCCTCTTAACAGGGTGAGTTCTCTGACAAGGAAGTTTTGCAACCTAATTTACAGCTGGAGTCAGGCTTGTCAGTGAATGCCAGAGGGGAACTGTCGCAATCGCTGGTTAAGTATGCATTTAATAGTGTTTATCCAAGCGAGTTTGTGATTTCTTCACTCTCTCCAACAAATATGCTATTTGTAATACCTATCTTCTTTAATCTAGGTGTTTGAAAAATGTCTCTAACGTGTGTGGGCTAGAATGCACTTTGTTTTTCTGTAGGTTTATTCGTTTAACGAGGGCAGTCTCTGAGGAACTTATGAAAAACTGCCTGCCATCTTTCCAAATCTTCTCAGTCTGCAGTGACCATGTCTTAATCCTGAAGGAAAACGAGGTAATCTTTTCAAATAAACATTCTCAAGGATGTTTAGAGGGAACCCAATGGCCAGCATGGAGAACCTCCTTCCAGTGCCTGAAAAGAGTTATATTGAGGGAGTACAATTACCGTAAGTTGGAGTATTTGTAAGCATTTGGTATTTTCAGATGATTAATAATAATAAGCCAAATTGCAAGCAATGATCTGAATTTGAGTGTGTGTGAGTATGAATGTGTAAGTGTTCAAAGAGCCACTGAGGCTCTTGTGTCTCAATGTCATTGGTGGAAAATGAGGCACAGAGGGCTTAAAAACTTGTAATAGGCCAGTTGCTAAGGAACTTTGGAAATATTTGAACCTAAGCCCGTTAGGTTTCACTGGGCTAACCTGTCTTTGGTGACAGTGAATATGAGACGAAGAAATATTTGATCATTAAATAAAAAGGAGGCACTGAAACACACGCATTGGGTTGGATAAAACTTATTCATGCAATACTCCTAGTCTCAAGGAAGCTGACATATAATAGAAAAATACAGAGCAAAAAATTTTGAATAAACAAAATTACTTGGATTAATTACTGTAATTAAATCAAAACAGATCTTGTATGCTGGAACTTATCATAGTACTGACAACATAATTTTGTATTTAAAAGACATTTTTTTTAACCTGTCTCTTTCCCTTTCTGGTCTGTGGGCTTCTGAGGGACAAACCTCTTTTCTTACTTGGATCTGAAGCCCATGACTCAGAGTGTTGATCTTGGCACAAATGAGGACAGAAACAATTGAGGACATGAATTTCGTTTGACTTTGACATTTTTGTCTCCAATTGTTTGTGGGCCTGATGTTTTCCATTTAATTTACTTATTATTTGTCATTTAAGGTGCCTGCACATTCCCAAAGCATCTTTATAACATACTCCACCTAATACATGACATAAATACATTGTTAACCTTGTTAAAAAATCTTGAGCAGTACTGTCCAATAGAAAGCCATATATAATCTTAATAAGCCATATATAATCTTAATAACCACATTAAAGGAGTAAAAAGAAACTGGTGAAACAATGATTTCTAATAGTATATTTTATATAACTAATATATCTAAAACATTACCATTTCAACATGTAAATATAAAATCAAATTAACAAGATACCATAGATTCTTTTTTCTACTAAGTTTTTAAAATCTGATATGTATTTTACACAGAATGTACATCTCCATTCAGACCTGCATTCAAACTAAACGGTAGACTACCGCATTTCAGTGCTCAATCGGCATACGTGGCCACCATATCGGTCAGCACAGCTCTATAGTTCACAAGTTGATGTAGAGGACACTTTCTTCCCATCTAGTGTTGAGTCCCTGCTGTTATGCTACTTGGTTACTTCAGTCTGGAAATGACCCCATCCCCAGTGTACACATGTGAACTGGAGTGACCAACCATCCCAGTTTTCCTGGGACTGAGAGGTTTCCTGGGACACAGGACTTGTGATGCTAAAACCAGGACAGTCCTGAGAAAACCAGAATGGCTGGTCATCCCACATGTAACCCATGCCTGTTCAAGCAATATATTTATCCTCCTAGCCACAGTGATTGGTTCAGACATAGAGCATATAAACCTGGTTGCTAATCATGGGATTTTTGTGGAAACCACTGGGAAAAGAATTTATGCCTTCTGTTATGGTTATTATCTAGTGCTTCAGCTAAACTTCTTTAACAGTATGTGGGGAAAGCCTGGTTGAAGGTATTACCTAGCTTGGAGGAAATCACAGTCAGGGAGAAGACTGATTTTTGATGATTTCTTTTTCTTTCTTTTTTTTTCCTTTTTTTTTTTT
>VBSM01000361.1:64081866-64136360 GCA_008086735.1 Cheirogaleus medius | reverse complement strand
GTTTTTTTTTTTTTTTGTCAGCTTAGGAACAGCATGTACCTTTGTGGGGCAGGGGATTGAAGGCAGTGAAATGGCCGCATGCTGGCAATAATCTATGAATTTGTGGGGATTTTTAAAATTAGAAGTCAATGAAGACCTGCTGTCTTTCCTCTACTGTCTCTTCCTCCCTTGCTCTCAGACCTTGGTGCTTTGCTCATGTTGTGGGTGTTTTGCTCCACCATAATGACTCTCATGATGCATCAAAAGCCTCATTCTAGGTTTTGGGACAGTCTACAGTTTAATAGATTCCAACCTGTGGGCTAGGCACCCTTGGGAGTTTGCAGAGCTGCAAAGTCAGGCATCTCAAAACTCACTCATCCGTTTATCTTTTCTTAATCAGTGGATACTAAAAGTGCAATCATTAGCATGTGTAAGGATTATAACACTTTTTGACAGTTTCAGAAGAGTAAGTAAGCATTCAATAGATAGATGTTATTGAGCTACTAATGCGTAACTTGACACGGTTAAGTGCCATATGTGAAGCACTTAGCATATGTCAAAGCATCATATTTAGACTTCACAGCAATCTTATAAGGCTGTCATTATTATCCTTGTTTTGAAATAGAAAAATAAAATTATTGAATTTTCTTTATTCATTATTCATTTAATAAATTTCATTTTATACTACTGTATTCCCAATGACTTTAACATCTAGTGGAGAAAATAGGCTTGCAAACATACGATTGTAATGCGGGTGTAAGTCTATCAACAAACACCAAGAGGAGAGGAGAGGAAAGGCCCCCAACAGCAGAAGGAGGGGCAGAGTGTGGGCACTGGACCACCCGGAGACCCCCTGGAAGCACGGTGGGTGCCTGAGCAGAGCCTGACACATGAAAGCTTATCTTCTCTGCTGTACTTCTTTACCTTTTTCAGGAGAGTGCTCCATTATTTCACAATGACAAATTTTAGTTTGTTTTTCTGCATCATGGTGACATAAGGGACAGAACTTTGATTTGTAAAGCAAAAGAGTTGGATTCTTAACCATGGATTTGTGACTACTGAAACCCTTGGGCCAAGGCTCTTAAACATTTGGGGCTAGAGTTTCCTTACCTGTGTAGTAAAGCAGGTCAGCCAGCTCATTCCTAACAGCATCCCTTCCAAACTGGAGACACCATGAAGCCTGCAAGTCAAGCCCACCATTTCCTCCTCACTGTCTTGTTAAGAGTCATTACCTGGAAATGCAGTTCAGAAGCAAGGAATTACAGCAGGGTAGAAAGAGAGCTCAGCTTGCAGGGGAAAATTTCAACTCATTTTATTTTACCTATATCAAAAAATCACCCCATCATAACTTCAGGGTGTCTTCATCCAAATGTATCATAGGACATACAGTGAAGATTTGGCAAATCAGATGGATGATGGCAGAGAGACAGAGTTTCACCCAATGCCTCAATGTAAGCATGATTAGATTCCCTGTTGAAGACTAGTGAGTTTCATCAGATATCTAATTAATATCATTAAGGTTCCCTTTATAGAAGTGAAACAAAACAAAGCAACAACAACAAAAAAATCCCACATGTTTATTCATATGTACTTTCGAAACATTAAATTCTTAATCTTATTATAGAATCTGGATTTTCCAAGAAATCAGCTTTCTTGTTGTATTTAATTTTGTGATGTCTGGGAGTACGTTTATGTATGTATGCAGCTATGAGATCAGGTAGAGAGAGGAAGGAGTGGGGAGGGGGAGAAAGACATTACTGTCTGTTGTATTGTTCCCCAGAGTTTAGTGTAGATGTCCCAGCTTAAAGACTGAAATCATTTTTAAGATTATATTAAAAAATGAGAAGGCGGGGCAGGGCATAATGTGTCACACCTATAATATCAGCACTTTGGGAAGCTGAGGTGGGAGGATCACTTGAGGCAGAAGTTCAAGACTAACCTGGGTAACATAGCAAGATCCTCATCTCTACAAAAAAACTAAAAAACAAACAAACAAAAAATGGGCATGGTGGTGTGCACCTGTAGTTCTAGTTACTCAGGAGGCTGAGGCCGGAGGATTGCATGAGCCTAGGAGTTTGAGATTATAGTGAGCTATGATGATGCCACTGCACTCCAGCCTGGCCAACAGAGTGAGACCACATCTCTAAAAAATAAAATAAAATAAAATAAAATAAAATAAAATAAAAAGTGGAAAGAGAATAACTGTTTATTGACCTTGTGGTGCACTGAACCTCTTACAATGGATTTTTTGGTTTCAGAAAAACTTCTTAATATCGATAAATTAATGAATTTTTTTTACTTAAATGAAAATATCTCATCGTTTTTTATGAATAAATATGGCAGTTCGTATGCCCTATATATTAGTATTAATATACATTAGGACTATAATCCATAGAAGACTTTATTTGACCTCTATAAAGTAGACGTTTTTTCCTTAGTGCAGGTTGAAATTGATATTTTGCTTCTCTGCAGCTAAACATGTGACAGTCTTGGCCACATGGTGACTCAGCAGAGGGGTCCATATACTGGCTGTCATGATGCTTTTCCAGATTTAACTGTTTCTCAGAAGGACACCACTACAGGGATAAGCCCCAGGTATTCAGCATGACGCACTTGGAAAGTTGTCCAACTCATGATGTCAGAGTCACAGACTTGATGCACACTCATCCAGAGCTGATGTATCCAGCATCTGTTTCCACTAATTATTGAATAACACTAGCAAGAAGCTTTCTGGTATTTTTCACCTAACCTTTGTTACTTTAAATGTCGCCAGTCCACCCTCACACTGCATCATAATTGGCATCGAAAAGCCAATGGAAAATATCATCAATTGTTAGCATCAATCATCACTGACAACTTCTGTTTAGTATGACTGTCATTCCTGCTACTGCTACTATGACTACCATCTCTTAAGCTACCATTTATTACAAATTCAAATCCTTCACTGTACCTGAAACAGGTGTAACTTTAAGGCATAGCTTCCTCTCTACATTTGCCTCCCCTCTTTCTGTCTCTTCTCATCTCCCCCAGAGCTTTGGCTTCACTTTGCTCAGCCTGTGACTACTGTCTGCAGGGGAGCTAATTTTTACCTGGCTGTGAAGCCGAGCAAACTAATCTTACAGAATTGCCCTGCCACATATTTTAGTCTCTTCCGGTTTGGAATTAATCTATGTATTAACAACTTGCAAAGCCTTTGAAGCTGGGCTTGGGCACAAAGCTACACCACAGTCTATGGCTTACAGTGCTGCTTAATTGTCACACCAGTGCCATCCACCCTGTCCTTACCTAACCCACAAGATAATAAGTAATTTAGTTAGACATTTGGGCTGCTTTCTAAAGTCAAGTACCAGATTGGTGTGTAAAAAAATGTGGCTTGGACATGTGGTTGTATGAGCCATGGGATTATTTACTATGGGGATCCCATTGCAAATCCTTCAAAACATTTGCCTCTTATACCTTTTGTCTGTTCTCTCCTGAATATTTTCTGCTCTCCAGCATGTCCTTTCTATGTAACAGAAGGGGTCATATCTACCTTGACTAAAGGTTATGTTGTTTAGGTCATTCATGTGGAGGCTCAGACATAGGAAGAGTCAAGCTTGCTCTGAGCTTTGCCCAACAGTCCCTGTCCCTTCCATCTGCCATCCAGCCACTTACCCTGACCCATTCCTTAAGGAACTTGCCATGAAAGAGCAGAAACACTCTTTTGTTTGTTTTTCATTCATTTATCAGATACAAGCTGCAGACCTACTGGTTGGAAGGCACTGAGTTTCACAGTGAGGATCACGAAGAAATATAACATCTGGTTCCTATTCTGAGACGGTCACCTCTATTCACTCACTCCCTGCCCTCCCGACTCAATCTACTAGATCAGCTGTAGAGGGGCTTCCTCCTCCTGGAAACCTCTAATGAATTATAAAAGCTGGGGAAATGAGAATTTAGCACCTTCAAAACCCCACCTCCTTTTCCAGATATGCTTTCTTTCACTCCCCAAAGCACACCTCATGTGACAGCCAAACTATACCTCTGAGCATCCCTGAACCCAACCTGTCCCTTCCAGCCTGCATGACTCATGGAAGGGCTGCCCTCTACCTGCACAACCTGCTCTGCCCTCCAACACTGAAGAAATTACGTCCCTTCTGTTTCAACAGCCTAATTTAAATATGTCTTCATATCAGCTGGATAAAATCCTCTTGTGCCTATAGATACAGAGAAAATAAGACAAAAAACAAAACACAAAAACTTTGGAGTCTAAAGGATCTCATTCTGCACTTGGGCTCTGCTGCTTACTAATCATGTCCCAGTGGAAGAATCGCTGGGGCATTGTGAGCCTTAGTTTCCATGTCAGCAAAATGGACATCATAATACTGCACAATGATTATGGATTTTCAATGAAGTAGTTTGCATAAATGGCCTAGTACCTGGCACTTGGTGGGCACTCTACAAATGCTAGTCAGCAACCCTTCCTGGAAACCTCCATTATTAAACTATGTCTTCTGCAGCTGTTTGCAGGCGTATCTCCTGTTAGACTACAAGCTGATTAAGAATAGGCACTACAGCTATTCGCATGGGGTTCCCTGCAGCCTTGCACAGTGTTTTGTACCGGACATATGCTAAGGCATATTGGAGACATCAGTATATTGCTGTAAAAACACAAATGACCATAGGTCTGGGAAGAGCCAGGATCAGCAGGGTGAAAAGTGGGCCTGGGGGGTACAGAGCCCAGGCTCTTTAAAACCTTTGCCTTGGCTCAGCAAGGTTCTCGAGGGGAGGGGGTTGCAGAGAGAAAATAGCAGGCTCATGTGATTTAGGGCCATAGGGTGACCTCTCCCTGGGGTCACCCAAGAGATGAATCAGGAAAAGAGAGAGCAGAGACGGGGCCAGCTGCTCCCAGATCCTTAGATACTCTAAATAAGGGGGAGAGACTCAGTCTTCCCTGATTAATCTTTGATGATTTATTCTTTGGACATCATTTAAAAGGAGCATTTTAAAGTAAATTAATTGTACTCCCATGACCCTTTACCCTACTAATATCATCAAAAGAAACTAGATCTTGAATTTTTAAAAATGCTTGATTTATTTTCTGTGACTTACAAACTCCTGAAGAATGTCAGTTTTTATTTTGGAAATTATAAACAAAAACTCTAAATTTTTCAGCAGTAAGTTAGAGCATCCCAAGTTTGAAATATTTCAATTTTAGCCAATGAGTATTGAGGAAGAGGTGCCACAGACATAGGTAAAGGATAAACATGTAACATAAGACACACAGAAATGGGGAATTATTGGTTGTCTTCAAAACAACCAGTTCCCCTTCCACCCCTACTGACCCTGATGCTATTTCTGAGTTTGCTTTTGTCCAGCATGACTTGGGTAAATTATGATTGGTATAAGCCAGTAATTTTTAAAGTGCAGGTAGCAGTCTATTAGTGGGTTTTAAAATCAATTCAGTGGGTAGAGTCAGAATTTTTTTTAATAAAATATAGTAGCATAGAGAATAAGATAGAATGAAAAATATCTGTATGCATTGCACAGAAAGGTTGAATTTCATTTTCTGAAACTTTCATTTGTGTTTTATGTATGCATATAAAATGCATTTATGTATGTACTAAGTTGGGATATATAATATATGTTTTGCTGTGATCATATCTGAAAAACTTTGGAAGTTGCTGAATTTGTCTGGTTTCATGTTGCTTTGTTTATGAATTGCCTGGTGACGGTGATACAGCTTTGGCCAACGAGATGTCAGGGGAAGTCTGGTGGGGAAGGCAAAAGTAGGGGTGGAAGTGTGGGCAAAGATTCTTCACTTAAAAGCATAGTGCACAGTGGAGCTATGGTGTTTTTGTTCCCACCAAATGTTTTCATGTCTGTATGTGCTTCATGGAACTGCAGCACCGTCTTACAACCATGAAAGGAGCTCACATGTGATCATGTTGAATATAGCAGAGTGGGAATATTGAAATCTGGGTCCTATGTTTGATGCCAAACTGTGATATTAAATACCTCTGGAACTATCCTACCTCTAGGTTTATTATATGAAATAATAAATCCTCTTAGTGTTTAAGCCACTTGAGTTTTTTGTTGTTGCTTTGTTTTATTCTTTGTTACTCACAACTGAAAGTATCCTAAAAGATAAAGAAAGCTTATTTTAGGAAGGGCAGGTAAATCAAGCCCAGGCCTTCCAACTGGCCTTCCAAGCCCAGGTGGAATGGAAGTTTGGAAAAGTACTCTGGGTCAGATCAGGAAGAATGTTGAATCCCAGGCCCTCGCATGGATACTGAGACAGTTTAGTTGGATAGTTCTGAGCACAGACTCAGAACGGACTGTCTGGGCTTGAATCTCTGTATGCCACTTGCTAGCTGAGTTACCTTGAGAAAGTAATCACTTGAAGCAGTATGTTAGACTATTAGTCTGGTGTCATTGTCCAAGGTGGATTGAAAGATGGGAGAAATTGGAGGCACTGAAACTTGGTAGAAGATGGTTGTGACAATGCAGTAGTGAACAACGAGTGCTTGTGCTCTGGAGATGGTGGAGGACACACACAGGCAGGGAAGAATGCAGGAGGCACTGGGCAGATGGGCTTGAAGACAGATGGGACATGGAGACAGGGTTAAGGGAGGAATCAAATCTAGCCGTATGAGCTCAATGATGGAAATTGAGCACCTTTCTGGATTGGGAAGGGGTGGTGTGTGTGGTGGGTGTGAATAGGGATCAGGCAGGGGATGCCACTTCCTCAGAGCCCCTCTGGGCTGGCCCTGTATTTGCCTGCAGTTTCCTCATGCAATCCTTACTTTATGGATGATAAGCCAAAATTCAGAGAAGTTAAGGAGCTTCTAAATGAGTGATGTAATAAATAACAAAGCCAACGTTTAACCCCAAGCCTTTTGTACTCCACTCTCTCCTTTATCCCACGTTGCCTCTTGAGAGGCACACATGACCAGGACAAGAAAAAGGAGATCAGGTTGTAGGCAGAAGACAGAGTGTTCAAATCACTGATCCATACACAGATGGGAAACAAAGGAAGGGCAGTGAAAAGGGCTTAAAGACAGGTCTTTTTAGATAATTTTTTTTTCAGTTGAGGAAAAATGTGAGTGAGAAAATAAAGCCAAGTATTAGAGGAGACAGAGGAGTATGAAGAATGGCTAGGAGGAAGGACAGGGTAGGACAGATGTGTGAAATCCAAGAAGGTGGGGACTCAAAGTGCCACCACGTGAGAGGTGAAGGGCATGAGGGACTGTGAAAGGGCACTGAATACAATAGTAAGTGGCTTTCTGGTGACTTCTAGGCAGGGCATTCTATAATATAAGCTTGGAAAACACAAGCACTAGATTGTGGGATGTAAGGGTGAGTGGGGGGAACTATGGACCCCCAATGCCAAGAAAACTTGTGTGAATTGATGAAAAGTCGCAATGAAAAGTCAAGATTTGACAAGAAAGGGAAGATCCTTTCTTGTTTGAAGTAGAAAGAAAAGATAATTTGAGGATGCATTAGAAAGACACAGTAAGAGGAGAGGGAGCAGGAGGAGAGAAAGAGAGGGAGGGAGCGAGGGAGCAACAGGAAAAGAGAGGGAGGGAGAGAGAATGACAGAAAAGAGAGAGAGAGAGAGGGAGAGATGGAATGAGTGAAAGAGAGAATGAGAGAGAGAGAGAGAGAGAGGAAGAAAGAGGAAGAAAGGAGCCCATACAGAAAACAGGGAGGAGCTAGTTATGGCAAGAGGGAGAACCATGCCATCCACCTAGATTAGGAACGGATTAGACAGAATTTAGACAATGAGTATGGAGGTGATCCGTGCATAAACTGCTTTGTAATACCAAAGGGGTGAGTAAAAAAACTAGTGAGTAGCGTCTAGGGGTTAGGGGGAGTCGTAGACTGCAACTTCTTCCTGTAACACCTGATGACTTCCAAAGAAGTGGAGGAGATAATGGACTTTGGAAGGACATGGAGTTTGCAACCAGTGACTCTGGAAGATGGTACAAGGGTATTAGAAAAGCAGCAGTGAATGATGTTGGAGTCCCTTCTCTGGCGGCAAGCTCTGAGTGGCACTGTTAGTGAAGAGCTCAGAATTCTAGTAGTGGCTCTGTTCTAACTCATTAGAAAATCTTAAGTCTTTTTAGCATAAGAACCTTAGTTTCTTTTTTCTGTGTGGTGGGACATATTGGTCACAGCTCTTTACAGTTTTTTTGGTGGAAATTCAATAAGATGATACATGATTGAGATGAGAATAATGACAACGATGACTATGATAAACACAGTAATGGTAATAGGAACAGCAGCTATTACTACTGATCTGTTACAATTGCAGCATTTATTACTATCACTCTTTCTATGGTGGTCCAGATTCTGTTCTAGTCTTCTACATGTATAGAAACTTATTTAACTTTCCCATCAGTTCTATGAGGTTCCCATAGCTTTTACCCCAGTTGACAAAAGAAACTCAGATATAGTGAATTTAATTGCCTAAATTTAACTACTACTAAGTGATGGAGCCAGGATTCAGTATAAGTAGTCTGGCTCCATATAAAGAATTTGAAAATATAAAGCCTTATATTTTATAAAGCATTATTATAAGAAAAATAAGACATGATCTAAACAATTTTCAACAAAGAACATGTTTTGAAGTTATTTATATTTTGATTACTTAAAGTTTCTATTTCTCTAAACCTACTAGATTCTTAATGACAATTTGTTTCTATAGTTTTTTTTTTCCACTTAGAAAACAGCACCTTCCATCTTCATGTAGTTTCCTAAGGAAGATAAACCTCTGATGTCGTTTCTTGGTATTTTTTTCTACGAACAGCAGTGTGCGTCTCCTCTGATGGATTATTGCTAAGAAGCAAGAGTGGCAGCTGCTGCCTCAAGCTTCCTAGTTGACCTTGAGCCGGTTGGTGTATCAGGAAGAGGTGATTGAATTGAAAGGAATAAAGCCATTTAAAGGCTACAGAAAATTCTTCACCATATCACAAAAATGTGGAATCAAATTTTAAGTATTTTCTCAAAGTGTGACTTCTGCCTCAAGTAGTTATTGTGCTAGATTCCAAGCAAATTACAATGGATAGGTGATATTCTAGCCCTCAAGCTGTACACCTCCAGACTGTTAAATCAGAGGCTATCATACAGAGGTTTCACACAGCCCGCTGTGCCTGGTAGGAAACCATAGCTTTTGATACTGCAACAGCTTGTAGAGGTGTATTTGTAATATCTTCAAACTCAGTTGGCTGCAGTTTGGAATTGCTGTAGCTACCTGGGAATTTGATCAAAACAAAGGTTAAGGAAGTCAAGTCAGGCTGATATCCTCTGTTAGCTTCAGGAAAACAACCCAAAAGATGTTAATGGCCACATCATATCTGCCTCCCTAAGGGGCAACAGCTGGGAGCTCTGCTACGCTGACACAAGGCAGATTTGGAACTGGTCAGGAGAAAGTCCACAAATGACAAGCCAGTGCTCTGCATTCCTGGGTTTTGTAACTCCAAAAGATGTTGTTAGAAGATTTTCTTTTCAGTTTCTACACATTCTATCGTACACAGCTGCAGTCCCAAATCAGTGTTCTATGGAGTGAACAATAATAGCATTTAAGACTCTGAAAATGTACACTTTCTCTTTTTAAATGTGTCCATATGTTTGAAAAGCTTCAGTACAAAAAAATAAGTTATTGATTCAGAGCCACAGGACCTTGGAGGGTAAACAGTAAAAAACAGCGTGGGGTCCATGCGGCAAGGCCAGCGATGTTGACATCGGCCCACGCAGCAATCTCAGGATGGGTCAGCCACCTCGTGCTGTGGCTGCAGTGATGGCACAATTTAGGCCCAACTGAAAGAAAGTCAATAGCAATGTCAAAGGGCCTCAGCGGTCTGAAAACACAATCCTGACTCTTAATGTGGCCATGGTGCCTTCCGGTTAGGTTTCAGCTCGCTTCTAAAATAGGTTTGTTTAGCAACTATTTGCCACACTTTTCTCCTAGAGTCTACTCTATATTTTTGCCAAAAAAATGAAATATTACATCAGACTTAAAATAACAAAGAACCTTTAGTGTTAGGGCTGTAAACAACATATCAAGCACTTGATCCTGGCTCTCTCAAAATCTTACTGGGAATGGATGGGAAAACTGTGGGCTTGCTTATTTTTACTCTTTTACGGGTCTGCTTACTTTCTTTATAAAATCTATGTGAAGATATATATGGGCCAGATTTCCTTTGACTGAATCTAACAGGACCTTAATTTTTTTTTAATGAACATTTTCACTCATTTAGGAATAAGTATCATAGCAAGCCAGGTTTAAGATGCAATCATTAATTAACATCAATTATTTGAATACCATCTTCATTTTTGGCATATCGGCATACCACTGTATTACTATTTATATATTTTAAATGACTCTTCTTATGAATAAATTAAATTTTTATTTAACCTTACCCTAAGCAGTTATGGTCCTGAACTCATAAATCTGATGTATGTCTATGTGCATATATATGTATATACGTACACACACAAATACACATATTGGTAATATTCTTCTGAATACATATTCTAGTAAAAATGGAACTAGCACAATAGAAAACATGTCCATGTAAAATCATCCTGTGTTCCATCAGTGCTAAGTATACTACCCCCTTTGGAGAACTCTGGTTTATGTATGAAGGTCTTTTTGTTCTATATGTTTTGAAAAGATACTACCTTGAAACTTTTACTTCTTTTTTTCTTCTACTCTTATTTGGATCTGATCTCACAGCTAAAACTGTGTTTCTGTTAACACATATTCTTACTTATTGACGAGTCACTTTGTTCTTCATTTTTTAACTCTCGGGTTCCCATGATAAGAACCTGCAAAACAGCTTTTGGCAGAACCTGCCATACCTCAAGGATGTCTAACGTTGTATTCAAGTATAGTTAAAGTACAGGTCATAAACACCTACAGAAACTGCCTTTATTACAGTCATTGACTCTTCATTTCTGGAGACTGAAAATGATACCTGCTGACAGTTACTGAACCTGCCAAGTGCTGCTACTATGAGCCATTTGCTGGCTTGTGAGCAATTCATGTTGTATGGAGCTGAAGTCCTAAGCTTATTGATTTAAAATGGTTTCTTCTCTGTGAATAATTCTATAAAACTGTTTCACTCCTCCCCATAGCTTAGTAGGTAGGAACACAGACTTTGGAGCTAGACCTGGGTTTGAATCCTGTCTTAATCTTTTGCTAGCTTTATGACCTTCTGCGATTACTTAACCTCACCCAGCCTCAGTTTCCTCTCTTGCAAATCAGACAACATAAGCAAAGTGCTTTGAACAGTTCTTGGCATGAAATAAATGTTAAATTAATACTGTCTATTGTGATCATCAAGTTAGGGTTACTGCCAAGGAATGCAATAGGAACAAGCAGGGGGCGGGTAGAGTGGCTTTTCTCTTTCTTGAAAATAAGGGCAGCATAGAATCAGAAAAATTAGGACAATTGGAAACAAACATGGGGTTACACTTCATGCTTCCCCGGAGCTATTATTTAGTTTAAATATTTAAAAAACATTTTTGGACTAGAATTTATTTTCTTAGATGTTAGATAGTTTTATATATGGAATTTATACCTGGAATACCATGTATTTTCATGCTCTGAAATTCAGACTAGGCTTGCTTTATAATGTACTTTGCAATTTGCATTCTATTTCATTCCCTCTACACTTTTACAATAGAAAGGCCCCAAAGAATTGAAGTTGTGACTGAAAGCCCTGCGTCTCACCCTGTCTCCATACACCATACTCTATCCAGACCAGAGATCCAGAAGGGAGAGGCTTGAGATGGTTCCAGACCTAAAATGGACCCTCTAAAATTGTCCAGACCTATTTTTGTTAGCATATCTGGAATAATCATATATTTGTATAATGTGCTATGTCTTCTTTTTTATACCTTAGTATTTGTGCTTTTCAACATTGTTTATTACTATTATAATTGAAGTTCCCTGTGAAGACACAGGTTTGTCTTGGTTATCAATGTCTCTTTGATCTTTCAAAATTATTTATCAAATTGTGGCACTTCCCTGTTTAAAATTCCTTACTGGCTTTGCATTGCATTGAGTAAAAAACAAATTCTCTCCGTGACCTCTAAGGACCTGCAGGATCTGGTCTCAGCCTTATTGGAGGCCACTGTCCCTATCCCCTGGTCTCCATCCAGACAGGCTTATTTCAGGTTTTACAAATTCTTCACATGTGCTGTTCCCTAAATCTGGAATGTTCTTTTGCGTAGATGACTTCCTCTTATTTAAATACCATATCCTCCAATGTGCCTTCCCTATTTAAATAGCCCCCTTCCAGTCCTCCACAAGCCCTGTACCTGCTTTCTATATCTCAGCAAACACTTGATTTCCTTAGTTACTTATAGTTTATTTATTCTCTAATTGTCTTCACTTAACAGTAAGCTCTATGAGGTCAAAGGCCTGTGATATTGCTAGAGCTTAGCAGAGTACATGGCACATGGTAGGTATTCAATAACTATTTGTTGAATGAATATATGAGCTTGGGAGGGAAGCGATGATAAATGTGTCATCCTTGGTGTAGAAAACAGAAAAAGATGAAATTGAAGACATAGGTTGAATCCAGGTTACAGAAGGCCTTAATAGTATTCTGTAGTAGGTCATGATCAGTGAAGTATTTTTGAGCAGGGGACTGATGTCATTTGGTCCGTGCATTAGAAAGATTGATGTGGCAAAAATATAGCAGGCTTGATAGTAGTAGAAAAAGAGCCATAGGGAGACCAGTAACAGTATTAGATGGAGAGCACTGGAACACAGGAGGGTGTTTTAGATAATGAGCAATGCTGATTAAAAACTTTGATAAAATTAAAACAGGTAGACAATAGAAAACAAATGTTTTTCTTTTGGTGGCTAATTCATTTAAAATATGTGTTTTGAGAAGGTTACTGGAGAAAATGGTATAAAAGAATTACTCCCCATCTCAACACTCCATCCTGAGGAAGTTACTTTCAAAGATACAGCTGGGTGTAATCCAGCATCATTTCAGCACTTGTGTTCCATAGAGGGTCTTCTGGTTACATCTAGGATGAGAAAGTTAAACAGTTGTTTTGTTGCCTTGTTTTCAGCTCCTTTAAAATTTCCTAATACAAGGCTACATTAATTGACATACATTTGATTTGGGAATTCTTTTTTATAGAGTACTATAGAGGAGGAGTGCCAGGCTTCATTCCTTTGGGAAAAAGCCATCTCAGGTGGTTGAACAAGGATTTTGAGTCAGAACTTTTAGGTTTGAGTCCTGGCTCTATCCTGCACTGTCTGGGTAAAATTGGACCAGTCATTTAACCACTAGAACCCTGTTTCCTGATCTATAACATGGAAATGAATTATGCCCTAACGTGCAGTAAACACTTTTAAACTATAAGCTGCTCTACCAATTCTAGTGACTGGGATTCACAGACACACTGCGTCTTCCCCTTGCCCAACATAGCCATGCGTCATATAAACATTTTAAATTCCATTTTATCTACAAATTATTGAAAGGGGATTAACAGATGTGAGAAATGGAAGAGGAAGAAAAAAGAAACTGAAACATGTCAACCAGGCTAGTGTGTCCAGAGGATGGTGGACTAGTGCTGCAGGACTCAGAGGCTATGCACTTTCCTCCACATTGAAAATCATCAGCACCAAATACCAAATTACCAAATATTGTAATTTGTAGTTTGCATTTTTTTTTGTTTTGTTTTGTTTTGGTGAGTTTGTGAGGGTACCGTGGGTGGGGAAAGAGGGAATCTTCAGGTTATGTCATCATCGCTATCGACCACAACATGATCACTACAAGGCAGTGCTTTCTAAACCACTTTCTCTTAAGTCTAAAACTTTTCAGAGTCTCTGATGAGAGGCTTTCACTCTAGGAAAATTTCCTTGTACATCTTCACCCCCAATTTTACTTACAAATCAAAAGATTCACAGGACACCCAAAGCCCTTCTAGAGAGAGAGCAATTCCATGGACTCCAGGTTAAGAGACTGAGCCATAAAATTTTTTCTGTTTACAGTCTTTTTTCTTTGTTTTGCATGTTTTCATTTTAATTTAGCCTTCACTAGGATTGTTTTTGTGGGTCATAGTCATGAAGGGTCTGGCATCGTGCTAGAAATGTCCTCAAGCCTTAACAGTAGCAATCTTTTCCGTAATATTTATGGGTAAGGGTGTTTGTTGTTGTTGTTATTGATGTAACATTGACTAAATGACCATGTCAAAGGTTTTGTATTGCTCACAGGTGAGCCTTGGGAGCCTGAGTATAGGTTCTATGAGAGACCGTTGACTGCCCGATGCTTTTCACGATCGAGCAAACTTTATCCCTTAGGGAGGGCTGCCCTTTTCTACCAGATTCACTGCTCAGCCCCACCCTGGAGAGGGCCACATGGCAGAGAGGAGGAAAGATCACTCAGAGTACACCTTCACATCTGGGAAGCCTTACAGTGTGGCAGACCACCACCAGACCAAGGCACGTGTATGTGTGTATTCTTCAAAATACAAAGAGTTTTTGTATTTAAATATTTAAATCGAAAAACAACCCAAAAAGTCTAAGTTTTATTGAGATGAGACAAATTTTCTAAAAATTTGCTTTTCTAGGTCAATTTCCATTTCTGCTCTGGAAAAGAGATGCGTATATCTACATTTATTCTGGCAACTCTTACTATAGGTGTTTAAATTTGATAACACCTGTTATCAATTTCCAAAAAGCAAGCTGTTTCTAGAACGTTAGAAAGTACACAGATATTCTTTAAATAAACTAAGTGCATAAATGGTTGAAATGCTAAAATTGAGGAATTCTGTCAGGGTAGGATTCATGCTGATCTTTGAAGCAATTTTACAGAAGTACGTATAATTGAAAAAGCATTTTTATTTTATTTAGGTAAAGTCAAAGTATTTATCAGTAAGGTCCCCTGCGATACTCAGATAAAAGGTATTGTAGACATATAAAATATCATTATTATTATTATCATTAATAGCCAGCCTGGTGCCTTAATGATTTCCTTGCAGCTGCTTTATTGATATTAGCTTTTTGGTCTTGATTAAAATTAGGAGTATTACAAACTGCTGAGTTGTGTTAATTCTCAGAACATAAAGAAAACGAACTAACCAAGCACCACCAAATTGAAAAAGCACTTTGATTTTATTTAGGTAAAGTCAAAGTATTTATCAAAAACCCCTTTAAGAGAAGCAAATTTGCCATGCCTCCAGGATGCTTTCCAGTTATTTCTAAATATACCCTTTCATATCAATTAATATCCCAGAAGGGAAGGTTAGTCATATCAGAGTAAAAAAGAAATTATGTTCGCTCTCATAATACAAGATAACTCTAAGTATTTATGGTGAAGACCATGAGTTCAGACTGCATTAAAATTGAATTTTAGCAGATTATGCCAAAAGAAATGACATTATCTTGTCCAAAGTCAGAAAACCCAGTGACTCTGAAATTGGTTCTTCGGAATAGGTCCATATGGTTAGTTAATACAATTTAATGCTTATCTAGTTGATGTTCTGGGAATAAAACTTGCTTTTTCTGCAAAGAAAAAACAAATTCCAACTATAAAGTTTTTTTTTTTAAATTTCACATTGACATTTTGCTCTATTTTCTATCTTTTTGTGGACATAGACATTTTGAATGATGACATGGCTAGATAAAGATGATAGTTTTCCTGAAAGAAGGATTACACCTCCAAGTGAAAAATCCAACTAAAAAAACCCCAAAAAAACCAACAGGACATGGTCAGCAATATAAAGCAGGAAATATAACTTTTAAAGGAAAATTTTTAGTACTAAAAAAAGAATAAAGAAAAAGAAATCCTAATAGTTACCAAATGATAAAAAATTAGGTTGGGATAAATATCATGTAATTGCAGAAAATTTTATAAGCCGTCTTTCATGAACTTCCTTGTTAATGGTCTTAGATGGATGATTTTGCTCCTCAGATGCTAATTGCAAGTCTTGGCAAATAAAACTCAATAGAAAAAAACCCGGGGGAGTGGAGCATATTGATAAAATAAAATTGCAGATTCAGCCAAGGTTTTTTTGGGGGGAACACCTTTGATTCAAAAATTGTTTAATAAAATTTTCAAAAATAAACCAAAATATTTTCCTACTTTAGAAAATAAAGTCAATCTAGTCAGGGGTTTCATTGATAATGGAAGTGTTCAAACATATTTAAGAATCATTATTTAAAAAATAAATTTGATATGTAAGACTGTAGATCTATATTGGCAATGTTTTTCAAATTGGAATATTCTGATGTGTTCTACAGGGTTTGCAAGTTCTATGAGAACTTATTTACTTATTTTGTTTTTTCACTTTACTGAGTTAAAAAATGTACATCTTTCTTATCATGTTACCTGGAGATTGCTCTATAGACTGAAGGTCTCCATTTGTGTTGCTATTGCATCAATGTTGAGAAGATTACCTAAGAAGTTAATGTCTAACTCCAAATGTCCTTGGCCCAACCTAATGTCAAAACATTTGTCCCAAGGCAGACATTGAGATGAATTCCTTTTGCTGGTTATAATAACAGGAACTTTTCTTTTGCAACAATAATGTGCTGCAAAACATTTTTTTTTGCCTAAATTGGTTCTTCGGAATAGGTTCATATGGTTAGTTAATACAATTTGATGCTTTTGTATGAAATTGTATTGATAGGAAATAGGAATAGGAAAACTTTTTTATTGACTAAGACTTTAATTTCTTAAGTTATTTAAGAAATTGAGACTTTGATCTGACACCATAAAAATGAAATTGGGTACTTATGGTTTTGGAGTAATAAAGAAAATTACAGGAGTGGACTCACTATGTAAATAAGTGATATGCTTTTACTATGGGAAGGCCAAATGATATCATGTAGATGATTTTATCATAATTGGTTAGAGAGAAGTGGTGGGAGTTTGAGCCCTTTCCTTGTCACAGAGGTACAGACATGTTGAACTGAAAAGAGCCTGAGCTGAAGCAGTTGGCACAAAACTCACAATATGCAGGCTATGAGCAAGCGTCAGGCGTGGATCTTGCCTTTGTATGATGAGGCAACTTGCAAAAGTGCAATAGCAGTGAATGCAGACGTAAATATAAAAAAACAATTTTTTGAAATTTAGTTATATGCTTTTTTTACATTATTATATTTTGGAATTCACTATTGAATTTTATTGATAAAACAGGCTGATGATAAAGATAAATTAATTATCAGAGTTTTCCCTCTTGAAAGTGATTGTACAACACTGAAGTGTGAAGAAAACTGATATAGGGGAATTAAATTTAATTTAGACTTACTCTTGGAAAAACTAAAAGTTGTTTGAAATAAATAAGCAAACCTTAATTCCTTCCTTCCTTCCTTCCTTCCTTCCTTCCTTCCTTCCTTCCTTCTTTCCTTTCTCTCTCTTTCTCTTCATCTTCCCTACTTTCTTCTTCTTTGCACCTTGTCCCCTTCTCCTGAAAGTTGGAAAGAGCAAGATGACACCAAATTTTTAATTGTAAATAAACAAAATGGTATTTAGCGAATGAAGAAAATTTCTAACACAAATATAAAATACATTTTATTTTTTCTTGAAGGTTCTAATTTGAAGTGTCAAGAGTCTTGTGAGTTTCAGGACATTTGGGCCACATTATTTTTTCACCAACTTACTCAGATCCTACTCATGTGAAGACCCAGCAAGTTGTTATGTAATTAGAGTTCATTACTCTTCAAAGATCCAGGTCTTCCTAAAAATAACTCGTCCTGGAAAACTTAACTCTTTAAAGAGTTAAATTTGGTTCAATAAATATTATTGGAGAGTACACTATATACAGGATGTTATACTAAAGCTCTAGGGTAAAAAGTTAAATTGGAGGTTATTTCAGCCACTGAGGAACTTAGAATCTTATGTGGGACAATAACACAGAGAAAGCAGAAGGTAAAGACATAGTCTATTTAAATTTTTAAAAATGTATTTGTATGTCTTATGTTATGCTAGTAATGTTTTATTATCTTACTTTTTAAAAAATACTTTCTGGCCTTTTTTACTAGAGTTCTGAGCTTATGAGAGAGATATTTCTATTTTACTAGTTCCACAGCGTGAGAGAAGAGGCATCATTGTTGCGTATGATATTTTTGCAAGATGAAAATATCCTCAGGCTGGGACTAATGGATAAAGTCAAAGTAAAATAAGTAAAAAGTGAAACTGCGATGACAGAGGGCTGAATTCAACATAGACATATTAGCTAGTGTTGAATGACAAATGATAACAATGTTGTGTCCTTCTCAGTGCTGGTAGTAGCAAAGTAGGAACGTGTGGAGCCCAGACAGCCATGGGTGGTGTGAGTCACTTAAGGGACTCTACTGAAATTTCTTTTATTATTGTATTAAAAATAAATAAATAAACTCAAATGGTAGAGATGAAAAAAAGGTACAAAACCTATAAAACAAACCTTAAAATAATACAGCCCTGAATTATTTTACTTTGATTAAAAAAATAAAGATGCTCAATATTCATGGAAAGAGGAGTATTTAATTCACATTTAAGAGAAATGGGATGCATGATACAGTACAACTTTTTCAGAGGCAGAAAACAAAGCAAAACACAAAACTACCTTCCTGCTACTTGTATAATATATTTGCAATAAGATATGAATAAGAATAAGGATATTTGTCTGACCAGCGGTAGAGTGAATGTGGTAAGTCTACAATGTCCTCTTCAGATCTGAGTTTGTAAAGTGTGTGTTGATGGATGCTAGTGTCATGGAGAAAAAAGTCTGGGTTCAAATAAATTTGAAAAACTTTGGATTCAATACAGTGGGACGCCTTTGAGACTTTAACATGCTTATGTGCAGTGTGGTTCTCCAAGAAGCAACTATGGTGCATTCCCCAAATACTTTCAACTATGGAAGATTTTGGGGCAAGCTCACAGGGAAATTAGGTCCTTGGGACACAGTTTCAGATAATTCTATGCTAGTATTGAATATATGGAAGACACAATTATTGTTCCTTTTGTTTTTAAAAAACAAAAAAAGAAATGAAGCCAAAATACATATATATATATATATATACATATATCCTATGGGTCCATCACAGAGTTAGGTCTTTTTGCCCTAATCTCTGTGATATGAATATTATTACTGTTTCCCTACCACGTCCTCACACCTCACTTCCCCATTCACAGTTTGTAGATTAGGAACTTGAGGATCCGAGAAGTTAAATATATTGTCCTAGTAAACTGTTAAAAATTAGAGTGGGATTAAAATTATTTATAGCTTTTTAAAAGCTCAAATTTTGGAAAACTTGAAAAGTGGTTGAAAATGAGTTAAATAAGAAATGGATTTTATTAGATACTAGAATAATTGCTTAATTCAAGGGACACCTATGTGTGAGACTTTGGTAATGCAGTGAAGATGTGACCTCTTCTTAGGAACTTAAGTTTGGGTGGCAAAGGCAGACCCATGAACAGGTCATTTCAATGCAATGTGGTAAGTGACAAGGAGAGGCAAATAAATCTCTCTGCTTTTGTCCATGATATTCTCTCTCCATGACATACAGTGCACCAGAGGCCTCATTGCTACCCTTTGAACACATCAGAAGCTTCGAGGCTGAATTCTAATACATGAAATGTTTTCTGGGCACCGTGGCCTCCTTCCTTTTTTGGAATTAATTGCTCTCTATACTAAGCTTCCATAATACTTTGCTTTTCCTCCATTAAAACCCTCATTTTCAAGGTCTGATTTGCATTATGATTTGTGCTCTGTTTGTCACCTCTCCCCAGATTGGGAGTCTCTTGAGAGATGACATTATTCTTAGATGTTCCTATAAACCACTACTGGCCAAAACAGTGCTTTGCTAAATTACAGCAGGCCCTCAATACATGTTTTTGTTTGTTTGGTTGGTTTCTTGGGTGTTTCTGAAACAAAATAAACCTTTTTTAAAGTTAAATTCTACCATTGTTTTAAAATCATTAATAATCTGAACTGTAGCATCAAGAAAATGTTTAGAGGCATAAAAAGGTGGAATATTCTTCCAGGACTCTTATTTTATTTTTATTTTTATTTTGTTTTTTATTTCCCTCTGTTTCATATTAAGTCATAGAATATGAGGAAAAGTCAAAGGAAATAGAGCATGGACTATCTCGATCATTAAGAAACCCACAAAAGCCTTTCATGAATTAACAATCCAGTTAGTCTATCAGCCAATGTTAGCAATTACAGAGAGAAAATGGGAGAATAAAAGGAAATCCCTTGCAGAGATATTAGTGCTAGGCATTTTTGAGACCTTGAGTTGTAGAAAGTCTCAGGAACATAATCAAGCTTGGGGAAAATATGATTAGACTAATCTGTAATAATTAAATCAGCAAGCATATAGATATTTACTTTGGTCAAATCTTGTCCAGACTATGTAGACTTTGTAAAATATTTAAATGTATAAAAATATCCTTGTTATCTGCTTATAATTTGAAATTAGTTGGTTAATTTTATGAAAAATACAAAATAACAGTTGAAGTAGGGAATCATAGCCATTGGATATATAATTCTTGATCATTTAGGGTAGATGGAAAGCGTAATTTTTTGTTCATAAATTATCAAATCTATATGATGTAAGAGAATTTTTAAAATGTAAATATATTATCTCATATGTTTTAGTCTTTAAAAAGTGGAGATATAAACAACTAAATATCTCAGGGTAAATACAGCAATAAATATACAACCAACTTTCTTTTCAGAAAAAAAAAAACATTTAGGGACTGGAAAGGTTTGTCAAATCTGTAACCATTTTGAATTTACTTAAGCTAAATTTTAAATCTAGATATTCCCTGAAAGAATAATTTAAAGCAGAGGTCAAAAATTTTTTTCTGTGAAGAACCAGATAGTAGATATCTTTGTAGACCACATAGTCTCTATAGCAGCTATTTACCTCTGCCATTGTAGCACACAAATAGATTATGTGTAAGTGAATGGCTCTGGCTGAATCCAATAAATTTTATTTACAAAAACAGGCAGTGGGCCTGATTTAAAGCATTGATACTGCTGTATGTCAAAATTATCTGTGGGAAATGACTGACAGTAGGAGTGGACATCTACTATTTCATATGCCCAGAACAGCAGTCTCCTTCCTCTGAGAAATGCTTACTCCAAACTCACACTGTGAAGCTGGAGTTTGAACATTCCCTCTCCTTTGATGGAAGGGTCTTCCCTTCCTGAGTCAACTCTTCCTTTGGCCTAATCTAAGGCTGTATTTCTGTTTCTTCCTCCCAGGAGGTAGTGCCAACACAAATGAGGAGGTACCACTCTGAGTGGGCGATGAGGCTGCAGCAGGGGGCCTGTGGTTGTGCCTTTGGCTGGCTTGGTTAGGCCAAGCCAAAGACCCCAAACGTTTTTCTCAGGCTCCCAAGTGAGGCCTTCCTGAGATTGTACAACTCATTGAAGCAGATGAATCTTCCAAATGGATATGATTGCAGAAGAGCAATCATCTTCGCCTTGTAGAATCCTTTAAAGAGCTCTCCAGGGAACATCACTCTTGGGAAGATATTTGGCATGATTTCCCTATGTATGAACCACTGGTTGTAAGCTGAGCTTGATCACTTCTCCATGCTGTACTGAAACACACACCCGCTTGGCCATTCTCCAAGTGTTGTAAACATCCCAATCCCTTTGGGAGGCTTTTGTAAGGAAGAATATTTTGTTTCTCATAGTCACTGGTCCCCTTTCACCATTCTGAACAGCATGGTCTTTGGAAAAATTTCAGTAGCATGAGCAGAAGACATCCCAGAAGGGCCTGTTTCTTCTTGTCACTTGGATCATTGTCTGCTCTTGACTGCTGTGAAAGTCTTTCACATCCTCTCTCCTGTGGATGGTATATGGCTGGTGCATTTCTGCTTAAAATGAAGCTTTGAGCAAGTTGAATCTTTTCCTGATTTCAGAAGAATGCTTTCACTGTGTTACGGGGACTGGGTGGGCCTCCAAATAGGATATTCTTGGTTAATATTTGCCCATTCCTAAATGCACATAGCTCAGCATGTTGTGTGCTTATTGAAACTACTCTGTGGTTTGTCAAACTGCAGTTAAGTTGATGTTGTCTGTTGCATTGGGCACTCCCACTGAAAACAAAAACTGGGCTGATGACACAGAAACAAGTGATTAATGTGCATCCAACATGAGGACAACTAAAGGCAAGTCAAAATAAAAGCTGGAAAGGGCTCTAGTTATTTGTAGGTCCTACTGTATGATTATTTAGATGTGTTCTAGTTAATGAGATCTGTCAGTCATAAGTGGTTTGGTGGTTAAACAAAAGTGATGACATACCTATTTCATTGAACCTGAATATGATTGTACCACATCATAACAAATGATTTGTTAGAGGATTACTAAGTGTGAATATTAAGATATGCTATTTTATTTGATCTTTACAACAATCCCCTGAAATCAGCATTGACCCCATTTTGTGAGGAGGAAAACTGAGACTCAGAGAGGTCAGATAACAAGTCCATGGCCACACAAGTGGTAAGTGATGGAGCCAGAACCAAAATTCAGGTTGGTTTGATTCCAAAGCCCGTGCACTTCCCCACTACCCTAGATTTCAGACAATCTGTAGAAGCTCCACAAATAGTGCTCGTTGCCTGAGAATAATAGAAGCATCACCAATTTACTGGCCTTTTCCAGTGAGTCCCATCTTTGGACCAGGGTTACTTTGTCCTGGCATCATGAAGTCTACACTTTTGCTCAATACATTTGTAAAAATATACAATACACAGTTTAGCTAAAAACCCTAAATCAATGTTTTGTTCTCTAGACCAGTGATTATAAATCTGTCCCCTTTCCCACGGCCGACCATAAATTCCCTCTCCTCCCTTTGCTCCTCCTTGGGGACATTTGGTCATGTTTGAGGACACTTTTGGTTGTTACAACTGGGCAGGAGCAGCTACTGGAATCTCTTGTGTAGATGCAGGGATGCTATTAAATATTCTACTACAGATAAAACAGTCCTCTCTCAACAAAGAATTATCTGCCCAAAATGTCAATAGTGCCAAGTTTGAGAAACCCTTTTGTAGAATGAAGTAGGAATTCATGGCAAAACTTTAAAAAGATTGAGAACTTGGTGGAGCAGAGCCATACATCTCTTATCTGTAGAGAGTTCTATCCTATCTCTAGCAATCACATCACATGTCAGCCCCTTTTTCACATGTTTCCTAGTAGAACTTGTTTGTGATATCAGTGAATATTATTAAAAAGCTAAAGTGATATCAAAGTGGAGCTCCAACCTTTCAGAGAAGATAGCGTTGGCAGCCATGTTCCCTATTTCTTGTTCCATGTTCTGGAACTGCTATTAGAAGCCATGTTCTTTTTTTTATTCTTACAATGAACATTTTTTTCCTGAAAAAAGGCAGCTTCCAAAACTATGCCTCTTCTTTTGAAACACAGCATATGCTTGTTTAAATGCTCCATGTGGCCAGAGCTCCAAACACAGGGTTTTTCACATTTGTTTCTCATCATTTTTGACAATTAGCCTCCCTTATTTCAATAAACATCTCACTCTTAAAGAGTAATTCTTAAGTACCATTTATCTTTTCCTGGGTGGAGGAAAGATTTCCCATGAACAAGCATTTCACATTTTTCTTTGCAAAATGTTTTTCCAAGTTTTTAACTCTGTGGAAAAGCCTATAGGGCAGACAAAAAAGGATGTTGTAAGAGTTGAAAGTCTAATTCTTTAGTTTCCACATTAAAGAAACCCCCTGCCTCTGAGAAGAGCCATGACTTGACTTTGAAGATCCAGTTTTGCTTCAATACAGGCAAATAACATTCTCATTGGGCAATTTATCCAGGAAACAATATTTTAACCTAACATATCTCTGTGAATACGTGTAACCTTTCAAGTAACCTTTCACTGTATTAACAATTTCAGAACTTGAAGAAAAATAAGAGAAAGTTGAAATAATTAAGTTATACATTTGACTGGAAACAAACAGTGACTGGTGTATTATTTCTTTTGGTGACCAATCAATTGAATCAAACAACATCACCATTTCTAAGTCCTGGAAAAGTATGGAAATATCTGATTACTTAATTGAGTTTTAAAAGTCATGTCTAGGATCATCCATAGGTTATGGAATTACCGTTTTACTGGCACCCCTACATTGGTGTTTGCTTATAAAGCAGAAGAAAATTGGTTTACAAAGAGGTATTAAAAATACTTAAGACCCACATATAAAAAATGAAGCCATGGTCTCCCCACTTCATTCTACCTTCATCAAAACCATACAAAACAATGAAATCGAGTCTTTCTCTTCCCAGTTCTTTACTGTTCTCATCTTAGAGGCATCTTTTGTATCTGTATTCCTTTCTGAAAGTAAGGAATTCCAAAATTCAAGAAATAATATTAACTTGATCTCATTATGAGTTGATATACACTTGCCTAGGATCTTGTCTGAGAGTTGACTCTGACACTATCAAATGAAGGAAATGCCTTTAAGTTTGTTTGCTTGGAAAGAGATGGGTTTAGATTGAGCAGTAATCTTTTTTGGCCCCATTGCTTTGACAGCTAAGAAACAGGATTTCCACATTTATGTAGTGTTCCCCACTAAATCAAAATGGGTAGGTCTATAAATGTATGATTAATTATTATAAAATGTATAATCAGTTATGTGACATGTAGGTAAAGTCAGAAAGAGGTATAATATATGTTAAGGCTGAACTTACCATTTATTGTTCTTCAAAGAACTTCTCAATTGGAAGCTGATTAACTTTTTCAGTCTACCTTATGAAAATTTTGTTGTTGTTCATCTGCAATCAAAATGAGGAGATTTAAGCATAGATCTAATTTTTTCACCTCTATTACACTGTGAATTTTACAAAGAGGTATTTTATAACCTGGATTTCTGGGTTTGTGATTTTATTGGTTTGTTTAGCAGGCTGCTTCTCCCTGGAGAAATTAAGTCTTCAGATTTGTAGTTGGCAAAGTCTTTGAGTCTTCTGCTGTGCTCCCCTGGGGGGATGGAAGTGTCTCAGGTTGGTCCACAGTGACTTCTGTCACCGTGCAGTACTACTGTTCCAGGGGAAACTGCCAGTTGGCAGCTAGACTTGAATGGTTTTGACAATTAGCAGGCTTCTGTTCAGTCCTTGGTCTTACTCACTACTGTGACTCCGTGACTGTAGAGCAAGTGTGTTACCTGGATGAGGTGGAAATTCGGCATGTGAAGTAACTGGCTAGGATCCAATGACAACACCAAGGGAAGCTAGGGGTAGTGCTTTAGCCCTCTATCCCAATCCCCACTAGTCTTCCAAACATACCAAATACACATAAACTCTAAGTCAAAACAAGCTGTGGGCTTGTTATGCTTGCAAATTCAAGATAAATATGTAGTCCTCTTCTTCCAAATGTATTTTTGCCTGTAAGCTTTTCTTATATAGTAATGCAGGAATTGCCCACACCAATGGTCTAGGAGGGAATGTTCCCCAGGTTAAAAAAAAAAAAAAAGAATTATGTTTTGTGCTCAACTCGTTTACTGATATTTCTGTAGTCACACTGAGCCTCCTTGGCTTGTATAGCTCCTGAACAAAAACTACAAAAGTGAAAAATCTACAGAAGTTTTATAATCTGGGATTAGAAAAAGCTGAGGAAACACTTGTCTAGAGATATCTTGGATAACCAGAAGAGACATTTAGGATTAAAATAGATTATTAACAGATGGTAAGCATATAGAAAAAGGAGCAGTGATTGTTCAGAAATTGCATGGTTTCATTGAAAACAAATCACACCAAAGAAACATAATTTCCTATTTAGATGAACTTTGTACAGTGGTAGAGAAAAATACTACAGGTACAGTGTTTCATTTTAGGAGGACATTTGATAGATCTCAATTGAGGGTGCTGTTGTGTAATGAAACCATCACTGGCTTTAGAGTCAGGAAACCTGCCTGACTCTCCCACTTTTCAGTTCTACACAGTTTCACAAGTCATGCAGCTTTTCTGAAACTCTGAAACTAAGTTCTTTAACTGTAAAATAGGCATATTTGCCTATGTATTTTCAACCTCATTCCAAAATTACTGAATACTTGACAGCAACGTTATACCCTGTGGCCTGGATAAAACTCCAATTATATGGACTCACAGTGAGATAAAGAACTAGGCTCAAAGGTCAATAGATCAAGGTCAACTTTATGTGAGGGTCCTAGTGGGTGTCCTAAACAACTCTAAATTTTATCCTGTTCAACATATTAGCAATATATTTTGTACAGATATAGGCGACAATTATTAAAGCTATACATAAATATGAGAGGATAGCTTCCAATTGTAGACTCAAATTATCAAATATTTTATAGCTGTACAGCTAGGTTAAAACACAATGTCAGTATCATGACACATGGCTATAAAGTCTTACTTTTAAATTACAAAACACCAAAAACATTATAACAGGATGGGGGGCTGGTGAGAACAGTAGTTCAAAAAAAAAGCATTGAAGAATTTAATTGAATATAAGGAGAAAAATTCAGAGGATTTTAGGAGTTCCTTTCTTCTTTCACTTTTGGAAATATTTTGTTTATTTCAATTAAAAAATCATTGAATTTTATCAGTCCCTACTTTTGAGGGACTCAAACCTACCTAGGGGTAATGACACTATGACATGAGCTGTGCTGTGATACAGGTATGTAAGAGGTATTGTTGGATCTAAGAAAAGAGCACAATGAGTAGGACTCTTGCTCAGGTGTGCATATATATATATATATATACCTGTGTGTGTACCTGTATGAGTCAGTGAAAGCTGGAGAGGTAAGTCTATGCAGAGTTGGGGGGCTGAGGAAATAACTGGGGTTATCCAGTTGAACAAATAGATGAAAGCATCACAGAGAAAGTCGTGGCATGGAAATGCATGGCACTATCAGAAGTATTGAAAAGTTTTACATGGTCAAAGCAGAGATCTGTGTGTATGTCTGAGCCAGGTTATGAAAAGATTTTAATATAATAAATTGTTTGAACTTCATCCCTTAGGTGATAGAGAAAATAGCGTGGATTTTAAATTGGTGGCATCATGAGGTCTGTGTATGAGAAAACTCCTCTCAGGACTCGGTGCTGCACTGACTGAAGTTGGAAGAGACTGGAAGTAGGGAAGATCTAGCAGAGTTGCCATATAATTGTGCAGCTTAAGAATTGATCTTAGGGGAAGGAGTATGTGCCCAGCCCAGAGCGGCATAAGAGTCATACATTCGGGCTTAGGTTTACCTAACAAACAGGGTTGCTGCTTGAAGGCATAACAAAGAGTTTGATCTTCTGCACGTAAGCAAATGTTGCCCAGCCCCACAGCCCTGGGGTCTGGAGGCCACTTGATAAACACCTTGCCCTTATGGGGTACCGCCTGAGCTCATGGGATGGCTGTTTAGCCCACGACGGGTAATCCCCTCATGCAGAGGGGGGGCAACCTAAGACAGGCACAGTCATGGGGGGCCAGGCTGGAAGGAATGGGAACACAGTTCCCCTTTTGTGGCTGCGTTGCTTGTCTGTGCTTATCTCAAACTCTGGCTTATGGCCCTAGGCTTAAGCAACCCATTAAGACCCCTAGTCATGGGACATCTGTGTCCTGAGGCTACGTGTTCTGGAATCTATGGCCATTGTTGCAATGCCTGGGTGGTCACGTATAAGGAAGTAACTTTGATATTTTGACTATAAGAATAAAGTGACTGGGGCATTCGGCGCTGCAGTCTTGTACCGTCTTTATGTGTGTCAGTGTCTTTCTTTGTCTGTCTCTTTGTGTTATATGTCCATCCCCCGTCCTGCAAAGGGGCCACGTCAGGAAGATGCTAAGAAATAGGTTAATCAGAAATCTAAATTGATCTAATTTTGAGCATAATAGAGAATTGATTCGATCCTATAATAAAGGGCAAGAGTAAAACTGGCCTTAATGACTCTGTAAGAATCAGTGCCATTTGGATCTTCTTTTTCTATCTCTTGTCTCTACTTCTTTCTATGTCAGCTTCCTTCTCTGATGCAAGATTACTTATTAGGTTGACTCTGTGACCCTAGTCAGCTGTCTAGCCAGAGAGTTTAAACAATTTTGGGTAAAGGCTCTGTTCCAAAGCCTTGGGTCATATTCCAATCCATAGACAAATCACTGAGGTCAAGGGATGGGATGTTTTAATAAGCTTGGGCTCCACCTTCCTTTTCAATATCCACATTAACTTCTAAATTGATAAAGGAAACTTGAGTTCATTTAGAGACATTGTGGGCCCAATTTCATGTAACTGATCATGATTAGCTTAAGCTAAGCATTACAATCTGGTTCTATATTTTTCTAACTTTTTTTTGTTGTTGTTTTGCAATTGGAGGTATCCTTGAAACTCACTTAATTATGAGATTCCAAGGAAGATGTATTGCAAAAGTTTCTAAAAGGCCATTTTCTCTCTTGAGAAAGGGTGTTGGACTTGGTTGGGGGACCTTTTACCTCCCTCTGCTTTTATTCTTTCCTTAGAATAGATATAATGTTTTGAGATGTAGTAGCTAATTAGTGACTATGAGTTAGTATATATGAGGGATTTTCCAAGGGAATTGAAAAGACATAAGCCCTAATTTTTTGAGCCCCTATAACCAATGAGCAACTGTCTACCTTGAACATTTTTGTTATATGAGAAAAGCAAACCCTTTTTTGGCTTAAGCTACATTAGATAGTTTTTGATCACTTGCAGTCAAATATCTTTCTAAGTGTTGCAGTACCTCTAGTCAAAATCATGCAACCATGGAGGTGAGTTCAGGCAAGAAATTGGCAGCTATTATTCAGAACTCACATCTAGTCGGATGGGGGAGGAGGACAAGTTTTCCTCAAAGAAGACAGTGGGTGTAGCATAAAGATAGTCACTGTGGGAATCACTAAAAATGGGACAGAAACCCCAACTTGAATTTACTACAGAAATATTTGGAAGACTCCTTGCCTCAGCCCTTGGGATATAAACAAGGACAGTGGCAATGGGGCTAGAAAGAAAAGAGTTATGAGAATCATGCAAGAGGGAAAATCAAAGGGATTTCATTCATTTTAGGCCTGTGGTGGCTTAGTGCTAAGGATCACACTTAAGTAGAGGACAATAATGGCTAAAAACTATACACTGGTGAAATTTTAGTCAGCAGTGATAGCTTACTGGATATCAAGTTAATAATCTCTTTTTCCTCCATATTTTACTTTTAACAGGATATAGACATTAATAATTCACAAAGAAGTATATATTACAAGAAGATAAAATAAGAGGAACTGTGTACAAAACATGCTGGATATGAAGTTTTCTATTATATATCTGCCTGAGTGGATCAGTAGGTGTAGTTGAACCGGGTTCCTGAATACCAGCAGCTAACTAGAAATAGAATCTCTTATAATGTTCACAGTGTATATGCTATAAAAGCAAACCAGATACCTGCAAGAAGCACAACTATTCCTGATATGCAACCAGAGAGAGGTTTATCCTAGGCATCCTCAGAAAGGCTGAGGATGTAAATGCACTTACAGCAAATCTGGGGACAGATTTTATAGAAATATTTCTCATAATATCCCTTAGTATAGAATGATGATATAATATCAAGCCCAACTCAATGTAAGCTTTCCTCTGGGTTTGGATCCAGGTAAACTAATGGGTCTGTTCTATTCCATGGTGGTCAAGTGTGTCTAGGATGCTATGTTCATTTATGGGGACTGTATTTTACAAAGGACAATAACCAACTGTGCAGCACCCTGTATATATATTATAGTCTTGATAGATTCTTGCTAGATGAATAAATGATTAAAAGAATGCATGAATGGTTATAAGAACTGAACACATTTTACTTGTACAAGAGCTGCTTCTTATTTCTCTCAAAGAGCTTATAGTTTAGTTATGGAAGCAAAGTATAAAACTCAAAAGAAACAGGAACAGATACAAATAAAAATAGGAACATGCAACAATGCCAACAATATCTTATGGTGGCAACATAATGTTTGGTAAATTCTTTCTATCTCTATCTCTATCTATCTATCATCTATCTACCTAAACAATAGGATTTTAAAATAAATGTTTGCTGAAAGAATTTTTGCAAAAATGGAAATATTTACTGGTATTTATTTTGATATTTCATTATAGCATGTGATAGGAGAGGAGACAACTTAAATGAAAAACCAACTGGGAAAAGCAGAACAGGCAGAGATTAAGCTAGACCTAAAGTCTCCAAAGGTATGAAAAATTACAGATTATGCGGGTCATTAATAAATGAGTAAAACATAAAGCAAGCTTCCAGCATTTGTGAAGAATTACTCTTGGAAACAGATAGGATGGAAATATGGTATGAGTTTATGTATGTATCTGATCCTGAGCCAGGAACAGATTCCAAGCATAGCCACAGAGTTGGTTGCACATGTGAATGTCCTGGAAAATCCAGCCATAATTCTATTTCCCCAAGTGGCTCAGCCTTGGACTGAAATGTTCTTGGAAACATAAATATGCAGGATACCGTAGAAATCAGAACAATTCACATGATTGTTTTTCTAGAGAGAAATGTTTTAACTTTTGTGGCATATCAGATTAGTATTCCCCAAGAATTGTTCACTATATTCTGAATAAAGTTCTAATAGTATTAAGAATCATTTTTGCCTTCCCTCTAAAGCATTTTAATAGCTTCCACCTTACTCATAACCACAGTTTATTTTATATGCAAAGGAAACAGAGAGAAAATGGAAAGAGCCAGGCATTAAGGGAGTTACACTGGAGAGTGCAGCCACAAAATTTCAAGTATTTTAATGGATATTCTTGGTTTTCTCTGTGTCTTAAAGAAAAATTTGCTACCTTTGCAGTTTGAAATCACAGTAGATTGTAATGTCTATTACATTTAGAATCAGAGGTTCACAAAGCCCGTAGGTGAGGGGGAGCTTTTGAAATGTCACCCACACAGGAATCTTCCACGGCCTGTCTGGCAGTGGCTCATCCACTCTCTAGCCAGGCCCTTCCAGTGACAGGCATCTCATGTCAGTCCATTTCATTGTTGAATACATCAGATGGCAAAAAATGTTCTTTCTTATATAATTCAAATGCCATTTGCCTTTTCGGCCTGGGAATATTTGTAAGATTGTGTTTCCATTAAAACCCAAATTATGCTGACTTTAAGTCCCTAAGGGCTCTTGTGAGAAAGTGTCTTTTTTTAGAACACTTCTCAGGTACTTTCCATCCCGCCCAGAGTGCTGTTTTACATGCGCTCTCCTACAGATCCAAACCAGTTCTTCACTCTGGTCCACTTGCCCACCTGCCATGTTACGGACTCACACTCTGGTGGTCCCTGTAGGATAACTGCTCTGCCAGGCACAGCTGGCTACTACTGATGGCCACACTTCAGAGCTACCATTCTTCTTTTTGCCATCCATTATAAGCATAGAACAAAATCTTCACAAAATCCTCTATAAGCTGTACTTTTCATCAAGATTTATCAAAGGTTTGGGATCATTTGCTATTAGATATGGTAGATATGGTTTTCCTTGGGGCCTGCAGGCCACAGGGCCCTCACACAGCACCCCTCCATAACCCCTGGCTTTGTTCCTTGCAGCAGGGTCAGCTCACCTCCACCAGACACAGTGTCCTCGGGCCCCCAAATTGCTACATCAAAGCAGAAAAAAGATTTACCCTTCACGCCAATCTCGGACCTATGTAGCTCTATCCCCAAACCTACTTTTTTCTAGTTAATTATCCTGTGAGATCCAAGGACAATTATGTTACTATATAATAGTCCAACATCAGTAATTTCCTAAAGTATGGGTTGTTCAGTTTTATATAATGTTAAGTAAAGGTCATTCTATTAGGAAATGTTCTTGTTGAAACTAACAGAAAACAACTGTGGCTAACTTAAACAGGAAAGAAATTTGTTTAGAAAGAAATTGGGTCACTCCCAGAATCAGACTCAGAAAATAGGCAGTGACCTGTCGAGGTTATGCTGTAGGGAGCATCAGGCCTCACTGCAGCAGTGGTCTGGTTTGGAAGCTGCCCCTGGCACAGTCACCTCTGGATGCTAGTGTTAGCCATCACTGCCAGACTCCATGTTTCCTTCACCTGCAGACCCTGAACTAGTGCTGTCCAGTAGAAACTTGCACAGGGATAAAAGTATACCTTTGCTATCTTATACAGTAGCCACTAGATACATGACTATTGAGCAATTGAAAAGTGGCTGGTGTATCTGAAGAACTGATTTTTAAATTTTACTTAATTAAAATGAATTTAAATAGCCTCATGTGACTATTAGTTATTATATTGGACAACACAGCTCTAATCTATCAGAGCCTATTGTTTTGGGATTGTCAGCCAAAAATTTTCTGGGATCCACTTTTTCAGGTGTGAAAAGTGCTACCAATACTTCTATTTCTTGGCTCCTAGATCTCTACATTTGGCCTATGGGAGAACAACACCCAGGTCATTGGTTGAGTATATATAGCATCCTTCCAAAAAGCATTACCCACTAACCACTGAACTAGAATGGCTTCAGTAGGCCCTTCCGTCATTTGACAAGGCCAGAAACACCTGAGTGATGAAGTCACAATAAGATCAGTAGATTTTTTCCATGTTCATAGCGTCATAGTTGAGTGTTATAGCTCTAAAGCCAGAGTTTCTGGCTTAGAATTACGGCTTTATCATTTACCTGTTCAATAACTTTAAGAAAGCTAACTAACTAAATCATTTGTGCTTTTGTTTCCTCATCCATAATGAGGATATGATCAGAGTAGTTAACTGAAAGTGTAGGCAAATGTATGTAAAAGCACAGAAGAGCATCTAGAATGTAGTAAGCTCTCAATGAATGTTGACTTTTATTGTCTTCACTGCTACAAGCACCCAAATAATTTTGCAATAAGAGATCCAGTGGATACTAATCAGTTTTCCTGCGAAAACATGAACAGGTATGTCTACCAAACTACTGCGAATCATAAAATCAACTTACAAAGTTAAAGATGCCAAAGGACATTGTTGACTTCAAAGGCCTGACTCTAAGGGTAACCCTTATCTTCTTAGATGGCTGAGAATCTATTTAAAAATCTCACCTTCTAGAAGAAAAAAAGTAGTATGTTTTTTGGTGATAAAACTTCTACTTTGTATATCAAATGATAAAAAAATTAAAAGTGTGCAGATTTAAGGCAGATAGTGTGGAAACACACACAATGAAGGTAACAATGCCAATCAGACTAATTTGTGCTGACTCCAAAAAACACATTAGTGGCTTCGAAAATTATTCCTATCATTAAATTTAGGGTTTTTATTTTTTTATAAAAACAGAAACCAAAAAGGCAGAAAAGAACTCCAGCACTCAGTTAATACATGGAGCATTGCAGCAGTGAAAGAAACTATGTTTGCCTTGTGTTTAGACCTTTTTTTCAGTCTTGAACTTTGCTTGGACCTCACTATGGGCCTTCGGCAGCCAGCATGTAGCACCACACAATCCTGTTTCTAGTCATAGACAAGTTTGGTTTTTTTCTTTGCAAAAAAGATGAAAGGAAAATAACATACAATAATCCTAACACTTCAAAAATAATTTCTTTCCTAAAAAGAGTTCAAAAAAATGTTAATGGAAAGAAAGATCTTGCTGTACTTTTTTTGTGTCCCTAGAAGACATTGTATTATCTAGCCTGCAGAATTTTCCATCTGGTTTTAAAAACAAGCATAGGAGATTTCAGTTCTCTACCACATTATAAGCAGCAAATGAAAGATTCAAAATATGACTTATTCCACAGGATAAAAACTAACTGGAGATTCCACTTCACATGAGATCAATAAAATTGCCCTCATGTGCATGCATATATAAATTTTGCAAGTCTTTTACACATGTGTTTCTTAAATGCCACTAACTCATAGAAAATAGCAAATCCTCTAGTTTTGTAGGAACTGAACCAAAAAGACTTGGAATCTTAATCAGTCAAGACCCAAGTACTTTGAAGTATTCATATGTACCAGCTAGAAGAAACATACTATGCTACACTTAAGCCTAAACACTTGTATTGCATGATATTACTACTAAAGTGGGTATATTATGGTGCACAACTTCATGAATGCAACTACATGGATTTATGCAATTATTAGGGTGATAGAAAATTAGTTAAAAAAGGGAAGTGATATCTAAACTGATGGTTTAGTTTTTTGTTATTGATTTCTTAAGAGAATATGACTTGTTACTTATATTTTAAAAATAGGATGTGTGTTTTGAGTTGACTTTCTGATGGTGGAGATGAGTTTTCCTCAATACATGTGCTTAAAGGTTCCTTGAACAATAGCACACATTTGTTAGATGGCTGGCCAAGGTAAGAGGAATTTTTATTTATGCAAAGGCAATATATTCATATCACAATTAACCTACAAGTACACACTAACACTGTATTTTACTCAATTATATGCATAAATCTGAATCTGAAATATTTATATCTACCTAGATTTTTCACAATCCTCTTTTGAAATGAAAATACAGAAAAATCTACCCCTCCATGCAGAATTTTCTGCTTTGAAATAGTAACTATGAGAACCAACAAGGAGGGCTATAGGTAGATGCTAATTTGCTCTTGTCCAAGAAGACAAAGAGTCAAAGGAAGTAGTGGTGAAGAAATTAAGAAGCCTGTATTTCTCTATCCCTTGATGCTGAGCTACAACTTGGTCTCTTCCCATCTCATTTTTGTGTGAGAGACATACAACATTGTTTGTCTCACTAGGGTATCTTTCAGAGACCATAGGCAGAAGATGAGACCACAGCAACCGATGTTCCTTCTCCCTCTTGATTTCTTTAACTGTAAACCCTAAACAAGAAACTTCCAGAGAGAAGCAATCTTTTGTGAAATTGCCCCTTCAATTTTCTTACAAGTCTCTTCTTCTTCCCTCCCCTATCCCATTTCTCACAAACACTACAAATGCTGGAAGAACCTCTTGTTACCGAAGGAAGAGACCGATATATTATTCAAACGAGTTAATGTTCCTTGATGAATGAGAAGTAAAAACACAGAGACTGATGATGAAGGCTGCTGGGGCCATTTCCTCTTGTTTTGTAAATAAATTAATAAGGATATGTTATCAAGGAGAATTATATAAGCATATATTCTATTAAAACACCAGGAACCTGGTAGATCTCCAACCAGCTAAAAATCTTCTGAGTGACCAGCAACCTTGGAGTTAGAAGAACCAAGTCCAAGCTTTTGAAACCACACAATCAGACTCTCTTTTAAAGATATGCTTACATAATGCTTTAAAAATTATTTGGGGAGTAAGACTTTTAGCTGGTTAGGTGGCTATTTTCATTATAAAACCACAAAACCACTAATAGATTATTTATTTGAGTGTCTAACTGACTAATTCCCCTTCTTTCATAACTCACGTTTTACATAGATACAAACACAAATACATGCCATACCCACATTTCGGTATGATGTTGATGTCACACTAAAGTAACTAATTTTAGCAATCATTTTGTAATCTGATCATGAGTGATATCTCAACCTAGAGTTCTTTTTTTTTTTTTTAACACAAGCACTACTCTCTGGTTTAACCATGACCTATTCCTGAGTAGGAATGAACCCCAATGTAGTCCTTCAAAACATAATTCTAAGAGTCTACGATATTTCTATCCCAGAAATATCCTCCTACATCAAATGAAAATATGGCCAAAATATTATATCCATTCTTTACAAGGTCACCTGAAGTTTATTCTCCCTTTACCTTCTCCTTCCATGAAAACCCCTGGTGCCCACTGCCTCATGCTGGGGACATATAGACAAAAGCATGAGAGTGAATCAAACTTGCAGTTCAAGCCCTGAAAGAGACTTTCTTTTAAAAATGGACAACAGATGTGAACAAAGAGAAGAAATAGATCAAAGATGTGAACTCCGTACATGAGGATATTTGCAAAGACAAAGCATGCAGGTTTTTGTTATTTTTAACTTCCATCAATGCAACCTTCTGGGTGGAGGAGGAAATAACATCGAAAAATAAAATAAAGGAGGGAGTAGGAAATTATAGACTAGAAAGAGTTGTATCTGTGGAATGGAATGGGACTTAAAGAAAGCAATTCCACATACATTTTGAGCACCTTATTTGTGTAGGCACTGGTGTGGATGCTGAGGGCACAGGCAGTACAATATGTTGTGGTCTCTACCTTAAGAAGTTCAAAGAAGAAATTCAAATTACCAAATAACTGCAATAAAAGAGAAAGGCAAAAATTCATAGGCTACAAAGTCAAATTGTTCATCGTATCTATTGATACAAACCACTGATAATCCTATTCAAGAAATTTGAATTGTTTTCATAATTCAGTAATAATCTGAGCAAAGGTTAACTGTTGCAATTTGGAAACAACACAAGAAACTGTTGGCTTTTATGATTTACTCTACCCTAGCACCGCAGAGTCTGAAGCAGTTCTGTAGAAGAAGCAGTGGAGGCCACAGACAGAATTTGGAGTCTGTGATTTTAGCCCTTTGCTGGATTGCTACTTGCAGTTACTTCCTACAACTTTAAACTTGACCACAGCTCTCATTCCTCACCAATTAACATTCACACCACAAGTCACAATGTCTTTTATTTGCTATTTGGCATTCCCAACCCCAAGTAAATACTCACAAATTAGTACTACTTAGTCCAAGCTTCACAATTCTTTTGGTGCAATTTAGAGGTTTCTATTTGAAAAGACAGCGTGGTTATTGGTTATGTGCTTACATAGCTTTTATTTTTCTAATGAAGTGTTAAGGCCAGTGACAACTGTCAACTAAGTCTCAATGAATAATGAAGAGAGTAACAGCACTTATTATTTTCTGATAGTCATTAGGCAGATATCAGTTTTTTAATGCACTGAATTTCTTTTCTATGATGGGCATTCACACCGATTTTATTCAATGAAGAGCATTGTCTTATGTGGCTGAGTGATTCTAAAAGTTGTTTCTAAAATTTTATTTGCCCAAAGTTAAGCCACAAAATGGAATATAAATTTATTTTTGATTTCTCCTATTTTGTGTAGCTGGGGCTAGTGAAAACATATTGAAACAAATATAAAGAACCAAAACTCAGTATTTCCTGAATTTAATTTATTTCTCTGAAAAATCAGATTCCATTTAAAAATGATCTGTTTGGTGACACAGCTTCCAGGAACATATTGTGGTAAAAGGTATGTTGTGCCTTTAAGTAGTATAACTTCACAGATAAATGCATTACTTAATTAGAAAGGGTAACGTCCAGCTTCCTACCTTGATGAAATGAAAAAGGACGTAAAGTAAAAACAAATCAATAGCACTTCAGAGTGATCAAATTATTTTCACAGTGAGTGGATGGATTCATGGACAAAGTGAATTTTAAAAAGAGAGCAGAACACAGGAAAGCAGGCACACATGCAATGTCAGTAGGCTCATGAAAGGAAGTTAGAATTGGAATTCAACTCAACAACAAGGTGATTTGATTATTTATGACAATGAGGGATGGAATGAAGAAAAGCATATATTACTATAAATGGTAAATATAAAAAGAGCCAACACTTCTTTTTCTAGTAACGTTTAACTTATATCTTTCCACCTTATTTTTTTAAAATCCTATTTGCTTACACATAATAAAATTGTCTAAAGTAAGTGTAACCTGTTCTTTTCATCTTCTTAGTCTGATAATTTGGCAGTATGTCAGAGAGAAGGATCTAGTTTGTGAGAGAGAAGCAACATTCTGGAATAGCACCTAACTGGATGATCAGTCCCTGAAGAATCGAGGAATAATTGTACATAACTACAAAAGAGAATTTGAAGTGACAGGAAGAACAGAGAATTTTAAGGATCATGAAAAGGGGGTGATGCACAACAGCTGAGTATTCCAGAGTAGACTGGGTTTCAGCAAAATGGGTGGTTTTGTGCCTGACTCTTATATGCTCCTAAATGAATCACACAAAAAGAAACAATTTGCTTTCTCTGTTAGGGGATATTCTGGGTCTATTCCTGGCCTCCTGAAGATGGACTTTCTTCCACATCAATAACAGAGGATGTCTTGCCTTGGACCCTCAGAACCACCAAAGTGGTTGTGGTTTCCTTACTTCCCCCGGCCTTCCTCCAACAGACACCTACACCATGTTTCTCAAGAAACTCTCTTTCCATGGAAAAATTCCCTAGGTCATTGTCACTCATCTTTTTAATACTTGCAGTTCAAGCATTATCTTTTCTGGGAAAGTTTCCCTGACCTATTTGGAGCTGGTGGTACTTCTGAATACTCTCACTAGAATTCTGTGCAATTACAACACAAGAATACCATCCATTTCCTTATCTGGGTCCTTAAGTAGATTTTTTAACATCGCAAGGATAGGTATGAGCTTTATCACCTCCATCTCCTAGCGTGGCATGATGCTCAATAAATACTTGATGAAACACACCAAACAAAACAGAAAGCCAGGCTGCAGCAATGCTAGTCAAAGTATGTGTGTGATGTTCTGCAATGAGATAAGTAAAGAAACCGAGAGTAGGCATTTAGAAATTTCTATTGCAATTTAACGTTGTCAGGATACTCAAGCTCATGACTCATCTCACTGAATAGGGTATACACCAGTTAGACTACTGTTGAACTTGAATGGTGAGTCAGATCTGGCATGAACTGCATAATAATCACATGAAGTAAGAACACATTGCAACATGTGATAGCTTCAGGTTAGACAGCTATAACCCTCGCATGTACAGAAATACGAGAAAACATAAGCATTTTTTATTCCCGTAACTTGCAATTTTTCAATCACTGTTTTTAATTAAATTAAATTTATAAATTTAATCTTATTAGCTATGTAATGAATGTAAATTATATTATTTATTTTCAGTTCTTATTAATATGTGGTAAACAATCTTCATTGGGTTATTTTTGGTCAAAAAAGAAACATCTTTCTAAATATGAATGTACAAGTAAATGAAATGATGATGATGATGATGATGATGATGATGGTAGTGATAAAGACTACAAGAGGTTGTACTACTTTTACTTAGATTATGATCCCTCCTACAATGAGTTCAACTTTGTAGCCAAAATTGATTGTGAAATGTTAAAATCACAGGTGGTGATTAGTTAAGATGTACTGGCTAACAAAGTAAAGAAACCATTAAACATTAAGGGTCATTTATATAAATATCATAAACTATAAGTTCAAAACCAAAAAAATTCTAAAAGAAAACTATTAAATTCAAAAGCTGACAGAGCAGATGTTTAAGATTTCATATGTAAACATTAGTGATTTTCAGTCTTTTTGTAAAGTAGCACTTCAGGTTGCTAAGAATAAGCAATCATGCACAGTTGCTGAAGCACTAGTGAAAAGCTGAGTCAATGATGCTTTCTTAGAAATACTGGTAAAATCCGAGGCAAAGAAGTAAGACTAAGCATCGGTTTCCAATGATACCATAGTTTAATGTTTACAGGAATCATCAATTCTATGGAAGATCTATGCATAAAATAAATAAAACTAGTAGAGTATTTTTTATTGCATTTGACCGTGTGTACATACTTTTATAATATCAACATAGTAATTCTTTTAGTATATGTGCAATGTGAACATGACGGTGCAGTGAAGAAATGATTCTTTTTTGACCTTTATTGCTGAAAATGAATGCTAGCCCCAAAATGTATAAAACTAAGAAAACTAGGAAGGGTTACATGATCAACAAATTTGGTTTACATTTTTCACAGGAGCACGTTATGATGGTGTGACAGGAAGATGTTCTGGAGTGATTATCCGGACTCTGGAGCGGGACTAGAATGCAAATGGTGCACTGTGTGCTTTATCAAGGAAGTCTTGCACACAGTTGAACTAAGCAGTGTCCCTAGCAATGCAGTAAAAACTTTGAATTATGTAAAGGCTAATTCATTAAATTAGAGATTATTCTCTTTATTATGAGATAATACAAAAGCTGATTATAAACTACTGCTATTGCATGTTGAGGTAAGAAGATGAGAGGGAGGAAAATGTCTGCCAAGAATGTTTAAATTATCAAACAAATTTTTGTGCATCTGCAAGATAACAGTTTGGTTCTAAGTGTTTAAAGATGGGAATTGATCAGCTGGACTTTCTTGTCTCTTTCATATATATACGTGTGTACATGTCTGTGTGTGTATGTATATATTTAATGAACTTAATTCTTGTATGCATGCAAGGAAAGGATGTAGCTTTTTTCTTAGTGACAGACAAAATTGAAGAGCAAAAATAAGTTTGAAATAATAAAACTTCTAGATTGCTATGATATATTTCATAACGAAATAATTATCAATGAAATAGGTGACAATCTTAATATTGCACATCTGTGAAAAGTAAAAACACCTTCTAAATTTGATAGCAAGTTATTTTGTCTGTCATTCTAATAATAGAAAAATTGGTATTGTAGTTTGTATGCTTTTGTATCTTTCATTTCTTTCATTAAATTATTCTAACAATTTATTTCTATTGCATTTTATGAAAGTATAGGTTATAAATACATCATTTATAACCACAAAGAGTTTGAGAAGAACTGCTCTAGATCCGTGATTTTCAAATTTTAACATGCACATAAATCATCTCAGAATCATGTTAAAATGCAGATTTTGATTCATCAGATCTAGGGTGGGACCAGAGATTCTGCATTTCTAACAGCTACTGGGTGCTGATGATGTTGCTAGTCTGAGGACTGCCCTTTGAATAGCAAGGCAACAAATAATTCCTGTTGTTCTGTAGATAACATTTTCAGTTATTAAAGTCACTACACACTCTTGTTTCGTACGAAAATAGTCTTTTAGATACAGCATTTAAAGAGCACATAGAAAGGAACAGGAACTTCTTAGGGGCAAGACACAATCCCTGTGGTGACCACTGAGTCTCAAGGGCAAGGTTTGCTCCAAACACATGTAGCAGTGTTTTCCGGGGAGTTCTGAGTTGGTGGGAGTGGACCCTGGTCTGAGTGGCAAGTGATCTCAAGGATTGTCAAAAAGAAAAGGAGGCCAGAGGAACGTTACAATTTGTCAATGATAATTCCCTGTGGACTTAAACAATGAATATTTTCTTTGATTTTTGGATGCAGCTGAAGTCAATGGGAGAAGTCCTTCCACCTCACATTTCCACTTAAGGTAAAGTGGGCCAGGTTTCTTCTGTAGAATTATTGGAAAAAAAATTTAAGTATCTGTGCAAAATGGGAAAATTTAAAGCCCTGTATTCTGATGTATTACTCACTATTTGAGGCTAACAGATGATAAAAGCCAGTAACAATGATTTCTTCATGAAAAGTATATATCACTTAATGAGTACGGGTAAGACTATGATGTTGAGCTAACATAAATATGTCCCTTCCACATGTGGCCCCAAGGCTGCAGGTTCCCCACCCTTGTCTAGGTAGTTTGCAGGCTATGCAGTGTCCACATTAAGTAGGTTCAGCTAAAGACAAAAAGACAAGCAGGAGAATCTGAAATGAAAAGAAATGAAAGCAGAAGTATATGAAGTCTGCAAATTGATAGTTTAAAGAATAGTGTTTACTGATTGCAGACAGAGTATACAATGCATCATAAGCAGAATGTGGCTAGAGCATGGTTTTGAATATGAATGCAAATATAAAAATTATCCTAACATAGCATCATTCTGATTCTTCCAAAGAAGCATATTTTTTCAGGATTATCATGTGAATTTCTGTATGTCATCTCGTTCTATAAAATATACCGCTGTCATTCCACCTTCATACTGATTTGTGACAGTGTTTATTATAGAATGAAAACTGAGATGGAAAAACCCAAACGAATATTAAATATACAAGGAAAAAGCTCTCAGTTTTTATTTTGAATGTCATTTAGAGTATTCGAAGAAAAAAGTGTTGATACTGTGAAGTAAAGAGGCTTTTCTTTTTACTTATCTTTTCCAAAGAGCTTTCTTTACATTTGTATATATCATGAAGCTAAAGTTAAATGGTTGTGTTAATGAATTGTGATACATTATAATAATTCCAAACTCAAACTAAATTTAATAATAAATAATGACACAAAAAATTTATTGAAGTATGTGTAAGTATTGGAAAAACTTACCTTATAGAAATTGAATGCTGTTATTCGAAGAGTACTTCTGAAATAATAATGATGATAAAAATAATAATAATAATGATAAAGAGCTTCTAGTACTTTTATTTATCTGGTAACTATAAAGTACAACAAGAATCCTCATTTGATGATGTAATACATTAAAATTGCCAAGAAGGATACATGGCATTATTCTTCTAGCTCTCCCAAAATGTCATTTGAAGTTATATTTTTTTTTCTGAAGTGTTTAAAGTGAAGTCTCTTTTACACCACATCATTGCCTATTCTTTTCAACAGTAAATCAGTAAAATCTGATTATTAGCAAAAGTGATAGTGTGCTTTCTGGCAACCAGCTGTCATAGACTCACCCTGGGAATTAGGGAACATACAGAGTTGGCAAATAAAGAAAAGAAAACAATCAACCTCTTACCTGTGTCAGATACTTTCATAGGGTGTTTTGAAACAGAAGAGACCAGAAGAAATTGGAAGACTGTTACAATTTACTTTGATCTAGGATTTTAAAATATCTGGGGAAAAGATTATTGAATTGAGTAATAATCATAGTAGATTATTTTTATGTAACCACTGCACATCTCCATCGTGTGTGTGTGTGTGTTTGTTCTTTCATGTAGTTCAATAACCACATTCCTTGTTCTTAGGTAGCCTACAGGTATTTTCATTATTTAATATTAAAATAGAACTTTCAAAAATTGCCACTTTTATCAGAATTTACCCTTGATTTCTGTAAAAATTATTTTCATTTACAGTGATCAAATTCAGGTTGTTGTGCCTATATCAATTTATATCCACTATTGGATTGTTAAGTCATTGCACATACAATCATTTTTTTTTAGGAAATGATGGGATATATTCATAGAGATGTCATTCTGTGGTGATAAACTTAAAGCTTGATGATATTTTCTTTTGACTCTTTCCAATCTGTTCTTAAAATCTTCATTCTTATTAACCAAGTACCTTGAGTGTTATAATTGCCATGAAAAAGACCTTTGATGAAAACGACCACTGTGCATATTTAGATAATAGTATGGAGGAATAAGTGTCTCCTACGAAGTTCAAATACACAAACAGATGTCTGTCTTATTTCCCAGTTAACTGGCACTTAGTATATGAAGATTTCTAGAAGTCAAGCCACGGTTAATTGAGAATAGGCTTTTAGATACTAATTCTGCAAAAATACTTCTTAAGCCTCAATTCTGCTGATTTCATGATCTTCAATAATATTTGTACCAATTTGGGATAAATTCTAGTCTATTATTTACAAATTTTTGCCATAAAACAGATACTAAGTGAGTAAATTGTACTAAACATTACTATGCATTATAATTTTTCTCAATAATTTAATATTTTTTTAGCTACTATTGTATGTGCTATAATGGTATAAATCATCACTCTACTTACACAGGGCTGCTTTAATTTGGCTCAATATCTATCTGTGGTAAACACTGACATTTTTGAACATACTCCAACATTTGAGAGAAGACAAGAATAAAATTTTATATCGGACATATTCCATATATCTAACTATTAAAAATGTGTAAACTGAATTACCAAACCTAATTAAAATTGTTCAACCCTCCTATTTGTCAAATATACTTTCATACCAAAAAAAATTTGTGCAAATCTATGAGTTTTATATATTAAAAGTTGAGAAGATAGCAAAGATGATTGAGTTTAATCATAATTGCACATATGTGCAATATTGATGAGCTAAGTATGTCCAAGAGTAATAATATAAATACATAAATTATTTCAAATCATCAGCTCTAATTATCTTGCTATCATCAAAATTCTTACATTATTTTTATGTATTGACAGGAATGAGCTAAAGGATTAAAAACAAAGTATATACATTTGAATACATTATCATCAAAATGTAAATTAAAGTAAATGTAAGATATTAAAATTAACTTTTATATGTTTTCAAGAAAATACATTTTTCTTCTAAAATATTAAACTTTTCTATTAAAAATTACAGAAAAAATACAAATTTTAATTTATGTATATCAAAATTTTTAATAAAACTATTTAAATATTTTTAAAATTTATTTTAAACATTTAATTGGAACAAATATTTTTTGGTAAAAAATGTATTCTAGCATTCAGTACTCATCTAGTTGACATTGTAAAGAACTTCTATCATACCTCTGTCATGTTACTTGGCTAACATATATTAATACAAATTTAAAAGTAATAGGCATTGTTTAATATTGTGAAATGTTCATTTTTTGCCATGTATAACTTTTGTGTATACCATGCCAATGTCTGAGCACCTTTATTTAGAACCACAAACTGAGACACAAACAGAAGCACACAAATGGATACTGTCAACACTACTGGGAAATAATACTTTAAGGAAAGATCTATTGAGAGGCAGGATTAATTCATATACTATATCTTTTAACGCGTCTGCCTCCCAAATTTTGCCTGCACTTTGACGCAGCGTATGAACATCTCCAATGCTGGTGCTGTGGCTTGAATGTGTCCCCTCCAAATAACCCCTCCAGGTGTTAAAATTTAATGGCCAATGTGATGGCATTAAGACATGGGGCCTTTAATAGGTGATTAGGTCCTGAGTGCTCCTCCCTTGTGAATGGGATTAAAGCCCTTATACCGGAGGTTCACACGACATTGCCTCCAGCCTTCTGCCTTCCACCATGTGAGGACACAGTTTTCCTCCCCTCCAGAGGATGCAGCAAGAAGGCCCTCACAAGACAACAAATTCTGGTGCCTTGATCTTGGACTTCCAGCCTCCAGAACTGTGAGAAAATACTTTTTTGTTCCTTTTAAGTTATCCAGCCTGTGGTATAAATAAACTTTATTTGTGCCGCGGGCAACCTGGATCCCTCGCATGCAGTTTACAGTAGGGTGTGTGCTCCTATGAGAATCTAATGCCACTGCTGATCTGACAGAGGGCGGAGCGTATGCAGTGATGTGAGTGATAGGGAGTGGCTATAAATACAGAAGAAGCTCTGCTCACTCACCGGCTGCTCACCTCTTGCTGTGCAGCCCAGTTACTAACAGGCCACAGACCGGTACCCGTCCATGGCCCGGAGACTGGGGATCACAAATGTGAAGTATAATTTACATTCTTTGGAGATAGATGGGGTTTGTGCACAGAAGAGAAACATTAACAATTAATATTTGTAGACTAATACCAACCAATCACCTTCCCATTAGAGATGATGCTATATGATGTTGAAAACCTCCTGAGAGAATTCCATGTGTTCTGCAAAATATTTTGTAAAGTCATATTTCAGTTTAATTATTGATAATTAACATGGTGCTAATTATAGCTATGGATCATAATTCTGCTGAGAAAAAGATATTTTTATATAAAGGGCAAAAAAAGGAAAGAAAAAGGAGAGAAACATGCTAGCAAGCCAAATGGCAAAAGTCTGGCAACTCATAAAATAAATCTGCCAAATACATCCTGCTGCCTTACAGCATGGCCACCTGCCAAATAGCTCTGCATTGCATCCTCAATAGGTTTGACAAGAGGAAGTGAAAAGGGACTCCACTTTAATGCTATGACTCAATTAATAAACACTCACTCAGAAAACCTTTAATTGTTTAAATTGAGCATCCTGTCCGGTGGAATGTGCAGGCTTGTAGTTTAACATGATTAGAGTTACTTCTGATTAGATATTTTAAAATACCTGTTTTAAGAACATCTCTTCCTTATTATCTATGTGCCTAGCATCCACATTTTAGATAAGGGGCAAATAAAGTACAAGTCCTAGAGAGTTAATAATAAATAGAGCATAAAAATAAATTTTTCCTCTGCCTCATATTTGAAAATTTATGATTTTGGCCTTAAACCAAATTAATGTCTCAAGAGTAATGTTTCTGTCAGTGTCCAGCGCTCCCATCATTCCTTAAATCAGTTTCATATATGGTTATGCTAGTGCACAAAGCAAAATATTCTGTTTTTTAATATTCATAAGTTAAGAGAAATCTTGAATTAGGGATAGCAAAAACTTTATAGAATTAGGCAGTGGAGAAAAAACAATCAAGAAAAATAGTACAAATTATCCAAAAGAACTACACAGGGCAATAGAAATGTTTAAAATAGAATCATGGGATATGTATGATTATCTAAATTAACCCAATTTTAGATAACAGGTAAATGAGGGCTTTGTGATTTAAAGTCTAATGTTCTTCTTATGCAGTTTGTAAACTTTGATGTTCACTGGAAAAATCTAGACAGCATGTTAAAATCCTGGCTTAGGGTCCCAGCAATTCACGTAGTTGAACTATAGTAGCAGAAAGCTGTATTTTCAACAGATGACCAAGGTGATTCCCAGGCATGTGGTCCATAAACCTCGCTTTCAGAAACCCTGCCGGACCCCACATAATTCCTCTGGATGGAAGACAGTATTGAAGGCTGTGGAGGCTGGAAGGCAGATGGCTGACTAGTGAAATGATAGAAATGTGAGAAAATAAGCATACTAAGGTTTTTCAACTGCCATGACCCAGGGAAACAAGATTGAAAATAAGTGACTCCAAATACGACACCAGCGTTTCCATTTGGACCATTGAGGTTGGCCCTTCTACTTTCAATCTGCGCCCAGTGTCATTCCCATTTTATCCTTTATTTACCACTTTGCGTGCATGTGTATGTCTCTTAATATCTGTCTCTCTCTCAGCACCATAGACTCCTTTGAAGGAAGGAACTGTCTTACTTTTTTTTACCTGCTGTCCATCTCTCTTCCTTCACTCTTAGAACTATTGACATAAAGTGCTGCATAAATAAAGTATTAGAGAGAAAGCATTCTCCCAGAATTTGTCTCTGAGAATGTCTCGTTATCAAAAGATCTTAACATATTCAAGTATCAGACGCCTTATACTTTGAAATTCAGAGGATCTAAATGCCACCCACATTCCGATGGTCTGAGAAGATGGTTCAAAATATAGGGATTTGTGCTTGAAAAGACATCAGTGAGTGCTGACCTAGATGATCAGGGCTGAAATTACTTGTAGATGGAGCAAATGCCTCCATCCAGGTGGGACTTGATGGCAACTAGTGAGGGCATCTGACCAAATGCGTGTCCTGTAGCACATTTGATGTTCATTACTTTGAATTAAGGCAGTTCCCTTGTTAAAAGCCAAATATTACTGGGAAAGAGAACATATAAGTCTTTATATGTATCACTAGTGATAAGAAGATACCTGTTTGTTAAGCCATAATAGGTAGTCAATAAACATATACTAACTAAATGAATGAATGAACAAACAAATGTTTGCTGAGAGCAATTGAACTTATCCATATAGAGGACTAATGATTAAATCCAATGAGCTGACTTGGGTGAATTCCTTGGGTTCCATTCTATAACCTAAGGGAGTGGAGGTCCCAGGATGAGGGAGTGTATGAAGGGTTCAGCGGTGTGGCATGTGACAGAGAGGAACTGTTCACGTCACTTCTACTAGTAAAGAATTCGTACCGTTCACCCAGTTAAGGATATAGGTAAGTGAATGAAGCCAGTTTGGGCTCACCTTATGCACATTATGCCTGGCCAAATGTCACCCACACAGCAGGCACCTTCACAATGCTGCCACACCTAGTCGGAATCTCAGGTTAAGTGTAAGTAATAGGGTGGCTGGGTATCAATGAACACAATGCTGGGCCATTTGGATATGTGCTGCTGTGATTCATTTATAGCACCACATCCCTGTTAGCAGGGAGAAAAGAGCTAAATTAGTATGATTTTAAGAGTAACAGAGAGGGGCGATAAGAGCAGTTATGTTTACATTTTCCTCTTTGTGAAAGTATCCCAGTGATGGAATGACAATAGTAAATGATCCTTGATTACCACCCAAGAATCAATTCTTCATGTGTAAAAAGTAGGTAATGATATTTTCCTTATAGAGTTTTCAAGTGAATTAAATGAAGTAATTTGTGTATTTTGAAAACATGCTATCTAATTAATATTCATACTGGGGAAGTTGAAGGTTAGGTAAAGAATTCAAATAGCATTTAGGTGAAATTGCATCTTAAAACTCACTGGTCAAAAAGAATCTGAACTTGAACTCTGCTTTTGGTAGGCAATGAAGGCAATTTTGTTTATCTTCAGGATTTGTAATATATAAGTGACTATAAGTTAGACACTTAAAATTAAGATCAGTTTTTCCTTTAAAAACTATTTTTAACTATATAAATAGCTAAAATAATTATTATGCAAGCAAAAAAAGTTTATAAGACTTACTTTTAGCTGTTTGGATCTTTTTCCCCTACAACCAATAATTAGAAAATTTTACAGGCAGATATAAATACACTTATTTATTTTCCATAAGCTTTAGTTCTATGGAACATGTCCATGGAAAATCATTAGTGTGTAATTCCAAGAGCTGGGAAAGTTTTTATTGCATTTGCTGTAGTGGGAGGTACTCTGAACTAAGGATCACAAAGTCTGTGTTTTCATTGTTGTCCTACATCTAATTCCAGAAGACACCAGGCAAGTTTCTTACACTAAGACTCAATGTTCTTATTTCTAAAATGAAGTAAATGGTCCCTGTCTACTTTGCAGTGCAATTATCTCATTTTTCCTCTGAATTCCTCTGAATCATTGGCATTATTAGTGTAGCTTTGGGACTAAATTGTTTATTCTTACTTTGTGTCCAAGCTGACTTCTGACTTCAGACTTTGAAAGTAAAGTCCTTATGTGATGTATGCTTTTACACCTAACAGAATCTAGCAGAGTGCTGGGCACAAAGCAGGCAGTCTATATTGGTGAGCAAGCAATTATGGATTGATGAGAATATGTTACAGGATTTGAAATCTTACCCAACATAGGTAGCAGCTGGGGAAGCAAGGGGATGTTGAGGCAATTAAAAAGACGAGAGATGAGCAAACAGCAAATTGAGAAAACTAGACTTGGACATTTTTAATGAGAGAGAACTAAAATGGAGGACCAGTTCAAATCCATTGGTGTAACTCAGAAAAATATATTTAATAAATTTTAATCAGTAAATTATATACGATTTTATTAAACTACAATTTAAATCAGTTGTCTAGCGATAATGAGTCAAAGATGCAGCAAGATCTGTGAAAAGGATGACAGGAAGGAAACTTATTTCACATGCCCATTATGTACCGGGGTCTGGAAAAGTGCTTTATATAAACTCTCCAATTTAAGAGAAAGGATGTGGTTTTTCTGTGAAGCTATAGACAATGCAAGGGTGAAAACAAGTCTAATGATGATGCTCAGATTAAAGAAAGATGGGGCAATTTTCGGATTTAAGTTTTGCGGGGTTTTTTCCTTCCTCGATATTAGGAGTTACAATGGAGGACGAACATATTTGTTTACGTTCATTAAAAGAAAGCCCGAGACTGCTGAAAAGAATAGTTAGTGACAGATTCCAGGAAATATTTTCTAGGATATAGTTGTAAAATTGTAGGCATGTGCACACACTGAAATGTATTAGTAAACAGAAAAATCATGCCAGGTTCTTTTACTTTCTATAAAGCTCATCAAAGAAAGTAGAACAAAATTAATTTAGAAGACATACATATTTCTAAAAGAGGTGTTTCAATAATCCAGAGAGAAAATAGAATGAAAATGAAGTTAAGAGCCATGATTTTTTTGGTAAGGGGGGTCAAATTTGTAGTCTTTTTTTATATGCAAAATTTGAATTCTAATGGATCTCCTACTACATACCACCTTTTGGGGGATTTTTTTTTTTTATATGTGTGCAGTGATTGATAGGATGACATTTTTCTACTCTATCTAGATAAAAATAGAGCAAAACTGTAATTGTTTTCAGAAGTTTGAAGTCACCAAAAACATATTTCAGTAGAAAATGTGAAAGAAAAAGTATTTTTAAGCTGGGGGGGGGGGTGATACCGAAGCGGCATTTTGAAAGGGAATGGGGTGTCACTAAAAGTTATTCCATGATAGAGCAAAATTCCACTGGTTTTGATTGTTATAGCAGATTCTCTCTCCTACCATAGTCAGTGCTATAATTGGGTTAGATAATATGCAGGTAAATTCTTTCTGTTTTCATACTTTACCTCAGGATTTGTTTTTACATGCATCATAAATCAGTAGAGTAAAAGACACACATTAATAAATAACTTGAACTTGCTTTTACTCTTAGAGATTTGAGATTTAAACCAGCTTTTAAAAAATGCATAAGCCAGTCCAAACTTGGTGAATATCTCTTTTATTTCCTGAAGTAAGATTTCTCAACTGCCAAATAGAAAAATTCTAATTTATTAATCCTTGAATGAATAATTCACTTCCAGACACTGAATGATCCAAAACAAACAAGCCAGTTTGTGTATTTAGTTATATGAACTTTTGAACGTACTGCCTCATAAATCTAATACTTGCTTGAACCTAAAAACAGCATTGACCTCTGAGGACCCTCCATTAATTATCTCCCATTGCAGACACCACATCTTTCCTTTATTCTTTAGAATTTGTTTCTTCCTTATGGTACTGTAAATATTTATCTGTTTTTTTCCTATTCTGACTGTGGTACTCCTCAGTAGGCATTTGGCTGACCTTTGTTACAGTTTCAGTATTTTTCCCCAGAATATTCTGCTGTCTCTGTAAAGATGTTAGTTATTACTTATTTTCTAATATAAATCCAGGGTAGGTATTAATAGATTCAGTTCCACTAATAAGAAGATTGAGCCTCAGGAAGATTGATACATGGTCAAGATCATTTCAGTCCCATGTGCTGCACTCTTATATTTTTTTTTCTTTTTGGCCTATAAGCCGTGTTCTTTGCCTCTGATCACTCCCGCGCCTTGTGACTGTCCAGCAAGCCTGATGACATTCTACCTGGCTTCTGCCTTGGAGACATCTTGCTTGACTCCCCGGTCTGCACTGGGTCTTTGTTAGACAGAACTCTCTTCTTCGTTTCATCGTTTGCAACACTTTGGGGTTGTACATGCATGTGATTACTGAATACATATGTCATGCGCTATCCTGTAGGCTCCATGGGGGCGGGGGGTTGCGTCTCTTTCCCTCCCACTGCTGCATCACCCACGAGCACCACAGAAATTGAAGCAGAGAGGGCGCTCAGTACATACTGTTGAAGGAATGAATTAATGTGAGATTGAAAACCAAGTATGTACAACAGAAATCACAGATTTATCCACTGCAGGAGTGGTTGTGGGGTTCCCATGGCCATTTACTACACATGGATTTCCAAGTCTTGGGAGCTACATATACACTATCCTATATCCTACATTCTGTTTCCTGTATGGCATATTGAAAGTAGATTGGAAGCTCATCAAAAGCAGGTCTTATAGTTTACCTTTATAGTAAGTGAAACGTGTAGCTGATTGGTCCTCAATAAATACTCACTGGTTGACCGGGAACTGATCTTAACATTTAATCTATTTTGGAGCATTTCCTATTCCACCAAAGCCATATTCCTGCCACTGTTCTCTAGCATGCTTTGTTCTTCTGCTGTAATGACTGCCAATCATAATCAGGAAAGGCTATGCTTGATGTTAATGCTTGATTTTTTCTTTTATTCCCAGACAGTTAGAGTGATCAAGCTTTCAAATCCTTGAAAAGGTGAACTGCGCTATGTCTGGGGCAGGCTCCATATTTTTATTATGTACCTCACATCTCTAAAAACAATACAGAAATTTGGGACACTCAGATTGAAAAATGAACACTTGCCACATTTAAAAGGGAAAGAGTTACATATTTTTGGAGTTACATACATTCTTCATCTCATTTATAAAATCCAGAACCCATGGTTGGGCATAAAGCAGGAGATTTAATACTCTTCTGTTCGTGGGTCTTTGTTGTCCCCCCCCCCACCTTGCACCCACCCCCACTCCATCCCACCCCACCCCTCTGCTCTTTTTGTTCTTCATACTTGTGTGCTAACTTCGGAGCTGCAGACATGTCATTGATCACAGATTTATATATATGAGCTAAGAGCAGGAATGCTAAAATAATTTCTTTCTCAGGCCTTAAAGATAGATGATAGGTCAAGACACTTTACTTCATAGCCAAACATACTCAGGCACAGAGCAACATGGCAGGAATTTGAATTGTGAGTGCCAGAAGTGCTTGTTCAGCACTAACAAGAAATACGAGAACAGGATCAGTATAATCTCATATTCTTATTAAATTAAAAAAGAGAGAGAGAAATGCAAAGGTTATGACATGAGCTGACAAGATCAAAAAAAAAATCAGAGGTTTTCTGATGCTTCATCTTCTGTTTGCAGGCATATGTAAGAATAAAAATAAGCCCCGTGGCATGAGTTATATATGGAGTATCTGCCTTTAGCTTGGAATTTCCTGGCATTTTTCAGCTGGTGACATAGACTTGATGTGATTAAACAAAGGCTTTTCTCCAAATTTAAAGTTTTTTTTTTTTTTTAAAAAAGCTGAATCTAATACTCTCTAACTTGTTTTTAAATGGGAGCAGATGCTTCTGTTCCATGAGCTGCCTTCCAGATTCTGAGAAATAAATGGAGAGTGGAGGCCTGTTTTGGTGGAGGCTAAGAAAACAGCCATATTTGCCTTTCAGAATTCCCTATTACACTCCCCCCTCCCCCATGGTCTTCCACAGGATGGGGCCAGGGCAGAGGATGGCTCCCTTTGAATTGGATTTCTCTTGGACTCACTTGGGGCAGTGCCCCGAGGACACACAGCCTTACAGCCAAGCTCACCCAGTGAGCTGCAGCAACACTCTCCCCAAGACAATATGGAAGGAGTGTGAGTGAATGAAGTGCATGTGAATTGGTGGATGTGGAGGACCACTTGAATGATCTCTAAGGTTCTTTCTAGACCGGACATTCCATGATGCTCTAACGAAGGAGTGATCTCTGCAAGGAGGCTTAACACAAGACACTGGGGCTGGCAGGGGTCTTGGAAGTGGCACTGAGCCTTTACAGGACTTGGTTTTCTATTGATAAAGACCAGGTTTCTCTAACGACTTTGTTTTTTATTTGAATCTATACTTATTTATCTATCAGACATGTTCTTTTGGACTTATTATTTATAAGTAAGTACTACCCACGGTTTGGCACATGTTTCAATTGTGTGTGCGTGTTTGTGTGTATGTGTGTGTTTGCTCATTATCCTGTTGTGACTATTCTAAAGTCTACCCCACTCATGATGTAACTTTTTACTAGTTAGTTCACAGATTCTTGACTTCATAGTCTTTAATGGCTATCATTACATATAGTAAGCAGTCTTAAAACTTTATGTTAAGAAAAGCATGAGGAATTAGAGATTGTTTTGTATTAAGAGAAACTTTTTTTTGTAATTGGTTTCACCGACCCTCACTTTTCTTAATACTTGTAAACCATCCATTTACTAAAGAAATTATGTGCAAAAATGTTACATCAGAAACTAGGGTGCTTTGAGAATTTAAACACCAAAGATCAAATGGTCTTTGACACTCACAGTTCAAGCAGAATAGTACTAATGTGTTAAAAGCTGCTACAGTTTACTTAAGGCTGTGCTTTAGTTTTGGACCTCTAAGAGCACTTGAAAGCCCCTCGAATATGAAACCTGGAAGTCCATGGAAGAAGCTTAACCCAACAACCCTGTCACAGACCATCTTTGACTCCATCAAATGTTGATAACCTTAAGAAATTAGCCATGGAAAAATAATTGTAATTTACCCCTAGTAGTCTTTAAAGAATGATGGGCCTGGAAGAGTTATAGACTCTGACCCAAAGGAACCAAAGTGGGAAGGTAGAGATGTTTTACAGAAGAGCAAGATAAAGTAGCAATAGTACATCAAATATGACATGCACTAGACTTAGTCACTTCTTTTAATGTTCCTAAGATCCTTTTCTTGGGGACTATTAGAGCAATTGTCCCAAATCTCCCCTATAATATCTTTAACTATGGACATGCCTATCTCTCTCCAATGCTCTTTTGGTTCCTCAAGGAAAGGAACATCATTGTTTATTTCTGTCCCCTCCATAACTTTGTTTTGAAGATTAAAATGCTGATCACTGACATTATTTAATCCTAGTCTCTGAACTATCTTGACTTGAAATTTTCGCTCCAAAGTGTAACGATCATCTCAAAGTTGGCATAGCACAACAGAACTCTTGCTTTCTCCCTCTACCTCTCCCAAGTCTGTTTCTTCCCCATTTCAAAAGCTGGCATAACCATCTACCAATTTCTCAGTGCAAACTCCAAAAGCTGTCCTTGATTCTTTTTGCCATTTACTCTGTCTTCTAGTTCTTCATCACTGCTTGCAAAGCTTACCCTGACATCACCAACTCTTCTGTCTCTCATGTGCGGTTTAGTTCAAGCCAGCTTGACGACTGTGGTGGCATATTCCAGCTTCCACGCTTGTCCTGGTTTCAACCCAAACCATTCCCACCTAGCAGCCAGAGTGAGCTTTTGAAAAGTTAAATCTGAATTTGCCTCATCTGTACTATATCCTCCACTGGATTTCTACTGCATTTTTTATAAAATCCCAAGTTATTCTCAAGGTTACAAGGCTCTGAGTGCCTTGGCTTGTCTTATTTCTTTGCCCTTACCTGGTACCACTCCACCACTGCTCACTGTGCTGTGGCCACGTGGGCCTTCTCTCTCTCTCTCTCTCTCTCTCTCTCTCTCTCTCTCTCTCTCT
>VBSM01000361.1:64046965-64081766 GCA_008086735.1 Cheirogaleus medius | reverse complement strand
ATACGTAACCATAATATTTGTACCCCCATAATATGCTGAAATAAAAAAAAACAGTTAAAAAAAAAAGAAGTAGAAAACAAAGTTCAAGGTCCATGTCTAGAACCTTAAGAATTCTCTTACTGTGCTTTGTTTTGCTTTGATCCAGCCCACACTGAGAGTACCTTGGTGGGCTGTTACAGTGTCACTGGGACCCCTTGGGGAATGGCCTGGGTGTATTTAGATGAGTTGCTCTGCTCTGCAGGCACACAGAGCCCCAGCCTTCAGAGGACACTCAGATCTATGTGCTTTAGGACACACTGAGATTCTGTCTCTGATCTTGAAAAGCTTGAAATACATTTGGGAAAGCATGACATGTACCCAAAAAAATGAAATAATTTTTTAAGGGAAGGAATTAAGAAATCTTACAATGTAACAATGTGTGTTAAAGTGTCAAGTAAGGGATAAAGACACTGATGACTTCTGAAGCCAAGAGAGATGACTATGAGTAACTGATCAGGGAAGTCTTCACCCACATTTACCAAGAGATGCAAAACCACAGGGGTTGTGGTGATGCTGGAACAAAATAACTTTTTTAATAAATTGGAACTAAATATTCAAGTTTGTTTTTTTTTTTTGCAAAGTACTGTAAGCTCCAAAGTTGAGCCACATTTAATTAGTAACAATTAATATAACTAATGTATTCTATAAATTTTAAAATAATGAACTAAGGGATACAATGTTCTTATATCATTGAATATTAAGATTTTTATAAGAAAAAAATAGCTTTCAGTCCTGTGTGCAGTTTTGCTCTCATTTTTAAAAATTATTCAGAACTTGATTTCTCAAATACAGATTACCTAGTTCCTCTATTTCTCTTTTCACATATATTGCTCTCCTTTTTCATTTCAGTAATCCAGAGATGATTCAACCTAGTCATTTTATTTGATTTCATTATTTTATTTTACTTTATTTTATTTTTCTAGTGTTTAGCAGCTCCAATGAAAATCTTGGAAACAGAGAAATTCAAGACTAATTGTTTAAACAAGATTTTCAGGTTATTTGGTGATTTTCATTGTCTGTGCCCTTGGTGTCATTTGAGATCTCCCATAATTGTGAATTGGGTCCTGACTTAGTTTACCTGGCAAGTTTTTGGAATGTACTGTGCACCTTTCTCCACAGATCTTCAGTACGATCTCTGGGCCTTTTCTAAGAGCTCCCTTTCAAAACTGCACGGGCTCTTTCATATCATTAGGAGTTACTGCTTTGCATGACATCTTCATACAACGTTCTCAGGACTATATTACTCAACTAATAAAATTTCCAAAAGAGAAATCTTATGACTTAAGAAAACACAAAGGAAATGCAGAATAAAGTGAGTTGTTTAATATAAGCTCTCCACTGAAAAAAGACAGTGAAAACCTGTTCTTTGATTATTTAGACAAATCCAAGATGTTTCAGTGTCTATTCATTTGCAGTTCTACAGTACAGAAATTTTTCTCGATGATTAGTGTGGGATTAGAGTTTCTAGGGTTGTCCCTGAATAAGACATTTGCGGGCTGAGTGGCTGTTACAGCTGAATTCTTTATCAGAAAGATTTCACTGGGCAGCTGAATATTTTATTGCCTTTTTTCAGTCTAGTTAACAAGGGAGAATAGTCCACTGAGAAATGCATAAATACATATTCGACTTATACTGTAGCAATTTAAAAAGTCTTTCTGGAAATGCCATGGGCATTTTATGGATTGTGAACTCTTTCAATTTTCAATTTAAAATTTATATCATAGCCATAAAAGTTTTGAAGACATTTGGAGAAAAAAAAAACACCTCACTTCTTCCTGAAAACTTACATCTGAAACTGGTTAGCCTCATGAAACTCCCCTTTATGAAGAGGAAAAAAATTATAAAATCTAGGGGTTTACAGTTGAATCAAGATCATTTATATCTTAAATCATATTTACTTATACCTGGCACATTCATCCTGACTTAAACATCTCTTTTACGATCCTCAAATCGTAAAGTGGTAAGAGCGGGGAGGGAGCAGAGCGCGCAGCCAGTGTATGTGTTTCTCCTGGCACGCTGCTGTGGCCGACTCCCCGGGGTAAGGGGAGGAGACTACTGGAGGCCTATGCTGGATGTACGACCTATCCATGTTGACAGCAGGCAACATCTTAAGGTGACCACGAAAATGCATCTTACTATCTTACCACAACTCGGGACAATTTGCTAGTTTCCAGTATTGTTCACTCTACACACTATAATACATTTTATTTATTTACATATAATATAATGATGTTTGTGTTTATTACGACTTCCTGGAAATAGCTAAAGCAAAAATTTTATTCATGTAGCAACACCATTTCATTTTTATGGGAGTTTCTTTTCTTTTGCGTGGTCCTTTATATACAAAGCGTACCTTGAAAATCAAAAATAAGCTTTGCACAACAAAGCCATTTATTGTAAGGGAATGCTCAAGGAAAATATTGAGCAACTATAATGGAATTTGCTTCCTGTTTTAATATAAACTGTGACTACCAAGACACACGGACACACACATGCATTTATATATATATTCACACACACGTATATACCTATACATATATATATATTCTCCCTCACACAAATACACACATATGTATGTGTGTATTTGTCTTTCTTCTTCTGCTCTATAGTAATGAAAATAAGGTAGACTTCAACTCAAGATATAGAAATGAATGTTTATTAATTTAAAACTTTGCTTGCTAATCTTAAATCATCATACATTAACCTAAAATGCAGGATCATTATATATTCCCACATGAATTCACATTATGAAGCTACAGATGATAGAGAGAAGGAACTATTTTGTTGTAAAACAGTTGATGTAAACAATCTTAACATTTCTATATTTCCAGGCTTTGAGAGATCTTTCAGTTCAGGGGTTCCTACACAGTGACAGGCTTACGTTTGAGTGGGAGGCAGGTCATTATTTCTATTATTTCTGTAATGCAAGAATTTTAGTCCTCCAATTTTCCAAACTTCTAGGGTCAACATTCCTTTCATTGTGAGTGACATCAATGGCCTTCTATTATACACATTTTTTTCATTCCCATCATTTCTAATATCTCTTATTAGATATTAGGCAATATGGACAATCTATAATTTCTATCTCAGATGTGAAGAAACTGGGACTCAGAAATTCAAAGTAAATGTTCCTGGTCACAGAGTGTTAAGAAAAAGCTGATATTTAAATATAGGTCTCTCTGATTATAAAACCCATGCCCTTCTCTTATGGGATGTTGCCAGAGACTTTTCCTTTGCTCCAAGTATTCTCAGTGCTTTAAATATTTAATCATCCTCCAACATCTGTCTGAATGCACTCCAATATTTTCTAAGTCCTGCTTGAGAGTAGAGTCTGGACCTACTCAGAACCCTCTGAGAAAGGCCAGGGCCGTCTCTGGAAGACATTGGCTACCTGGGGAAGAGCACGCCAGATGACACAATGCTCCAGACATTTTCGGTGAGATGTGCTTCAGACGAACATCAAGTGGAGCATCACGGGAATGGATACCCCATCAGCAGTCTGTGACCCAAGGAGTGCAGGAACGTCAGCTTTGGCCACTGCATCTGCAACTCTGTGTGGATCCAGGAGGGTCCAGGCTGGGCCTAAAGGAAACTGAGACTTCGTTGGGTTTGTCTAATAAGGTTGAGGTGTTGGTGGGCCACCATGTGATTTCCACTTGGATTTATTTGGCTTAAGGGGAGGGTGGAGGCATTAGCATTAGAACCTTTATGTAGCAACATGTTATCCTAACCTCCCTGTTGCTGAACTGGGGCAGGTGGAGGGTGAGGCTGAAGAAGCTAGAAGGTCTCTGTGAGATCACAAGAGGGAGGGATAAAGGGATATGCAGGTACTCAATGTGACGTGGTGTGGGTCAGAATGATCTCCTCACCTCTGTGGGGAGGATAGCACGCTCTGGTTCTGGTATGCTGCGGCTGGCAGTGTTGGGTGTGTCCGGGCCTGTTTCATCAGCAGTGGTGGCACAGTGGCACATTGGTGAGGGACATAGAAGCATGAAAAAAAATGCCCAAGAGCCCGTAGCCATCAGATGGGCACACCCAAGACAGCTCCTCATACTTGCAGAGATGTCCAGGGGAGTCTTTGCAGGGGCTTCATTGATGTGTGGGGGGGGGAGGCCAGATTTGGGTTACTATTTCCACTTAGCCTGACCACATCTGTATCCATGGTACAGTAAGCCTGGGGAACATTGGCCTCATCATTAATGGAGGTGGTTTCTCTAGTCAAAAGGCTGTATTCTAAGTGCCTGCTCAACCCAATTTCAGGCCCATAGACTCAGGCTATAAAGGGTTGCCTCATTTTCTACTTCTTACAGGTGACTTGAGTTGGGGCCTAAGAAATTGCTAGAAGATTTACTTCATTCTAACTAATTCAGTGTATATTTTGTGGTTGCATTTTGAAGGTAAGGGCTTATACCAGGGACATTCACTGTAACCCAACTGGATGTGCAGGAGTTCCATAAAGCAAGCATGGTGCAAGGGGCAGAACATAGTTCTAAAACCAAAAAGACCTCTGTTTGTATTTCAGCATGTGTTATTTTTGGCAAAAAAATCTAATGTCTCTGGGCTCCAGTTCTCTCAACTGTGAAATGAGAATAATATTTTATGAATGCAAAATTGGGACATAAAGTCTACCCAGGGATTCCTGTGGTATTTCCAGGCATGAAAAACAAACTAGCTCATAGAGATTGGACACTATAATGCTTGATTTGTTTGGAGGATGGGAATCAAGTGAATATGATAGAATGGCTTCAGATATTTAAAGCAAAGATTCCTCTAGACCATTTTGAATGACTTAAGCATAGAACCTTCCTATTGGTAGCGGGGTGAGGATCAAATAAGACAACGAATGAGGAGGCTCTTTTAAAAAGGTAAAACACCAAATAAATATTGGCCATTCTCATTATTATATTATATTTCACTTCCCTGTATAAATCTAGACATTTACTTTGTATTTTAACCCACATGGCTACCTTGCAAACTTGACACTCGCAGACCTGTTCTCATGTTTATGGAAGAATCTGACTTTCTGCAGCTTCTGAGCAAACCATTTCCCCACTTCTCCAGGCCCTGGAGATTAGCACTGAAGGGTGCGATATTCCACGTGCTTCTGGGGGTGCCCCTTTCCATGAGGCTCCCTGCTTTCCAGTTCTTGAATTCATATGAAATATGGCCCAAAGAAAAGTCTGTCTCATTTGTGACCTTTCTCTTTGCTTACATTTAGAAACATGTTTATATTATTTAAAATATATTCCCTCATTTTTACATACCATGGGCTTGACCCCCCCAAAAAACCCCAGCAGTTTCTAGGCCTTCTTGCCCAAGACTACATCACATGCCCTTTCTCTGTGTTTGGGTCCTTCTTGCCCTGCACGTCTTCCTGTTCCTGCATCCCGTGGAGTGTAGAGACATTAACACTATCTTGACATGGTGGGGTAGTGACAGCCTGAGGAAGCAGGGTGGATGTCAGGCATGTTCATCTGGAATTAAAATATCATCAAGTAGAAGGAGGAAAGAAAAGAATGAAGCTCACAGGCCAATCTCCACCATTATTTTTCCTTCCAAAGCAAAGAAATAAGGCCTGATTCAGGGGACCCAGGCTTCTGTTCCGGTCCCTAGTGGGCTAGTAAACAGCTCAAGGGATAATGAAAGTTTGGGCTAAAATAACCTGTAAACTATGGCCAAAAAATACGTACTGGTGGTCCTCCTCTAGCTCCCCCATAGTTAATCCCTGGAAACCAAAACCTTAGCATTGAAGTAATTACTGGCTAGAGAGTTGGGAAGTTTATTAAGAATTCAAATAAACCAGAGGATTCTAGGGTCATCTCTACATTGCAGAGGAAGGACCTACCATTTTCTGGCCACAGGTTGCCATTGGTGATCACAGGTGCTGGGACCTCTAGTACGTGCTCTGCAGTATTACTCAGTTCCTGCTTCTCCTCTGTCTTCTGCTCTCCCTGCAGAAAAGAGTTTCCACTGCTTATCTGGTGTTTTTAAGACACTGAGGCCATTAATCTTGTCTGCTTTCTGTCCTATGCCTTAAGTAACTGGAAGTTGCTAGGAGTATGTCAGAATACATTAACAAAGGAAATACCACTACGTCTGCAGTTCTTGCCTTTGATTGATTTTTTCTTTTTTTCAATTCAAAATTCTACCTTTTGGTTAAGAGGGACAAAAATATAGTTAGATAGAAGGAGTAAATTTTAGTATTCAATAGTACAGTAGGGAAATTATAGTCAATAATAGTTTATTGCATATTTCAAAATAGCTAGAAGAGAAAATTTGTAATGTTCCCAACACAAAGAAAAGATAAATGTTTGAAGTTATAGATATCCCACTTACCCTGATTTGATCATTATACATTGTATACAGGTATAAAAAAACCCCATGTACCCCCAAAATATGCACAACTATTATATATCAATAAAAATAAACATATAAACAAACAAACAAAAAACAAAAAATAAAAAATCCCCCAAATTTCACTTTGCAGTTTTATGTAGAAGAGCTTGTTTTCCAATCATCTGTTTGAGGCCTTAAATATTTAATAGAGTGTAGCTTCAATCATTTCATTAGAAATTCCACTGATGTTTGAGACGTTTATCTAGCCTACGTCCTGTTGACCCACTATCAATCTACCAAAAATGTTGAATGAGACTGAATATGTGTGTGGGTGGAATCCAACATTGTGTGTCTTTCTTCTTGGTTCCAGAGAGCATGTGAAGTCCCCAGACGCATTTTTAAAGTTACATCATTTTTGTATTTCAATAGATTTAGGGGGTACAAGTAGCTTTTTGTTACATGGATGAATTGTATAGTGGTGAAGTCAGGGCTTTTAGCGTACCCATCACGCGAACAGTGTACATTGTACCCAATAAGTGATTTTTCATTCCTCACCTCCCTCCCATCTTCTCCCTTCTGAGTCTCCAGTTTTTAACACACATTCCTCACAACCGGACTAAAAGGAATAATGCATACTTAGGATACCCGACAGCACACATTCAGGTATATGGGGAGAAACCTGTGGTCAGACTATGGCAGATGATTGTAGGATAAAAATGAAACGCCTCTTTATTTCAGTTATACTTCATGTTGAAAAAAAATTCAAGTCTCCCTTTTTTTCTAAGGCAGGGTGCTCAACTTAACATTTAGTATGAGACGGTATTCTGAGAAATATCAATTCTTCCAGAAACTGAATTTTCAGAATTTCATGTCCAGATGAGTTTAGGAAGCACTGTTGCACAAAGCCAATCACACTTCTTCACTGCTGGAATTTTCCAGACTCCAATAAGCTAATATTTAATAGGTTCTGTGAATTCCTCAGTAGGGAAAGACAGGTCCTACATACTCTCCTTTTTCTATAGGGTCATTTTTAGAGCCAGAAAAAACACTTTGAAAAATGTGGGCTACCTCATTGGAGAGCCTCTTATTAAGAGTGACTCACTCAGGCAGATTACAGGATCAAGACAGCTAACAGAAGAGCCACATTTTCCCATTGAAATCGCTGGCTAAATAGACAGCAGCAGGACTCTTCACAGCTAAGTCTAGAAGTGATTTAGGTGTAAATTAAATGGGTTCCAAAACTTGTATGCCTGTAGTCTCAGTATTAGAACAAATGCCTCTTAGATACGAGATACTGATTTTGTGTTCATAACAACTTCTTAGAAAATCAAGCTTTTAAACTAAAATGTACACAAGAACTTAACTGTCTCCTCCTTGGGAGATTTAGGTAACATAGAGGATGGTGTAGGATGTTTCCAGATGGTGATATCAGAAGAGAAGAATTAGCTTGATGTACGGCAGCAGGATTTAGGAATGATTTCTTGACATAGAAGTCAGTCCCTTGGCTTGAAAGCCCCTAACGTTTCCAGGGCTCTGTGCTGGTGCATATACTTTCTTGGCTGAGATGTGGGATTTCATTTCTTATTTTCTTCTTATTATTTTATTTATTTATTTATTTATTTGAGACTGGGTTTCACTCTGTTGCCCAAGCTGGTGTTCAGCTCACTGACCATAGCTCACTGTAACCTCAAACTGGTGGGCTTCAGTGATCCTTCTGCCTCAGCTTCCTGAGTAGCTGAGACTACAGGCATGTACCACCATGTCTGGCTAATTAAAAAAAAATTGGGGAGGGGGAAATGGAGGTCTCACTGAGTTGCCCAGGCTTATCTTAAACTTCTGGCCTGAAGACATCCTTCCACCTTGGCTTCTGAAAGTGCTGGGATTACAGGCAAGAGCCACTGCACCCATTTGAGATGTGGGATTTCCAAATTCTCCTTGATGCCTGGTTAGAAAGACTTCCCCACAGGTGCTGTCTGCCAGCCTGGGCTAAAGGGTCACCTGCTGGGAAATTTCCAAGCATAGCTTTAGGCCCCCAAAAAGCCTCAGTGGTGTCAAAATACAGATGAAGAGAAAGTTTATTTTAAAAGTCCTTTATTTAAGACATTTTAATGCAAAAACAATGATAATTAAGAAGCATTCAGAAAATCAGGCAAATGTACTCTTTAAAACAATACAGGAGGGAGAATTCCACATCTTCTTCCCCTCTCTAAGGATGGGACTTTGAGAGGCATAAACAGGGCTGGGTTTGGAGACAGTGTGATAATTCAAGTTAGGGGTACCAATGGAAGCTGGGGAGTGCTCTCCCTGGGCCCTGCAGCGGGAAGCCTCAGAGAAAGACAATGTTCCCCATCGGATAGTTTTAAAGACTCTGGGTACAAAACCAGAAATTTATTGGAGGAAAAGCCAGGAAAATCGCCTACATCTTCAACCTCTCTAGTTTCTCATTACAGTTTTCTATTTTTTTCCCTCACAGGTCATAAAACATAATGCAAAAACAAGATGGATTGTAAAAAAGCATGATCCAGGTATGTAACTAATTCCTATAATTTAAGACCTTTAGACTTCCTTGAAATCTATCTTTCACTTTATTATGTGAAACATTAAGGTCATATAAAAACTAGGCTTTACAAATAGTTTTTAATTAGCTAAAGTTGTGACTATTACCAATAATCATAATGACTAATGTCATTTTTAAAACCACTGAAGATGTGTTTTATGTTTTTCCAGAGGTTAGTACTATAAGTGATTGCAAGCACCACATGTTCAAGTTTTTAGTACTGAAAATAATTGTAATAAATGTAATAAATGTTATAATTAAAGATTACAATTCTGTTTAATATCTTTAAAGGAAATCAAGAGAACACTTTAATACATTTGCTTATCATTTTTCATTGATCTTTCTAAGTGCAAAAACTTGAAATGCTATTGACATCTAAGAATAAGTAATACAAGTATGTTTGGATTGCTACACATTTCACACTTTAGCCAGTGAGTATATTGCATGTGATTCCTAGTCAAGGGATAAGGAATATTCAAATTGATGGGCAATTTTATTTTAAAGGTAAGCATAACATCAAGAGCATGACACATCTTAGAATTGTTTTTATATTACTCAAGAAGTCCTGAACCAGGCTTGGGTAAGTGTGCAGGAGACAGAGAAAGACAGTCTAAGGGCCATCCTTTGAGGCCTTTATGGCACAGTTGGGGAAAGAAACGTGAGTCCATGGGCAGGAAAATTATTAACAAAAAAGTAAATGTAAAAAGCCAGATGAATAATAAAGATTTAATTCATTAACAAAGTTCAGATGAAAGAGAGAGAGAGGGAGGGAAAGAGAGAACTTCACAGCAGTGGCAGAATCTGAACCTGACACTGAAGCACGGGTAAGATTGCATTAGTTGGAGAGGACTTCTCCAACTTTTTGCACGAGAAAGAGAGAATGGTATGAAAAAGATTGCAACAAAAAGACATGATCGCTCTAATTCAGGGGCTAATGAATAATGCAGTTTGTTTGGAGCCAAGAATTTCTATGGGTCAAGGAATGAAGAGCTACAGAGCTGAAAAGGAAAGATGAGGCTGGATTATGGAGGGCTTTGAGTACCAGACCAAATGTGAACTTTCTAACATAAGATTTGAGAGCACAGGGATATGATGATCTCAGCTGTTTAGGGAAGAGTGAGCACTATATGGGAGAGGAAGGCAGAGGGTACAGCCAGCAGATGACTGGTGCTAGCTGATAAGCTTCCGGACCGGTGAGCTAGGTAGTGATAGTGGGAGAGAACCAGGAGAACCGGAGAGCAGAGTGTGGTTGAAAGCTGGAGAGAGGAATCTCTGATGATCTGATGACTCTTTCAGACAGTGCCATGAGCTGATTTGCTTTTTTTTAAATTGCCTTTCAGTGCCTTAGGAATTAAAATTTCAGTGCATTTTAGAGTTAGCACATTCACTGGACCTTAGGGCTGGAAGTGCAATCAAGTGACTTTGGATCAGGTTCTCTGTTTTCGTGAAGTTTGTTTATCCCTGTTTTATAGACATGGTAATTAAAAACCAGGAAGACTGAGAAGAAATCTCATTTGCAGCAACACAATAAGTGATATAAGTGGTAGACCTGGAAAAGGAAGACAGTTCTTTGGGCTCTTGAAGCAAGGCCCTGCCACATTGCCTTTCCCCAGCAGAGGAGTTATTACAGTTGTGAGCAAAGGTCTTAGGTTGCTTTTTAAAATGTGTGAATATCAGTGTCTGGTATTTTATTACAATAACTTAAAACATAGAATTAAAATCACAGCATGCACAGCTGCATATTTCCCTTCCAATGCAATGCTTTTGCATACCAAAAGGATTTGAGGACAGTTTTCTATTTCAAACTTTTTTTTTAGCAACTTCATGAAAACTTAGTTTAGTGATAAGTGATAAATAGCTTTATATTAACAAGTCCTAACTATTTCTAAGTGAATTCTTTTTGAAAAAGGTAAAAGAAAAAACTCAATCTTAAGAAATGAATATGTGAAATAACTTTTGAATTTCTTTAAGGATTCTTTGCCATGTTTTCATATTATTATGACCTCAATATCCTGTTTTAGGAACGCTTATTTAACTAGTTACATTTTAGTTTTATGGGGGAGCAATGAATGTAAAAGGCACATAAAAGCCACAGCCAAATGGTTGACATCTGACCTTTAATCATTTCTTGGACTCTCTTTTAGTAACATACCACCTCCTCTTCCACACATACACACACACACACACACACACACACACAATGTGTATCAACCCACTTTCTAATTTACCAAATATCATGATGTTGCTTAAAAAAAGAAATTGCTTACTTACTTGACCCCGGTTTGCCTTTTGTTTCTCCTCACCTTTTTTAAAAACATTTTTATTATTTTCTGATATTTGACCCTACAAATTACCACTTCCATTGTGATTAAAGTTAAGATTAGAGCCTCAGGAATAGGTGTTAAGAGGAGATTTATCAGACTCTCATGAGACCAAAATTTAGCTAAGAAGTTTGTTTTGAATTTTGAAACTTCATTATCACATATAATATAGTTCTTAATTTTTACCAATATATAAATAATTATCTAACTAAACATAAATACGTATACACACATATGTATACGTATATATTATACTTATATGTATATGGCAAGAAATACAGATAGAATCAGTAATTAATAAGAAAAGACTTCAAAAGAGGCCTGTTCACCAATCACTTGACAGAAATGAAGGTTGGAGGACATGGCTTAGGTTACACGGCTACTGAGGGCGGACTAGAGCAAGAGCAGAGCAGTTCTGGGGACCAGCTCTATTCACTTGCACTATGCCCCCAAATGTGACATCACTGTCAGAAAGAAAATATTGTGCCTCCAACATACAAAAATTGAACTGGAATGTCAAAGTGTTCATGGCAAATCTGGAAATAAAGCCTATCCTTGAAGCACCTTTCTTGATTGCTCCCCCTATTTCCAAAACTTGCAATGATGTGTGGCCTCACAACACCCCCCTCTGCCTTGTTTTGTCTTCACAGAATGAGAAAGGGTAGGAAAATCTGGAAACCTGACCCAACTCAGTCAATAAAAAGGCTTTTGTCTGTGAACCTGACCACAACTGACTCATTAACAGCTGATTGAAAGATTTTTGTCAGGAACTCCCCCTTTCCCCTCTGTAGAAATAAACAATTTGAAGCAAAACTGAAGTATAAGATGGAATGAATTCCCGCTTCAAAACAGTGCTGTCCACCACATGTAAAGGTGTTTATTTCCTCATGACAAAACATTTGTTATGGATTTACTTCCATAAGTATCCCCTTAATTAAATCCACCATTTGTTTTGTCAGAAGTGAAGCAGGAAAAATTCCTTATAAAATGTTTTTAGTGCATCCTGAAGTTATAGTCCAATTAGTTAAAAAAAAAAAACCCTTAACTTTGTATTTCTAGCACATGAATCATTATGCCCTATATTAATTTCAGGCAGTGTTGTATTTTCATTTATTACATTAAAGTTCAAAAAGTTAGTAATTCAATTTTAAATGTTTATCATTTATTCTTTCTTACTAAAGTACTAATATTTTTAAAAAATTGCTTACTATGTGTGCATTGGATTTCATTTCCATAGTAATCTTCCCTAAGAAGCATTCATAATGTTTGACCTTTTAATAAGTGACTTCAATTCAAATTAGAAAAAAAATAGTGGCATTAAACTGTAGTCACCCTTTATTAATATGCCACTTAAAATCAAGCAAAATGCCAGAATCAAAAATTCTGACAATGAAAATTCATCCTAATCACCTTTGTTTCTGCCCTTTGTAAGAACTGCGAGAAAACTGGGACATGTTCTATGTTACATATTCTGAAATATAGCCGCTAGCACCCATCTGTGAAGTTAAAAGTCTTTTCACCATATCTACTTTTTATATTTAAAAAAGGTATGGGTCTTCTGCCTCTCTAGCTTGAGGTGTGAGAGGCCCCAAAGATGAAAAACATGTATCATCACTAAGGGCTTGGAATTCTAGAGACAATCTCATTCAGAGGGAAGTGCATAATAAATCACATTTGGTCATGGTGCTGGTAGCGGTGCGATATTTAAAATTAGCGTCAAGTCACTCTTGTGCAACCCTCACAAATGTTTCAGTATTAATCTTCAACTGCCTTATAATTGCCTATATTCCTTTAAGAGTCTACTACTCTATTCTATTTCACTTGGTAAAAACAAGACCTAAACCCTCAGTCCTCTCAAAGCAGCATGGGCAAGTGATTCAGATCAAGGGCTTGATTAACAGACTCTTTGCAGTTCTGCTCTAACAAGTCAAGCATTTCCTGGAAACCCGCCCACAGACTGTGGGACTATTTTTAGTAGCTCACCTCCCAGTAAATGCAGCTATTAGATATCCAGATATCCCTGCCCCTTTCAGATGCAGTAAAATAGAACATAAAAGGGTGTAATTGAATGATTACAGCTAAGAACTGTAATCAGGAGCCATAGGGTCTCTCTCTTTCCCTTGAGTGCTCTGGGACAGCCCCAGGAGGGCCTTTTCCCTCCCCATTGCCTGGGGAAACCTGCGTGCAGAGCAAGGGCCTGTGCTGGTGCCCTGTGCTTGCAGTGTAACCTCAGAAAAAGGGGCACTATTGAGATTATTTTCTTTTCATACATGTAGGGTAGAAAGGAAGGGAAAGGGAATTCACATCTTTGGACAGCAATTATGTGCCAGGTCCTGTGTATTCATGTAATTATCATAACAGCCATATGAGGTAGGTAGGTACGTAGGTATCATTATCCTATTTTACCAATGAGTGAAGTTTACTGCTATGGTCTAAATGTTTGTGTCTCCCACCAACATTCGTATGTTGAAACCTAATCACCAATGTTATGAAAAGTCCAGAGTCTGCACTTTTCATTATAACGTGGTGTCATGTGCATTGTATTGACCCATGAACTAGTAGGGCCATGATGCAGTGTGACAGGGTTCCTGACCTCACACAACTTTTAGATTATTGAAGACAAGCTTTTTAATATTACCATATCTTCACTAATAACTCCGTGTTTATCAGAAGCCATTCATTATGTTTGTATATTTTTAAATACTAAATGCCAAATGAATGACACAGATCACCCTGTCATATCACAATGCTTGTGGTACATGCCTGTGGAATATATTGATATTTACCTTCTTAAATATCCATCTCATTCTCATTTTCTCCAATGGGATGGGCAGCCTTGCAAGGACTGTCTTGCAGCTCCTTAAAGCCCCAGCACCTGGCCCATTGTAAACACAAATACTGTGCTTCATGACTGAAGTTGTCAATCCGAAAACAGAACATTCAGGGAAGGGGAGGTCACTGGGAGTTGCATTGCAGGCCTGGAAGGCTCTATGAGCTTTGAACTAGGGCTTGAGGATGGGCTAGAAGGCTTGAAAAAATGAAAGAGAAAGAGAAAGGGTATTTCAGGTGTGGGAAACAAATGGAAGTTTTGAGAGGAAAGCAAAGAGACTTGGTTGTCTGGATTGCACCATATTAGAGGAACACCAGATGAGAAATTCAAGATTATGAAGTTTTTAATGTTGAGCTGGGGAGATGTCAATTGGTGCGTATTTCATAAAATAAGTGCAGGCTCCTAACCTGGTGCCACAGGGCAAGGACCTTACTCTTGGTGCCACATGGAGGCTGAGTGTTCATTCTGGGATCATGAATTGGACCAGAAACTCATCTTCTGCTTGAACAGGAGGGCACTGTGGTCATTTGACAAAGAGTCTTTTTATCAGCTACTGGCCAATTTTTACCTGACTTGAAAGGACACTGGAAGTCCTTAGGGGGTTCTGAGAAGGAAAGAACTATGGGAAGGTGGTTAAGTAAAATGTGAAGGGATATTTTCTCATCATCGAGGAAGAAAAAGAAAAGGTAAGACTCACAGGGGAAATAGGTCTTGAGGAATGTAAGACAATGTTTCAAAACTACGGAGAGTGCCTGCTATCTCTTGTGACTCTCTCAACATCATGGACTATTTAGGCAGTAGATACAGAAACAGCGAGCAATGACAAAAAATGAATTTTTAATGGCTGTTTATCTCATTAAGCAAAGTATTTTTCTGCCTTTCCTCAGACTCTATAAGTTTTCAAGCTGAAAAAATAAAGCATATAAAACTTTACAAATTTGTGAAGGGCAAAGACTACATTTTCTTTGAATTCCAACAGCATCTACTGTAAGAATGGTTAATTAAATATGAGAAGATACACCATCAACAGAGCAAGGGCCCTCAGTAGCTGGCCAACATTAGCAGTTCAGTAAGACAGCGTGAAGGTGAGAGTCTAAGTGCCTGAAATAATACTGATTGTGGTACTCATAGGCCTTCAGGGCTTCTTGAGAAGGAAATTTACTTTTTGACAACTTCCTGAGATTAAACCATTTTAGAACCAAAATTATTTTGAACATTTTGCACATAGGCTTTTAAAAAAAATTGTACAAGTTCATGTGTTGTTATAATTAATGACTTACCCATATGGAAGGCACCCTTCCATTTAAACCTTGAAATATGAACATGATTCTGAAAGTAATCTGTAAGTGGGAAAAAATATCTTAAAACCTATGCATGTTTTTGTTTTGGAAAGGGCTTTATTCAGGATCCTAAGCCTGGCACTATGTATGAAATGATAGCATTTAAAAGAAGCCTATATTTTAAAAGGATACACTTAGAGATGTATCCAGCACAGGAAGAAATCAGAAATTATATCAGTCCAAGGCAAAATGGATATCCACTTCTTTTATTTTTTCTCATAAAAATTGCATGTATTTAAGGTATACAATACAACGTAATGCTTTGATATACATATCCATAGTGAAATAATTGCTACAGACAAGCAAATTAACATATCCATCTCCTCATAGAGTGTGTGTGTGTGTATGTGTGTGTATGTGCATGGTAAGAGCACTTGAAGCCTACTCTCTTAGCACATGTTCAGTATTGCAGTACAGTATACTCAGTACATGATACAATATTAACTATAGTCCTCAGGCTGTACATTAGATCTATAGACTTATTCATCCTACATAACAGTAACTTTGTACCCTTGGACCAGCATCTCTCCATTTCCCCCACCTCCATGGCCCTGGTAACCACTGTTTTCCTCTCTGCTTCCATGTATCGGACTTATATCTATACTTATATGTAGATTCTGCATATAAGTGAGATCATGCACTTCTTAACAACTCTTGAAGGCATCAGTATCATTGGAGCTATATCAGTTAACACGGGCTAGCTTATGCCATGGTACCAAAGTACCCTAGCATCTCAGTGCCTTGGAACAGCAAAGGTGGATTTCTTGGTCATAGTGTGTGTCAGCTGTGGGTTGGCTGCGGGCTCTGATCTGCACTGTTGGGGCCCTCAGCTCAGGTGGAGCATCCCTACCTGGAGACATGCCAGTGACTAGAGCAGAAAAGGAAAAGGAGAAGCAAAGCACAAAATGACTCTTCAGGCTTCTGCATGGAAATAATCACACTGCTTCTGCTTATTATTGGTCATTGTAAATCACATGCCAAGCCTCACTTCAAAGGATCAGCAAAGTATTTAATATAACCCTCTCCCAGTGAGGACAGCAGATATTGGTAACTAGTAACACAGTCTATCATACAGGCCTGTAAGTAATTGACGCTTTAGAATTAAGTTATCTGAATAATGAAAAAAAAAAAGTTAAATGATGCCTATGTACTTCATTCAACAACTGTTTATTAGATTCTTTAAATATCAGACAGTGTACTAAGTACTATTTAATAAGGCAGATAAATGGATAGTATATATCTACTAAGTGTTTGCTTTTAAAGGAATACATTTTGTTTTCCTGAAAAAAGGACGTGTTTGAGTTAACTAATTTCCCAAAGACAAAGCAAGTTACAATATGGCCTGTATTAGTCCTCTATTGCTGCCTTACAAATGACCACAAGATTAGTATTTATTATCTCACAGGTTTCTGTTGGTCGGAGTCTTGGCATGACATAACTGGATTCTCTGCTCAGGGTCTCACCAGGGTAAATCAAGGTGTCAGCTCAGGCTGTGGTTCTCATCTGAGTCCTGGGGTCCTCTCTCAAGCTCACTGATTGTTGGCAGAATCCATTTCCTTGTGGTTGTAGGACTGAGGTCCTGTTCTCTTGCTGGTCGTAGGCTAAGAACCTCTCCCAGCTCCTAGAGCCCACCCTTCATCTCTTACCATGTGGCCACCACAGGCAATTCACAACGTGGATGTCTGCTTTCTTCCAGGTCAGCTGGAGCTTGTATCTCCCTCGGACTCCCTCTTCCTCTTCAACCAGCTGGAGAAAAATCTCTGCTTTTAAAACGCTCAGTTGATTAGATCAAGCCCACCAGGTAATAGCTCTAATTTAAGGACAGCTGATGTGGGACCTTAGTCACATCTCCAAAATCCCTTCACAGCAGTAACTAGAATAGCATTTGATTAAATTGATTAAATTAGTGGTATAAAATATGTTTAGACCTGAGGCTGGGAAACTTGGAGGTCTCTTAGAATTCTATCACGGGGCCCCACTGCAAAATGGTGGGTGTTAGTGTAGGGGAGAAAAAGTAATATTTTTTTCCTTACCCATCACAAGGTTCGTGGCTGAGACACATATAACAAAAGAAAGCATAGAGAAAAGCATATGTATATTTTTAATATGTTTTATGTGACATGGGAGCCTTCAGAAGTGGAGACCCAAAGAAACAGGGAAAACTGTGTATTTTTTAGACAGTTGTGCAGCAGTATGATTGGAGGACAAAATAGTATATGGTATTAAACGGGGGCGGGGAGGGACTTAACAAGGCCTGTTTGTTCAGATTCTTCTTGGTGTCTCTGTGACTCTGAGAATAAAGACATTCCTTTCTCCAGGTATCAGGAGGACCCCTCTAACCCTATTTGTAGTTTTAGGGTTTTATGACCTATTTTCAGGGGAAGGTCAGCTAAGTTTTGTGGCCTGCTTTAGGAGAGAAACAACGAGGGGAATTCTTCCAGGTCTGCTTCTGCTGTTTTCTCCAATGCTTAGGATGCCAATTTTTGGCATAGCATGCCCTGAGCTCTGTCATTAGTTTGATTTGCCTGTGGAAAGACTGATGAGATGGTATCTGTTCTAGAGTCATGTTGTTCTCCTGGGTAAGAACTGGAATTAGTAGGAAGAGTCTCTAACTGAGGTCATTCATGATGGGGTTTGCTTAGAGACTGGTAAAACCCTGGTTCTATGCTTACGCCATGGCTTCCTTAAGAGTAACACTGAATTTATGAATCCCTTAAATTCCAAGAGGGTCACTGCAGTGGTCAGAGTCCTCGCAAGAAACAATGTTCTCAAACTGTGTAATTGGAGAGAGTTTAATCAAGGGTCATTTTTTATTTACAAAGGTGAGGGCAGAGTTTAGGGAGCCCAACAAGGGATCATGCAGTACCTCTCCTAGGTTGAAAAGGGGAGAAGGGGAGAGTGTGGCTGGGAACCTGAACAGGGAAGGTGTGTGGAAAGGGCCCCTGATAGGAACTATAGCCTTGGTAGAAAGAAGCCACCAATTCATGAAAACTGGATAGGGAAGTTGGGGGAATAAATAGCCTGAACTCTTTCCTTCCAATCTTCTTATCTCTAGCCAAGAGGGCAAAAGAGCCTGTTGGTCTTGTTCTCAGAGGTCAGCTTCATGGGGCAAGAATATGAAGGAGGAAAGTAGAAAGGAGATATAAAAAGTAAACAAGAGATGCTCACTGTTCAAAGATCTAGTTACTGTGCAATTTGCAGAAGACTGAAATACCAGGAAACAGACTAATAGCATTTGCAGTCCAGTCACCAAAGATACGTTTGTTGGCTGTGGTCAGGCTCTGTTGTGACTCACAGATGACACCTTTTCCCTCCTCATCTGTGCTTCATAGAGTATTTTAGCTAGCTTGGTTATAACACTATCCCATATGTGCTACCATGTATGTGTATGTCTGTCTTTCCTGTTATTTCATGAGCTTCCTGAGAGCAAGGGCCATGTCTTACTCATCTTCATACAAACAGTACCTATGTGCTTGGCCCCTAGTAGGTGATTAACAAATGCTTGTGGAATTATTATATAAATACATGAAATCAGTGGTGAACAAATTGGGTAACAGGTGCATAAACAAATATACAGTATTCTTATTGCTCTCTAAGATGGTCTATTACATAAGGACTGATGGAGTTAGAGGATTCATTTACCCGTTGCTACAACAAATCTCTTGATACTATGAAAACTTGATGTTTCACTTTCATTTTCTACTTAAAAGCCATCAATTTCAAGTTATACTACATGTTCTATTTCATGAGCACTGAAATCTGTCAAGAGAGAAGGAGGAACAGCAAACGCGAGACAACTGAGACAGCTCAGAGCTACTAGTAATCAAACTACAGTTGGCTGGCTGTTGAGTTCAACGGCCGTGGGATAAGATGTGATGTCTTACCTTCCTGCTAATGGCATGTGTGGTTCTAGCTGCCAAACAGGGAGTGGAGTATGCTCAGTTTATGGAAAAACTGTTTTCTTCTGTCTCACTTTTTGACATTTTCAAAGCGCTAGGTAAGGATAAATGTGGTCAGCTTGATTTATAATTGCTTTGGTTCACACAGAATCATATGCTGAAGAATCACAAGGACTGACAGTCAGGGGAAAAATGTAAATGTCATAATTTTGTTAATTATTTTAGCATGTGTTCCTTCCACATGTCTGAAAACAAATGTAATTGAGGGTTGTGGTTTCTGGGGCATGGCCAAAAGTACAATGTGACTAACAACTGAGGAAAATATCATGGGATGTCATGTGGTGGATCATCTTTTATATTTATTTTTCTCCTTCTAAAGTGAAGATTTTCCAGTTTTTAAAGATGTTACCAGAGTATGACAAGAAGAATTATACAAATTAAATCCTTGGATTGGTATTTTGTACCAAATTAAAAAAATAACATATAAAATGCACTTTTAAGTTCTGTGGCTATTTCATTCTATCCTACAGTTTTCTATTTCAAAAACTGGATTGGCAAACAACAAAACAGTTTTTTCAACTCTTTAAACATTTCAATGATGATAAGGGTCTTTCTCAAGCAAACAAATCTCAGGAAATTCAAATACTAATAAAAAACCATAATCTCCCTTTACCTGTTGCTCCAAAGCATAATAACCCTATTGAGAACTCCTGAAACAAGTGGGCGATCTGACCCCCAAGGCTTCATATACTATTTCTTATTTTTATGACAGGAATTTCATGATTCCAAGGCAAGGTTCAAAAACAGTCTATTTTCCCTCGTAAGCAAGTGATCAGGTTGCTGCATGAACAAAGCAAAAGGCTGAGCTCACATGGAACAGTCTTGAAATCTTCCCGGTTTGGGATGGACTGCAAATGCTATTAGTCTGTTTCCTGGTATTTCAGTCTTCTGCGAATTGCACAGTAACTAGATCTTTGAACAGTGAGCATCTGGTGGCCAGAACCCACAAAACTTTCCCATATTATGCAGAAACTTCTGCTAGTTTTGAAGCTGTTCTCTCATTGTTTTATACTATTCTTTCTTCTTGTTCTCTCTCCACATGTTTGGGTTCCACAAATATTTTTGTGACATATAAGACTGACTGTGCATAGGTAACTAAACTGATCATCCATGGGTCCAGAAAGTCATGGTAAGCAGCTGGTGATGTGGTCCCCATTCCCTGACACACCCACCCCCTCCCCCAACCCTGCTGACTGGCACCGTAGCTGCTGACTGTGAACTGCAGGAGCAGATGGAAAATGTGTTCTACCCGTGGACAGAGGAAAGGTTCTGACGTGTAACTGAGAGAAATGCCAGGCAAGAAACTCAAATAACAGAGAGCAGAGGAAGGAAAGAAAGCTCAAATAGGGGTTCTAGCTTCTTTAGGGGACTAAGTCAGGGCTTTGAATGGCCTGAAATGTTATCCAAATATCTGCTTATATGATCCCATGTACAATACTTTTTTTTTCCTAAAAAGAGAGTCTAAAACTTATATTCTCAAAGGATTTCAACAGCAAAAAAATTTAAGACTGATTATCATCAAGAAAGTAGGTTTGGTTAATTGATTTATATTTTGAAAATCTAGGAGAGAAGGAGGCCTGAAGGGAAGTAGTAAATAATACAAAGAGGCTAAATAACAAGAAAACAGGGACTACAGAAAGACTAGCACTTTACCCCTTTTATCAGTTACTTAAGGCTTAGACTGGTGAAAGGGGATCTGGAGCTGGATACCAATTCTATCAGACAATATGCGTCTGTTTTAGAGATGAGACAGTGAAGGCATAGAGAAGTTGAACAACGTGTGCAAGTTCGCTTAGCTGGTAAGTGTCAGACAGCCAGCTATGGGAGGCTGCTTTTAATTACTACTTGAAACCAACACACTCTTTCTCTTTCTTGATATGCTTTACAAAATATATTTTTAGGAGTCTAGAGGATAAAGTTACACACGAAAATTTGATCTTTGGGTGTTGCGATTATGAGTGATTTGACATTTTAGTCTTACCTTAGTCTTACATTTATGCATATTTATAATAAACATGCCTTACTTATATAATAAAATAATTTTAAATTACTTTCACCTTTCTAAGAAATCAATTATAAGGTTGTTAAATCCCTCTGGAACAATCACATTTCTACTGAACAAAGGGTACAAAATGAAAGCTGTGAGCAAGAGACTTGGAAGAATTTGATATTAATTTATAATGTCCACTGCCCTTGTAATGAAATATGACTCATTCATAGTAACAGCTGAGATAGCCTGATGAAATCAGTGAATAAAACACAATTCTACCAAAGAGTAATTTCCATATAAAATCATAATATTTGTTCAACTAAATACCTTTTATTCATTTAGAGTATACGTTGATATCATTACCATATTTCCTGGCTGTGTCTCCATAGGTACTAAGAAAAAGGCTCATGGTAACTTCTGCTTTGAAAATCTTCCAGACAAAATTTATCTTGGTGGTGATCTTCAGGGGCTGAGTCAGTCATTTGCTTATTTTCTAGAAGAGACTAAAGACAAGTGCTTGAGAAAAATTCTTATTTTTCTATCAGTTATCTTTTTAGTCACACTCTGTAGAAGTTGAGCAGTTCTCTTTTGAGGCAGGGTCTTGGTTAGGCTTCTTTATTTCCAAACAAGGATCTGAAACTGAGTAAGTTCTCCTTTTCTCCAAATCCTAGAGTCTAGGATGCTCTCTCAACCAACAAATTTGGGATCTGGACCTCAGGCTCTCCCTCTAGACTCTAAATTCTCCCTGCAGACTCCGGACTTTCCCTAGAGAATGCAATCTTGGGTTGCCTCTAAGCCTCTCCCCAAAACCTTGCTAAGGAAGTGATGATTTGGAGGATTGTTGGAAGGCAATTCCCTGGGCATTTCAAAGTTCCATCCATGTGTCAGGCCAGATCACTGAGAAGCAGGACCACTTGGACCATGTTATCTTGGCCTTATTCAGAATTATTTTTCCACAAACTCTAATGGCATGCCTTCAGTTTTTAATGAAGGACGTTATGAAAACTACTGCCCTCTGACGTGTTTCCAGGTGTTATCTTCTACTTAGGCTAAAATACACAATATAAAATCTTACCTGAGAAATTCCCTTCATAATTAACACTAGGAAAAAAAAAATCTTGCTTGAAGTGATTTATTTCTTTCTCTCTAAGGCTAAGAATATTTGTGGAGGGTGAGGATGAGGTTGGGTGTATCTATGGACAGGCAAGCTGTCTTTCTACTAAAATTCTCACAGAGTTGTCAATGTTCCCAAGTTGATTAGACTTGGGGAGGCTGACTCACTCTCATCAAACTCATCAGAGTCTGATTCATAACCTGGAATGCCACTGTCCTCCATCTGGGGTCTGCTTTTCCTACAATATTTAAGTTTTCTTAAGAAACATAAGAAGTAGAGCCAAGAGAGATGGGCAATTTTAAGGGAAATTTCTTCCAGAGCTTGGGACCCAGTAAGTTATCCTGGCCAAATTTTCTCTCTTTCCATAATGGTGCTGCATAAAACTGTTCCAGAAGCTTCTGTGGCTTTAGCCTTTCTTAACTTAGTGTGGGAGGACCATACCTTTCTAATCATACAGCGTTTCCCTAGGAAAATACACATATGTGTATATATATACACACACACACACATTTATATTTTAGATTTCTCTTAATATACCCAATAACATCATACATTTGCCTCATTATGATAAATTTCAGCTCACTTTAATTGAAGTTTTGGATATCCCAAAGTCGTAGTTTGTGTTTGTGTATTATACACACATACATATACACACATACACACACACATATTTATTTACTATCTCTCGCAGTGGACAGATCACACCGATTGTTATGGAGTTTACTAATATAATACCCAGACAGCAAAATTCTTTCAAAAGTGGTTGGTTTGGGAGTACACGTCAATATTTCCTTCATTACTATCAAAAAGATTATTTAACTCACTTCATTTCTTATTACTTCCACTGCCTAAACCCAAAAACGAAATAAAACAAGAAAACTGCAAGGAATGAAGATTTGACCACAGAACTACATAGATCCTTAGAGCCCCCATATTTGTGATATTTATCTCAATGTGGCCTTAAATATATACTTAGTTATATTTCTAGAACTATAATCTTATTTATACTTTCATCTTTTTTGTTGTTATGATTGTTAAGTCCTTAGCAGAGTCGCGCAGCGGAAGCGTGCTGGGCCCATGATTGTTAAGTCCTTGCAAATCCTCTGTGGACAGAAGTGCAGCAAAGAACTCAACATTCAAGCAAAGAAGCAAACCAACCAGTCGTTTTCCCAACCCCTTTGTTTAGTGCATGAGAGTTTTCTATGTGCTGTTGTAGAAAATCAGAAGTATGCACTTATACAAGTTTTCTACTGGTGAATCTAGAGATACCACAAACTTTATAGTAAAATATAATTTAAATTTGAAGCAAATTAATAAAAGTCAAATTCTGCTCTCTAGAATGTTCAGTAAATGGAGTAGTTTAGCTAACTAAACATTTGTTTAGCAGAGTTATATTTAGTATTAGGCATAAATCATATATATTATATGTAATAAATATAATGTATATATTATAATATATGTACATATGTGTATGCATGTAGTATAAGTAGCTCTTATATTAAGATCTACACAGATTTTGCAGTTGCTCCAGGTAATCAAGTATTGGCGAGAGCTGGGAGGGAACTAATCCTCTGGACTTTTATAATCTAGTTTCAATTCTAGATAATCAGAGGTTTAAAATATTAAGCATACATACATATGATATGCTATGTTCTGCACAAAGTAAAGAAATAGTACACTGTGTGTCTACGTAAATTCTTACACTCTCTGTTTTGTTGCCAATTAGACATAAAATAGTATGGATTTCTTATGACCCATGCGTATGAATGTTAGCCTCCTCTCGCTGCTTCCACTTCCCTCAGAGTCTCAAGTTTCTGACTATTTCTAGGAGCTTCTTGAGGAAGACATTAGGAATAGATAATTCAAATTCATCACATCCTTTCCCAAGTATGAATCTGTGAAAGGGAGAAGAGCTGATGACCTAAAACCGTTAACAAAACAAAACACTACGCATTTGATCCCTCTTTTTTTCCTATCACAGGAAACTGGGGAGGGAATCCTGTTCCAAGAGTGAATAACAAAGGAAGTGTTTTTGGAATGTACATATAGCATCTCCCAAAAAGTTTTTTTTTTCCTGTAAGGCTGTAATCAACACACAGAAATGCACAGTGGGTGTAGTGGTGAGTGAGTTTGGGTGGTATTGATTATATATTTCAATAAAGATTAATTTTGGAAGTAGTTTTATGGGTGCAATAAATAAACTGTAACTGAAATAAATTATATTGAAGGTGCAAAGAACTTTGAAAATAATTGTAGGTGTGATCAGCCATTTTAAAATGAAATGAATCCAATTAGAGATGAATGATAAAACATGATGGCAGAAGGTCTCTGTCTTTATGTTTTTTTCTGAAGCTACTAAGACCTCTGAGGACCCACGAACACTGGTCCAGTACTCGAGGATGATGTTCAACCTGCCTTCCTGGGAAACTCATTTTGTAATTTGACAGCTTAGATTAACAGGACAATAATATCAATGAAGAGCATTACATTAAGTTTTTTTCTTGTAGTGAGTAGTAGTTACTATGGTCATTTGGAGGCTTTCCAGGGCTGATGACTGTCCTTAGAAGCTTGCAGCCCATCCCAAACACATACATCTCATGTGCTTTCCCTGCCAGCAAAATGTATACTTTCACATGTGACCAAAAAGAGAGGAAAAGATTAACAGAATGGTGAAGATGTTGATAGGAGAGGGTTATGTGTGGGCATCATGGCAAATGTTGTCCTCCTCTAAAATCAGATAGGCGTAGGTCCCCATTGCAGCTCTGCCACTTACAGCCTGTGCAATTTTGACAAGTCTTTTTCTTTTTAAATGTAATTCCTCCAAGTTTTAGACTTTTTAGATAGCAGAAAGAACTATTTGTTTCTCCTAATCATTGACCAACTATACCGGCACTGACACAGAATGCAGAATAGGCTCAGTGTTTATCTGCTATAGAAAAGCTTCCTTGGTATGCTAGCTCCTTTACTGAAACTGCTCAGAAAAATACTACCAAGTAAGGAAATTCAAGAAATCATCACTTTACTGTTGTCCACTATGCATTCAGGAGTCAATTTGCATTTGCTAAGGCATCTGTCTTCCTAGATTTAACACAACCAAACCTGGCAGTAGAAAAAATAGAAAACACCTGGATAACTAAAAGGGAATGGGTAATCCTTTGTAACTCTTGAGACAGGGCCATCTGCACATTACTTTACATACACATAATGACATAATGAATAATTAGTATTGATTAAAAAGGTAAGAGGAATGTTTCTGGGGCAATGCCTAAAGAGGGATCAGTAGAGTTTCCCCAGAAACATCACCACTTCTAAAGAAGCAAGAGTGCACTAAGGGCTCAAACTAAACCCTACATTGAGCCAGGAATCAAGCTGTGACAAAAATTACATTTTTTTCTAAAAAAAAGTTAAAGAATAAAAGTATTTTTCCTTCAGTTGATAAATTTAAGCATTTAATATGTTCAAGACACTAAGTTAGACCATCTGGGGAGTATGGCCTTGTGTAATACTCAAACTTTTTTCTCCAGGAACTTAACTGGTGGATATGAAAGAGCCCCAAGGAACTTTAATTCCAGGTAGAATGGGGTGAGCATTAAAGGTTGATTAGAAGTTCTAAGGTAGGGGGCAGTGACTTCTTAGAGTAAGAGCATGGGGGACCTTAAGGAAGTAAATATAAATTAAGGACATTTTCAGATGGAGGGAACAGTGTAAACAATGTCACAGAGGACAGGAATTTGGGGTGTGATTAAGAAATGATAAGATTAGTTTTCTTGAATGGGAGGGTTATAAAATGGGATTGAAAGAGAATGCTAGTCTATGGCCATACCACCCTAAATGCGCCCGATCTCGTCTGAAAGACAATGCTAAAAAGGTAGGTTGTTATGAGAGCACAAAGAGCCTTGGTTGTTAGGCCAATGAGTTTGTTCTTTAATTTAATAGGAAATCATCTTTAATAGGGAAACACTGAGTATTTCTGAACGAGGAAAATAAGTGTTAATGACCATTACTGTAGTAGTTATCATTTTGGGTAAGTATATGACAGTGTTCTTCAAACTTTTCTTTGTTATTGCCCCTCTAAAGATCATTTTTAGACATTTTTTCCCCTAGTTGGTCTCCCCACTCCTATCCCTATGAAATTTTAATTATACAGATAGGCTATATATCTGCTTGTGTGATCTATATCTATCTATGTATCTAAAAATCTGCGTTTCATAAAATACTGTAATTTTTTTCTGCCCCCAACATGCAATTTTGGCCCCCTTGGGGTGTTATTGCCTCCATGGAGAGTGCATGGGGGGGGGGATGGTTCAGAATGGGGAGAAGTGGCCAGAGAGTTAAGAGCAATCCAGACAGGTGCAGCTGACTTTGCCCACCCTACTCCCGAGGCTCTCACCATTCCCAGGCAAGCAAACCCTACAGTTTCCAGTTGCAAGCCCCGAAATTCTGTGATTGAGGCTTTCTGTAGTTGTCAGAATCTCTGTGGCCCGTGGCAGAGCAGGCCAGAAAGGGAGGGGAGTTAATGACTCCTGGGAACAGGCCTAGGACAAATACCCTGGTTCCCTTTTCTGTCGTTGGGCAATACTGAGAAGTGTTTAGCACTGTATTCTAAGCAGGACTGAGCCCTAATCATCCTTGAGGTACCTAGCATGACAACACACCTTTTATTAGCTTCACTCTCATCATTGTGCCACTTGCATTCCCCTATTGACACTTCCTGAGATCAATAACCAAATAAACAATTTACACTCCCATCCTTGTCTCAAGGTTGGCTCCTGGGGGAATACCAACTTGCGAATGCTTTATACTTTGATCCTTTTTCCATTTGTTGTATAATGGAGATCTTTCTCTAGATCAGGGGTTCTAGAGTGATTTTTCTCCCCAGGAGACGTTTGGCAGTTTCTGGAGAGATTTTTGTTTGCCACACTAGGAGAGGGAACGTACTACCTGCACTTAGTGGGTAGAGACCAGGGGTGCTGCTAAACATACTCCAGTGAACAGGATGGTCTTGCACAACCAGAAATTATCTGGCCCAAAATGTCAATAGTGCCAAAGTTGAGAAACTCCTCTTTAGATTTATCCAGTTTAGGTGACAAATTTCATTGCAATCTTGTGATCTTAATACTTTTCACTAGCCCTGAAATGCAGCAAACTACAGAGCTATTCATTTAAGAAATATTTAATAATGGATCAATGGAGTACAAATAGAAAAAAAGACATAATCCTTGAATTTCTACTTTATCAAAAAACAGCAATATCTTAACACTTGAAAGCAATTATTTGACATATCTGCTTGATTATCCCACAGGTAACCCATATAGTCATCTTCATTGAGAGGTGATCTATTACATCTTGTTTCCATCATTGGCAGAGACTTTCTATTTCCTTATCTTTTTTAATTTCCTTCAGTGTGTTTGAGCCTTGAAAAGCTGTTGAGATAAAGCAATCCAGCATTATTAAGTCCTTGGAGAACATTTATCATAGGAGTAGATTTGCAGAAAGGTGACTTTTTTAGTTTTGAACCCAATGAAGAACTGTATAATGTTCGAATAATTTTTTTTTAAAGCAGTTACCATGATCTACCCCAAAAGTCATAACAAAGAGCAGGTTGCAAGCATATTTAGACCATTCTTACTGAAGAGAATAAACATTTATTGCTAACTGTGAAAGGGCTGATTTGATGACTGATAGAAAAATCACACCGCTTTGTCAGTTCACATAAATAATAATTCATCAAAGAAACGTGTTGATGAGTTCAGTCTGGTTTGAATTTAAACTACAGGGCATTCTTGGAAAACAGCTGAAGTACCTGAGACTCATTAAAAAATCTCCCCCACATTATCTAAGCATATGAACAATTCCTCTTAGGTCATGTAATGAATCTTATCAAAAACAGCAAGAATATTCATGCTCCGGGATGAATAGAGGCTGCCTATATTTACCATGGGAAAAATACATCTGGGTGCTCATGAAAGTCTGATGAGTACTTTAGAAATAGGATCTGAGTTCATTTTTGTAATAGATGCTCAACAAAGCAGGGAAGGGGTCAAATGAGTGTTTACCAGACACTCAGAAAAATAACCAGGGTTGGCTGATCAACTTTCTCTGATAATCACTGTTCGGTGGGAAAGGATGGAATGCGATATTTTCTCTGGTAAGCATTCCACCCTTGGGCCTCCCCCATCCAAAGGCCCTCTGTGCTGCTGATGAATTGACGGGATCTGACAAGCCAGTGTGTGTATCTGGCAGCCAGGTGTCCTGCTGTGGGCGAGACAGGAGCTAACAGATTCGACACATGGGAATATTACTCCCAGATGCTCCCCAAAGGGAAGGAACAACTTTCATTTAGTGGCCTATCCTTTCAAGATGGGTCCTGTGGCATAGGTACTGAAATTAGTTAGCTCTCTGAGAAGAAGCAATGCATCATGGGCGCCATTTTGCCAGAAAAAATAAGCATTTCTAATGGGCTCTGGCCTATTCCTTAGTAAAAACCAGTGGCCTGTGTCTGGAGGTCATCCAAGGCTAATCAAAGAAAGAAATCTTCTGATGTTGAGGAGATAAGGAAGAAAGAACACACTGAGAATGTATGGTGTTGATTTTAAACTGAAGAGAAACCTAAGCAGGCTGAGCCATGTCATAGTCAGTTACAGCCTTGCTACAAAAGCCAGTATGGAAAAAAACGCAAGGCAATGCTCCTGTCCCTCATGCCAGAGCTTTAATATCTACAGCCTGTCAGGTCTCAAACTCTTTCATGTCAATTGGAAACAAGTATCAGTCTGGGAATATTTTTATGTTTCTATTTAGGAAACTTTGGTACTCAATATGAGTTGCATTAAGAAAGCTTTTGCAATTTGTCAATCCCACAGGTATCTTAGCATTCTTTACATCTTCTGAACTTGAGAATGCAGTTTTTGTCTTCATAATTGTTTTCATGTTTCTAGATTATACATCCTGAAAATGACATACACATTATGCAGAAATGCACTCATAATATCTAAATCTATGTTAGCAATGAAACACAGGGAAAGTACAACAGATTTTGAATAGACAGAGTTTATATTATACTTGTTTTGAGGGAACAAACCCAACTTGTGACTCTATGGTCCGCTAGTACTCTCTGTCCTGTGCCCAGTACCTAATAGGTAAGTTTGATTTGTCTCTTTTTATGATATAAATTTGTTTTATTCCTTCATTCTGTTAAATAAAATTATCAATGTTTAGCTATCAAAACTTAAACAGATTGATGTGTTTCTATGTATTGTTGCTGTTTTTAAGCCTTCCATCTTCTCTTACCACTCTAAAACAGAGGAAAGAAATAACTCTGTTCTATGAAATACATTTTCTTTTGCAGGTTCTGGTTAAAATATTCTGGGACAATACTGATAATATTTCAATTACCCCTAATCTCACCATTGCAGGTTGTATAAACTTACTTTTTCACATTTTTGACACTAAAACTTTAAAAAAAAAAGAAAGAAATATGTTTAACTCCTGGGATGTAAAAACCTGAAATCAATTCAACCCAAGTAGTATTACTATTGTATTGTCCTATATTAAAATTTTTTGTTGGATTATAAAAAAATTTTTAAAAATCTCTAATTTTCTTTCAGGAATGTAATAGGATAGATTAACTTTCCCTTTAGTATTCTCTTATCTATTCATTTTTATATCATATACATATACAATATACTAATTTCCCTTACTTGATTTTGCTTTAAAGTTATATCAGTTTTCTTTTCTCTTCCTTCCTTCTTTCTTTCTTTCTTTCTTTCTTTCTTTCTTTCTTTCTTTCATCTTTCTTTCTTTTCTTTCAAGACAAGTTCTTGCTCTGTCTCCCAGTCAAGTGTGCGGTGGCATCATCATAGCTCATAGCAACCTCAGACTCCAGGGCTCAAGTGATCTTCCTGCCTCAGCCTCCCGAGTAGCTGGGACTACAGGTGTGCACCACCACCCCAGCTAATTTTTGTATTTTTTATAGAGACAGGGGTCTCACTCTTGCTCAGGCTGGTCTCAAATTCTTGGCCTCAAGTTATCTTCCTGCCTCAGCCTCCCAAAGTGATAGGATTACAGGCATGAGCCACCACACCTGGCCTCAGTTTTCAATTTGTTATCTTTCAGCTCCAAATATACTCTTCCTTGCCCTGATTTATGCCCTGCTTTGTGAAAATAAAACTGTACATTGTAAACATTTCTCTTTTGCCAGCCAGCATGATGTCCGGCTCTGTCAATAGAGGACTGGTTCCGGTTCTCCATTTTTTAATTCAGTGTTGGAGTAAAGCAGCTCTGGACACATCCTTAGACCATGTTTTCCCCAACCAGGAGCAGTTTCTAAGCAGCGCTGGTGGGTCACATATGCGGTAGCTTTGGCTGAGCCCTCTGACCACACCCTCTTTGAGGAGATATGAATCTTAGGAAGCTCTCTCTTTAGTCTCTGGTCCCTTTATTATCCATTTCCTTCGGCCTAGAGGTAGTAGCTGCTTTTTTAGAGTTCTTTTTTAGCCCTTTTAGTTGTTATCCCCCTTTACTAATTAACATTCTTTATGTTACATTTTTTCCTATTCAAAGTACTGACATGGTTTCTGTCTTCTGACAGGACCCTGACTGATATAAAGTTGTTTATAAGTCTTTATGATGTATGCATACCTAACCCACCTAAATCATTTTTAAATTTCCTGTGGAAGGAGTCCTCACATTTTTAATTTTTAAAAATTCCCCTCAGGATTTTATACAGTGGTCTATATTTATTAAATGCTTTTGACTGAAAATGATGAGTAAGACATGGACATTAAGAATCTCATCATCTACTAGGAGAGAAAGACATACTGATAAGTAACTTTTATTATTCGAGTATGATAGGCACTACTATAGACAATGTGTAAGATACAGTGGTAGCACCCCCATGTTGGGTGGAGTTGGGGATGGGGATCAAATAGACTTCACAGGGAGGTTGTCACTAAGCTGAGTCTTCAAGGATGAAAAGAGCAATTTAGATTAGGGAGGAAAAGACAATGCAGACTGAGGAAAAATGTCAGGAGATGTCAAGAATATATAAAGCAAAACAAGGCAAACTTGAGGAATGCCAAGTGTTCAGTACTGTTCTAACCTGAAGGCTGTATGTATGTGTGTGTTTGTGGGATGGTAATACGGGTAGAGGTGGAGGCGGCCTTGAGAATAGTCCAAAATGAGGGGGGAGGGGTAGGCCAACTCCAGACCAGAACGGACTTTGTATGTCATGCTAAAAAGTTTGAATTTTATTTCATGGGCAAGTACAAACTCAAAGAACACAAAGAAACAAAATGTTAAAGAAAGTCAAACGTTAATCATTTGTTTTTTGTACCATGTATATTCAATCATTTACTATGTGGAATCCACTATTAAAGAATTCAAATAAATTCAAATCTTCAGACTTGCCCTGAAGTTTAAAGAGGGGAGATGATCATGTGTGAAATATTTAAAGTATTAGGAAATAACAAAAAGCATTAAGTCTAATGGTAAAGACCAAAATGTGCCTTGAAGTATGAAGGCAGGAGGGGCTGCAGGAATGAGGGAAGAGGTGGAACTTGGGTGGGCTGGAGAGCCCTGGAGGGACTGCTTTGTAGAAAAAGAGCAGAATGAGCCACCTTTAGAAAAGGGGAAGCATGATCACAGAATGGTTTGGGCAGCAAGAGGGAGCCTGGGCTGAAAAGGAGAGGTTAGAGAGAGGGTTAAGAATATAGGACAGAGCTTCTGGATTGGCAAACCCATGGCACTGTGCCTCCACTCCGCTCCCACAACCACGCACCTCTCTTGTTCCTGCCGAGCTCAGAGACAGCTCTAGTTCTTTCTCAAACCATTGCTCAATGAGCCATTTGCAAGCAGAGTCTATTCTCTAGGATATCATTAAAGGTTCTTGACTGGTGAATTGTGGATTATAAAGATTTTTCTGATTGTGTAGCTGTAGATAATGAATAGAGGGGAGGATCCCCAAAGTGGAAGCCAGAAAATGTTGACATTTTCTTTTATATGTAAATTATATTTCATTTGTTAATAGACTGTATGTTTCAGCTGTTTGGAAAACATAAGGAGCATTTATATTGAATTTATATTGATTTTATCTCCAAAAGAAACAGAGCCATAGCACACCAAACGTCATAAATCAGAATGTCATGCTGCAAAAGCCTTGTTTCCCATTTCCATTTCTCCCTTAGGATACGGTTGACCTCAGACATAGGAACTCAGAAATCTCCCTCTCTGCCTCTATGCCATTAAGAAAACAGATACCGATTCCCCAAACCCATGATTAAGAAAGAAGCTGGAAGAACTTGCAGAAGAGTTTTCATGACTGTGAGTGCCCTTGCCAAAACCCGGTAGAAAAGTCTCTAGAGAAGCAGAGGTCATAGAAGTTTAAAGGTTTGGTTATTTTTTAAAGTTTTTATTACCTTCCCAGTAAATATTGCCTTAATTCTTCATTCTTACTAGCAAATTGTCATTTAGCACCCAATAATTCTCTTATTAAAGCCTAGAGAGTTATTATTTTCAGGGATGGGTGAATTTAACTGCCTTGCTCTCTCACACAACTTTGGAAAGTATTTTAGGGGACAAAGTTCTCCTCTTTTTTTTTTCCCCCTGAATATATATATTCCCCTATGATTGTAAAACATAAAACCTTAACTGCCGAGAATCCAAAATACCATAAGAGAAAAGTACTTCATGGCAAAGTGATTGCTCAGTGGACACAACCTTAGACCTACATTCTAGTCTTGGCTCTGTGAAGGACTCATTAATTATGTGACCCTTAGAAAGTTATTTAACCTCTTTGCCTTGTCTTTTTAATTAGTAAATATGGACAAATTTTTTTTCTCTGTCTCCTTATAGAACTGTTATCAGAATGAAATGAAATAATAGAGGTTGAGAGTGGTTTTGACATTCTTTTTATTATCCTAATTTATAGTGACGCTCATGTATCCTCATGATTAAGAAATCTAGATAATAGTGCTGAGAAATATTTGCCAAATATAATCAGGTGGGTCCGTGGCAGTATGTACAGTGGACTGTATGTTCTAGTGCTCTGAGTGCATGTAAATGCATGGCTGCATTTTCATCTTCATTCGTTCAACAAACATTTATTGAATACCTACTATGTACCAGGCATTGTTGCATGTACTGAAAATGCTGCATAAAGGAAAGAGATTATGTATCTTCCTTTATGGAACTTATATTCTAATTGGAGGAGACATAAAATACACAAATAAATTGCCAGGTGGGGTACTAAGTATTATGAAGAAAATTAAACAGGAAAGGGGAATATTGGACAGGGGACAGTAAACTATGGTCAATTGGCCAAATCTGGCTTGCTTCCTTGTTTTGCAAATAAAGTTTTATTGGAACATAGCTATGACCATTCATCTACATTTTCTCATTTGCTGTTTTGAGTTAAGCAATTGAGACACAGACCATCTGGCCTGCAAAACCTAAAATATTTACTCTATGGCCCTTTACAACAAAGTTTGAGGCTCCTAATGTTGGCTATCAAGGGCCATTTTGAGGACTTTGATTTTTATCTTGAGCGAAATGGGATGTCAATGGAGGGTTTGTGGAGTAACTTGATCCGACTTATGTTTTAAGAGCATTATTCTGATGACTATGATGAAAATAGACATGGGGGCGAGAGTAGAAGCACAGAGATCAGTTAGATAGTGATTGCAGTGATGTAGAGGAGAGAGGATCAGCTCAGGATAGTAAAGACAAGAATGAGGTGATAAGAATAAGATTGCTAAAGTTAATACAGTGAAGGATTCGGCCTGAACAGTTGGAATTATGGAATTTCTATCAACTGAAATGCAGAGGCTACCAGAGAAGCAGGTGTGGGGATGGAAATTAGCAGTTTAGTTTGTACATAGTAAGTTTGAGATACCATGAGCCACTGAAATAGACATGCCAACAAGGCAAGAATTCAAGGGTGGAGATCTAGGCTGAAGATAAAAATCTCATAGTTACCAACATATAGATGAGGTTTAATGCCATAAGACAGAACAAAATCACCCAGAGAACGCTTCTATGATTTTATTGCTCCATTTTCTTTTGTCAGTTAATGCCTAGATAACTTCTGTATTTGCTGGAGAGAGAGAGGGAGAGAGAGAGAGAGAGAGAGAGCGAGCTTTAGATTGTGGGGCATGTCATGATCCTTGAATATTTCTTTACTTTTTAAAAATTATTTATTTATGTATTTATTTGTTATTTATTTATTTTTTAGACACAAGGTGTTGCTTGTTGTTGCCTAGGCTGGAATACAGTGGCATGATCACAGCTCACTACAGCCTCAAACTCCTGGGCTCAAGCAAT
>VBSM01000361.1:64033914-64046865 GCA_008086735.1 Cheirogaleus medius | reverse complement strand
GCGATCCTCCAGCCTCGGCCTCCCAGAGTGCTAGGATTACAGGCTTGAGCCACCCCACCCAGCTGAGTCATTTTCTTGATCCTATTTTTAATTTGAAATAAGTGGGAAAGAGAGAATTTGGGAATTTAAAAATGACACACTGGGCCTAGTTTTGAAAAGCAAAAATCCTATAAGATATATGTCTGTGTGAAGAAGTTAGAATCATTTTACCCAGGCACATTTTTTTTCAGAATGGGTAAACAAGAGAAAAGGAGAATTTACATTTATTTAAAACCTACTATGTTCTAGGGATCTTACAAATAATAGTTAAATCCACAGCTCTGCTTTTGAATTGGCAAAATTGGGATGGAGTTACTCCAACATGTCTATCATTTTTTAAAATTATTATTCCAAATGGAAATTCAATGAGGACAGTTTCTGGCTTTGACTATTTCAACATCTCTTACATCAGAGAGAAATTGCAAATAAAATCCCAAATTAGTGCATACACATTCCTGACTTTCATAAGAGTTCACTTTCAGGTCATTTCTAAATTAACATTCTGTTTATCAGAACAGGTTAGTCCATCCCACTGATTGATGTTCTCTTTCCAAGGCTAAATAAAATTCTACAAAGCATCAACTTGAAGGATATCAGTCATGCAAATTTCCTGGCACCGTAATTATTATTTTATTAAAAGTAGGCATACTTGCAATCATGGACTATGCAAGATCTGGAGACAAAGTATAAACTGTTCAACTCTCTTGGTTAAAGTTCATAGATACTACACATAGGTGTGAATAGAAAGAAAGGCAATCAGCTGAATGAATCATCAACCTGGAATTGCTCCCCATTCCCTAGAGCCAAGTTTCTCAACCATGACATTATTGACACTCTGGGCCAGAAAATTCTTTGCTTTGTCGGGGGGCTGTACAATGTAGAACGTTTAATTAGTAGCATCCCAGGCCTCTACCCCTTAGCTGCCAAAAGCAAGCCCCTTTCGTGTAGTCATGACAACCAAAAATATCTACAGAGGTTGCCAAATGCTATCTGAGGATAGGGGATGAGGGTGAGGATGGGAAGAGTTGAGGCCACTGACCTCGAGGGTAAGTTCTACTTCCTTTGTCAGGCATGGAGAATCCTGTATGGTTTACCCTCAAACTTTTCCAACCTTTCCCTCCAAAAATCTAACTTATAATGCTTCGTCTATTTACTATTACCCCTGAAAGTTTTGCCCATTCTGACGTCTTTGTCTTTGTAAATACTTACCTCCTCCCTTATGGAATTCCATCCCTTTATTTGAGTCAAGTGCCGCCAATGCTTATAAACCCAATGAAGTCCTTTGAGCTTCATGAAATTCTAGCATCAAGTAATAAAAATTGGATGAGGCTAGTTTAGCTCTTATTTTGCAGCTGAGGATAATGCAACCAGAGTGGGCATTGATTACCAAGGTCATATGGGGGTTACTCTAAGAGCAGATAATAGAACCCCAAAGCTCTGCCTCTGAATCTGCTGTGTTTTCTGTCCCTTCTACTTCCCAGATGTCTCTGGTCCCATTTTACTTTCACCCTTCTCTGAAACTCTTAGAGATTTTGTTCTTATCATTCATTTTAGTAATTTGAGTCCTTCCGCACAGTAACATACATATGTCATTGAATATACATGAGAGGCACAAGGTTACTTACAAAGACAAAACAGAAGGAAATAGTCAGCTTCATAGATTTATCACAATTCAGTAATAGGAATCCTATATTTATGGGGGGGGGATTCTAACTCAATATATTATTCAAGACAAGTTTATTACATCAGCACTGTCCAATAGAAATGCAAGATACATGTGGAAATTTAATACTTTCTAGTAGCCACATTAAAAAAGTAAGAAGAAATAGATGAATTTAATTTTAGCAATATGTATTATTTAGCCAATTATATCCCAAATCTTATCATTTCCTCATGTAATCAACATAAAAATTCCTAGAGGTGTTGTGCATTCTTTTCAATTCTCAGTGTGCTAGTAGCTGCTGTCTTGCACAATGTGGCCTTACAGACATTTCCCACCTCATGGACACTATTGTGTTTAAACTACTTGATCATCACAACCTAGCCCAGTTTTCTCCCCATGCACCTGCTTTTCCCAGCTTTCCATCTGGACTAAGGCCAATGGTGTCCATCCAAGCCAGAGGCCCCTGCAACATCTTGGCTCTGCATCTTGGGCTTTGTTCACACACCCACATTCCACAGGTGTCCACCCCCTGTCAATTTGACCACAAAGTTTCTCAAACCTTTTCTTTTCTATAATATCATCGTTACTACCCCACATGGGTTCCAAAGGACTTCTTACCCCATTTCCCTATCTGCAACCTCTTACCCTGTCTGCCCATTCTCCACACTGCTGTCCATGTGGTTTGAGAACACAGATCTGAGTACGCCATTCCTAAAACCTCCTACAGATTTCAGGATTCAATTCTACCTCCCAGTCCAATATTCAAGGAAGCAACCAAGTGCTGTGCAATCATCCTTCCAGCTTTCTCTTCCCCAGCTTCCCCATTTGTACCTTGTTTCCAGTGCTGCAGACGACATTCAGTTCCCTATAGACTTCATGCACTTTCTTTATTTTTGTTTGGGGCTTTGTCCCTCCATCTGGAATGCCCTTTACCCTCAGTACCCCTTCCTTGCTGTTGAGTCTTACTTGACTCTTAACTCTTTCTTAATACAAATCAACCAGAAACTCTTCTGGGAGGCCCTTCAGGATTGTTCTCCCTCCTCTGTCTCCTCTGTGACCCCGTGTGTGTGTGTATGTGTGTGTGCGTGTGTGTGTGTTTTGAAGAATGTTGGTACTCAACTTCTAATGCATTGGGAAATGCATCTCCTGATCCTTTCTGTGCCCCTTTCTTCTGCTTTGTTAACTCTGGCTAAACAAATTCTTTCTTTTCTTAAATGAATTAGTTGAGATGGAATTGTTAACTTATTTAGCAGACAAGTGTCCCTCAAAAAGGCCCCAAAATTGCTTTAGTACATGCCACCAAACACAAAAAAAGCATGTCTATTTCTTTCTGTTAATATAGGTAGGATAGCAGATTGTATTATAAACACATGTATTTGCATATCTGTTTTCAATAGGTTAGTAACCTCATGAGAGCACATTTTATGTTTTATTTACCCTTATAACCCAGGATCCAGGATCCAGAACCCAGAGGTGGGATTAGAATATAATAGGAACTCTACAAATGTTTCTTTTAGATTGAAATTACTATTTCTGGCCTATGAGATTCAAAATGAGTCATGGTCCACAGGTCTCCTCTTTGAATCTGCAGCCCATCCTCCACTCTCAGAGTCCAGAGCCCAGGCACACCCCCATGCTCCAGCACCTACACAAGGGCGTGCACAAGAACGTGGCACGTGCACACGCAGAGGCAGAGGTAACTTGTTAAAAACTAAATCCACCTTGATCAACCCTGTACAACTCTGGCTAGAAAGAAACCACTAAGCTGTCCAACACTCATTTTTAGATAATATTGTGAATGACATTTTTAATTAAATCTTTCGAACAAAGTTGTTAATAAATAGAAATATTGACTCCTTTGGGTTTTATCTCACCTAATTTCCCAAGCTCATATTTTGGTGCTGACCAATGGATAGTGAAACAGGCAAGTCAACTAGAAAAAGAAGAAATGAGGGCAGTTGAAAAATATCACATATAATTATAAATCCCTATTTAGTTATTATATTTTAGTCACTATTTCTGTATTCCAGTCAATGATGATATTTTTATTATTTAATTAGAGTTAGTGCTATTAATATTTTTAGATATTGGGTTTGGGAGCTGGCAACATCAAGTAGTATATCTTTAAGGAGAAATAGCATTAAATAAGTTGCAACTTGCTTCCAGGTAGTCTGGTGATGAGACATGTTGATGACATTTAGTTGGGTACACTAATGAGAGTGAAAACAAAACACAAAGATAAAATTGTCATCTGTAAAGGATATTTTCATTCTTTAAACACATTCCTGTGGCAAAGGCTAAAATTGACCCATTTGAGGTTTTCTTTAAATAGAAATTCTTAATATTTGAGCAGCTCATGCAGTAGATGTCAATGCATGACCTTTATGATTTCATGTTATTTTTAAGGGCTAAATCTAAAATAAGCCCTTTAAAATATAAAATGAAAAAGAAAAGGGTATAATATTCAATTAATAATAATTTTGTACACAGCATAAATTCACATTTTTTAAATTTAGAAATATTTTACATTATATATCAATCTCTTATGCTTGTAATTAGTAAAAATCAAGAATGAATTTGTAAAGGATATTCTCATTTGAGTCCTGGATTCTCGTTTTACATTAGCGTTTTCAAGATTTTTTTTTCTTGTACATATCTACAACCCAGACATAACACCCCACTTGACCCAAATTCAAGACCCAGTCCTTTCAAAAGATTCAGGGAAGGTTGTTTCTTATCTGCACATTGATATAAGCACTGTTTCATGTAAATAGTAATTATTCCTGTATGCACCAATTCTAGATAATTCTAGTCACTTGCCTTTGGCTAGAGAACAAAGACACACAAAAACACAGAAAGACACAATCTGGGTGGGGTTACTTGATTCAAGGACTTTCTAAAATCAGGCCCAAAGGGGTATCGTTGTTTGGTTCTTTGGTTAGTTTGTTTTTTCTCTAGACCTTGTGAAGACCAAAAAGGATTAGGAAGAGGAGAATGGTGCTAACATTGAATTCATGCCATGTTAGGCATCATGTCGTGTTCTTTACATGAATTATTTCAATTCATAAAAATTTTATGAGTAGATATTATTTTTAGCCTCAACCCTTAACCGTAAAGATAAAGAAAATGAGCCTTGGAAAGAGTAAGTCACTTGTCTAAGGTCCTAGAGCTAACACATCTGAGAGGTGGGATTCAGCTCATGTTCCCTACTGTAGAATGTGACCTCTGACCACACCAAGACTGAGTCATATAATAGAATAAACTATGTGCAGTTCATTAAGAGTTAATTTAAGCAAACTTAAGTAGACTCACACAGAATGTGCTTAAGCCGCCTCGTACCAGCTCATGAGACCTAGTAGTTAAATTTTCAAATGCGCATTATTACACATAGACAATAAAAAACAAATTCTAAAAACTTAATAAATTATATTTTAAAAGGTAATAAAAATTCAAAACTCATAACTTCCTAATTATTTTTTCTACATTTTACCATTAACTGTGCTCTTAAGATTATTTATGTCTATTGTGTCTATCTGGTGGGAAAACCACATGGTGGTGTGCTACTGCACGTGACCTCTAACTCCACACGTGAAGTCTAACTTCAATGACTTCACACTGGTAGCCTGAAATTGGCTCGCATCCCAGAAGAGCAAATTATTCACATTTACCAGTGCACCACTCTGCACAGCTCTTAACAAATAACAGGCACGCTTCAGTTCTTTCATGTTTTTTATTTACGTGAGCTCACAAGCATACAACACATATTTACTTAGCCTTCAACTATGTGCTAGGCATTGCCATACACACTTCCTCTAGCATTATCTAGTTTACATCTCATAAAGTAGCTGAAAGGTAGGTATCGTTATTGCCATTTTACAGATAAAAAACTGAGATTTAAAGTAGTTAGGTAACTTTCCTAAGGTCACAGAGCTACTGAGTAGTGGCATACAAGCTTGACTCTACATTGCCTGAATCTGTTCTTAACAACACCATGGCTGCATTTATTACAGGAATAGCCCAGGATAGGGTTATAGTAAAGGGAAAGCATTTTATAAAAGCTCTGCTGCTGCTTTGTCTGTGTTAGTACTGCTATATTCATTTGAATGAATAATCAGCACATCCATTTGGATGCAACATGAAAGTCTATAATGTTGCCTAGAAGAATGAAGGCCAGAATAGAAGGTAAGAAGAGTTGAGGGGAAAAGGACAAAGCAAGTGGCAATTCAGACGAGCTGTCTCATGGTGGGGGACTATTCATCAAGTCCTTGCACTGCAAAGTGGGCAATATAGTTGCACCATCCTGGGCAGTTTTATCCAATTAAGAATTTTACCAAGGACAAAAACAGCTGATGGCACCTATTATTTATTTATTTATTTTTCAAGCATGGTGAGGCAGACTTCATTCAGGACAATCACAATAGGCATAGGGATCACTGTGATGGGATTTTGCAGTGGGGAGAAAGATGGGGCTCAACTCCGAATATAGCATGGGCAAGTGGGAATTTATAGTTAAGGAGCAGGGTGGGAGTCAGTGATAGAAAATGATTAAGAGGACACATCCCGGGTGAGATGTGTTTAAGCCAACCTAACAGGACTCTTGCTAAAGATAAGTCAGAGTGATTAGACTTCACCGGGGGGATGGAGGAAGATGAGGAGCTGATCACATTGAGGATGATCAGATATTGTGGTGGGGGCAGGGATTCTTGTAAAATTGTCTTAGTGTGTTTCTTTGCTAACACTGGATTTTACAAAGAAGTGCACAGATGGGCCCAGAAGATGGTTTGGGAGCCTGATGAAAGTTTGGCCAAGCAGAGAATCTTTGTCTTCTTTCCTTTGAACACTCTAAGTCCATTTTCTCATTTGGTAGCCTTTTGTTCATTATGTCATCTGTTCGTGAGTTGATTATGCTGCGGGGTGCTCACCTGATACTTTGCAGTATAGAGTCAAGATCTTTCAAAGAGGAAATTTTAGAAGGACTTAAAGGGGGCTCTTGGTTTTTATCATTTCCAACAAGCAATTTTATAGGTCAGGAACACAAACCCCAGAATCTCAATGGTTTAGTACAACACCACTGAGTGAACAAGGTTTTCTTCTTGCTCATATCATAATCTGATGCAGGTCAGGTGTGAGTGGCTTGGTGGCTCTCCAGTAATGTCTCAGGAATCCAGCTGCTTCCAGTGTTTAAAGACTCGATTTCAGAGTTCTTCACTTCCAGCCAAGGAGTCCGTGGAGAAGTCACATCTGCTCTCAGCTGCTTGAGATCAGACCTCCATTCACATTCCTAACAGTGAACTTTGGCCACGCGGCCACACCTAACGGCAAGGGAGACTGGGAACTGCTGGGCAGCATATACACGGTTGGTGCCAGGGACGGTCTCTCCCGTTTCCCTATAGGGTACACAATCTTTCTTTTATTCCACTTACTCTCACTTCACTCTCTAGTCAAAGTAGATTTCTGTCTGCCAAACACACCAGAACAAATGGAGCGTGACTCATTAACAATATATCTATTCTTTTTCCTAATGGCAAGATTTAGACAATACAATTTGAAGTCGAGTTGACAGAATCCTCAGTGTAGTGGAGCTGCTTCATTTGCAGAGCGTTCTTTAAAACAAAGGCTGTCAGATTTCTCCTTATGTTTGTTCCCTGGAATTTAAATCAGAGAACTCTCAAAGAATATTAGAGAAATTTGTCATGGCATTTTTATATTTTAGCCAATAAACCGCTCAGTTTTCTAAAGCTTAACTTCCTTCTTTGTGTATTTTATGTCAATATCTTGCTTCTTTAATTGACAACATTAAAAAAGTTTATTGAGTAGCTAACATTTACTCATTTTAGTGAGCTCTTGGACATTGTCTTTGAAACTTCCAAGGCCCAGTGTAAAATTTTGCCTTTAATTAATCTAAATGTGCAATCTTCAGCCACTCCTCCAGAGCATTAAATATTAATACAGGGTTTATGTGACCCATTTCTAATCTTTGCTTCAAATCTCACACCAAACACAGTTAAAAGATAGAGAATGGCTTGCCAGGAACCAAGAGGGTTCCTGTAACATAGTACTTTCAAAGTTAAAACTGGGAAAATTCTATTCAAACTACAATAAATTGGTCAACCTCTGAATGTTCCTCCTTGAAATACAGATTTGGTTTCTTCTAATTGACTTTGCGTTTTTATCTCAGGTTCTGTTCCCTGTTCTATGAGTAAGAAAGAGACACTATGATGTGATATTCTAGGCATATACCAGAGGAAGAAAATAAAAAATTTCATCCAAATAAATTCCTGCTAAATATATGTGGGGAATATGGAGGTTTCATCTTGGAAGAGAAAATTCACCATAAATCTCAGTCAAAGCAGATAACTTACCCAATTTTCACAATTAGGACTTTATACTCAAATAGCTTATTACTTGATTTTAAATTAAGATAATGTAAGGAATTATTTCCCACAACTTGTTTCAATTTGACTTTCACACTAGTATTTTTTTTTTTTTTTGGCACAGAAAAGAAAACAACAGAGAGAAACTTTTGACCTGGCAACCAAACCTCATACCATCCAAATTCTCTCCACTTTCCTTTTGATGATAGCTGGCTCATTTCAATTTTCTTTTTCAGTGCCCTCAACAGATGAGGTGAAAAGGTGAAATTGCTGGTTTGGCATTTAAAAGTTATGATTTCAGCAAGTTTGCTTAAGAAAAATGGGCGTTGCTTTTAAAATGACCCCTTCTTGCCCTATTTTATTGAAAATTTGCATTATTCTAACATAGTCTGTTTCTTCTATGGAACTTAAAGTTTTACTGTTTTATCAGCCTTTTCTGGCACTGTTCTGTAGAGATTCACTGATATATTATTTTTCCTCTGCAAATATGTGGCACCAGGATAGAAAGATAAAATGTAATATGAAGTCAGAAAAAAACCTAATTCACTTCCAAACAGTGAACAGAGGAAAGAAAAGTTAGATTTTATGAAGTGGCTTGTGATCCCTTAGGTACAGTTAAGTCAGACTGAGAATGAAGTCAATGTAGAGGAAAGCAGAGTTGAGACTTGGACATAAAGACAATGTGGAATAGTGAGGCGTGTGGTGGGGGGGCAGATAGGAAGACAGATCTAGTCGTGATGACATCATTTGTTGACCTTGGATCTAGCCATGTCTGATGTACCTCTCTGAACTTTTTAGATAATGTGAATCCATATCCCTTTTGTTCTTAAGTCACTTTGTTTTCTAACAAAAGATTTCTCACTCACTCATATTTTTGTGGCTCCCCAGGCCTGGGAGCCCTATACAATGACACCATTTCAATTTTGCTCTCTTGCAATACAAATTCTTATTTATTCATTTACTCAGTCAAGAAGAGTTGATGGAGCACTTTGAAGAGGTGGGGACAGAGGGGTGTGGGGATGAACTCTGGGCAGTCCTTCCACCTTTACGTCATCAAGACCTGGCCACCGTTCTGTCACCTAACTCATAAGAAGGTTGTTTCGAGGATTAAACCTAGTTTACATTTGTAAAATTTAAATGCTAAGAATAGCAGGTACTTTATACTTTTTGGCAATCGTTATAATTGGTATTACTACTATTGATATTATCTTTGATATGTATAAAGTCTTCTGCTGGATGCTCTATAATGTAAGTAGGAGAGAGTAGGAGATGAGTAACTTCAAAACAGGGAATTGTGAGTGTGGGTTGTAAATAAATACATTTATCAATGGGTCATAATGATAAGGTATTTAAAAAAATATTTAGGGTACGTTTGTAAAAAATAAAATTTTCCAAAATGTATTCATATATGAGTTATGTAAGTAAAAAAAAATAAAACAAGCAACACATAGTGCTTGCCATTTTAAAATAATCATATACCTTTATTTTCCTTTTATTTTATATAAAAGGTAGCACATGATACCCATTGTTCTATAGCTTTCATATTTCATTTAATACTCAGAAATATGACTCATTTTTTTTTTACAGCTGCATTGTATTTAATTGTTTGGAAGCAACCTAATTTGTGTAACGTGTGTTCTATGGATGGCCATTTGGATTGTAGCTGAACTTAGGCTATTACAGACAATGCTACCGTGAGTCATTTTCTATGCATATCATTTGCACAGGCACAAATATAGCTCTTGAAATTGATATTGCTGTGTCTAAGAGTACATGCATTTGTAACATGGATAATGATTGCCTACTTGTCTTCCGTAGGGAATCACACCAGTAATGAATGAGGATGTTTATTTGCCGATAGCATCTCCAAAATGCTAATCAAAATCTCAAATACTTTCCATTTTGATAGGTGATAAATGGAAGCATATTGTAGATTTAACCTGAATTTCTCTTATTGCAAATGAAGTTGAGCATCTTTGTACATGTTTACAAGTCCTTACATGTTTTTTCCTGCTAACTCTGACCATTTTCTATTGGGTTATTGGTCTTTTCCTTCTCTGGGAGTTCTTGGTAAATTTGGGATATTAACACTGGCTATGATAGAAGAGCAAACATATTTTTTGTTTGTTTATTTGTTTGGATTTTATTTTGCCATAAAGTAGTTTTTTCTTGTGTAATATCAAATTTATTAATCTTTCCTTTTTGTGGATTATGAATTATTTCAAGTCAATTAAAAGGGTCCTTACTTCTGTAGAGTTATGAAAGCATTTTCTCATGTTTTCTTCTAGTATTCTTGTGCTTTAATGTTTTTCACATTCGAGTTCAGCTATATTAGAAATTGAACCTAATGTGCAGTGGGAAACAACAGATCTATGGAATTATCATTTATTGAATTGCTAAATTAATTATATAATTAATTAACATTTGCATTTGGGTCTATTTCAGGACTTTCTATTTTGTCTCATTAGTTTTTTTTTTTAATGGATTTAGAGAAACATTGTGTTTAATGGTAAAGCTTAGTATACCCCAGCACTGGGAATGGTCTGGAGTCAAAGCAGTAGGGTCCAGTAGGTGACCACTACGGAGCCTACATGAAGAAGAGGATGAAGAAGGCAACCATCAAACAGAAGAGCCCTCGGGCCTCAGAGAAAAACCAAGAATGGCACAGGAGAAGAGCTGCTGCTTGGGAGACAGGTACCCTGAACCAGCCACACCGACTGTGGTGGCCTCCACGCTGATAAATTTAGCATCGTGTCAATGTTCCGGGAGACGACCCTGGTCTGGAACTCCTGTCTGGCCACCTGGAGTGGGGAGAGGCTGTGGGAAGGCTGTTGGAAAGGAGGCAGACACTGGCCTGATTGGCCCCTGAAATGACAATGGATCAGAGCTGGGAAAATGAGTAGCACTCATGGGCTGCATGGGTTCAGTCTGCACTCCGCTGCCCTGCTCCCCTGTTCGGTGGCCCCCAGGGCTCACCCCTCCCTTTAGTCTCTCTTTGTCCATGTGTCAGTATGCAACTGTTTAAAATAGTAAGTCTTCAACACCTAAGCGGACATATAGGAATAACATTTATCGGGTGTCCGGCGGGTGGGAGGGGGGAGGAGGGGATGGGTATATACAACCATAATGAGTGAGATGTGCAACGTTTGGGGGATGGTCACGCTTGAAGCTCTGCCTCCAGGGGGGAGAGAGGGCAAGGGCAACATATGTAACCTTAATAATTGTACCCCCATAATATGCTGAAATAAAAATAAATAAATAAAATAAAATAGTGTTTATAATCTATTTAAATGTTAAGTTGGTTTAGCACCTGCTCATTGTTTTTCTCTTTCAGAGCTTTTCTGGCCACTCTTATTTGTCCAATTTTTTAATGTAAACTTTAAAAATCATCTTATTTATTCACACACTCCACACAAAAATGTTTGTATTTTTGTTAGGGTCACATCAAATTTAGCAATTAACTTTGGGAGAATCACTATCTTTACGATACAAAGATGTCCTATTCAAGAACATAATGTCTTTCTATTTGTTTAAAGCTAGTTTGGAGTCTTTGAAAGTTTTAAATGTTTGCTTCATATAGATGTTAAGCATTTCTTGTTAAGTTTATTCCTAAGTATTTTTTCTTTTGTGTTCCTTTTGTAAATGTGGATAGTGTCTTCTTGAGTTTTCCATGCATAAAATTATATATCTACAAATAGAGTTTATTGGCTTCTTTGTATGTTTAAAAATAACTTATTTAAAAATTATATAATTGCAATTTCTTTCTCTTTACTGTATTGATTAGTGCCTCTACTACAATGCTAAATAATAGAGAGGTTAAAGGAATCTTTGTCTTACTTCTAACCATAGGAGAGCATACATAAACGGTATTATGAAATAGTCTCTAAGAATATCTTTGTGTCTGATGCTAGAGTTTGAAACATAAAGCAGTCAGTCAGGAAGATATAAAGAAGGGAGAATGAGGACAAGCCGAAACCCACTCATGTGATCTGGAACCCATGAGAATGTATCAAAACACACTCCAATTCTCAGGAGATGTTGGCACCCTTCACCTTAGAGCTAAGTAGATAGCTGGTCCAGGAGTCTGAGAAGCTGAAGGGCAATCTCGGGGAAGGCAGGGTGGTTGCAGTACTGGATACTGTCCCATCCCCAAGCGGGGAGCCAGTCTATCAGTACAACATGTGTGAGCTACAGAACGGCTCATGAAACATCCCTGCCCTCCAAATCTTACACAAGAATCTCCTTGTGGCCCACCTTAACTGGAACCTTCAGGGAAGGCAATTGTGGGAAATCAGTTCAGTCTAGGCAAGATGACACATTACAAAGCTACTATGCTAACTTAATGGGCCTAAGTACTAAGAATGGTACTTCCTGCTTAATTACATTTTAACAAACAAAAAATTGTTGTTCCAACATCTCTTTATCCTTTATTGAGATAATAATAAGCTATTTATCTTTGATCTCTTAATGTGGTGAAAATATATGAATAGATTTTTAATATTGAACCATCCTTGGATTCTTGGGATAAGCCTCACTTATCATGTAAATTATTTTTTAAAATGTGCTACTAAATTCTGTTTGCTGATATTTTACTTAGAAATTTTCACTTACAATGTTAATAAATGGAATTTTCCTTTAGATTTTCTATCTTTTCTGAGGTAAATTTTGGTAAGTTTTATCTGGGTTTTCAAATTAATTTGTGTAGAATTGATGAAAATAATCTTGAATTTCTCTAAATATTTTCTATTTCTACAGTTATTTTCCCCTTATTTCTTATTTTATTTGTACTTTTGCCTGTCCCTACCTTTTTTGCCTTGATTAAGTTAAGTAGGGTTCTTTGGTGGTTTTTTTCCCCCTCATTTTTTTTTTTTTTTT
>VBSM01000361.1:64017397-64033838 GCA_008086735.1 Cheirogaleus medius | reverse complement strand
CTCGGCCTCCCAGAGTGCTAGGATTACAGGCGTGAGCCACCGTGCCCAGCCTCCCCTCATTTTTAATTTGTTTTCCAATAAGCCTGTTTAAGATTATCTATTTGTGCCACTATTTTAATGGAATTTTTTTACTTCATTTATCTTTAATAACTTAGTCCCTCCTTTGCATTCCTTCAATTTTTTTCCGACTTTATGGGTAGATGCTTCTTGCCTTTGTTTTTCTTTTTTCTTAAGGAAATATTTAGGCATGTAAGTTTCCTTTTGAGTGTTCTTTTATTGTACCCCATAGTTCTATATGTAGTGTGTTAGTTACCATGTTTTCTAAACATGCTGAAATGCCAGTACATATTTCCTTCTGAGAAAATTTTTTAAATGTCCAAGTGAAAAGGACTTTTGGTTTTTTGATTTTAGTGCCTCTTTTGTTTGCCTTGTAGTTGAAGAATATTGTCCATACCCTTTCTCCTTTTGTAAATTATCAATGTGTTTTGTGTCCTGATTTTTATTCATGTTGTGTTTGTTCCATGGACTTTCAAAAAGAAGACATATTCTCTATTTTTAAGATGGTGTTTGAATTTTATCTCAGATATGCTATTTCAATCGTACAATTTAGATTTTGTAAAACATTTCTTATGTTTTGTTCAGGTGATTGCTGGGGAATTTAAAGATAGGTGAATTAAAGACCTCTCTTATTAGTTTTAAAAAATCTATTTTCCTGTTTTCTCCTGTTATTTATGTTTCATGAATATTACTTATATATTACTTGATGAAATGTCATAGCTCCACTTTAAATGATACTCTCTAGCATTATAAAGTGGCATTATTTTTCTTGTTGATTCTTTTTTGACCTAAATTCTGCTATTAAGATTTTAACCCTTGCTCCTTTTGTTCTCACTTGTCAAATTTTTGTCTATTCTTTTATTTTTCACCTTTCTGAATTACTTGGTTTTAGATATGTTTCTTTTTAATTGTTTAATCAGGCACATCTTAATTCTGCTAACAAAGAAATCATTAAGTCAATTATAAGTACAGTTTTTTTAAATAAAAATATACTCCAAGAATGCCTCATTTCAGTTAGCCCCATGTGTTGTAGGTATAATGCACTGGAATCTTTAGCATGTGCCAGAATCATCTGTGGGGGCATGCTAAAACACAGATTGCCAGGCCCACCCCAAGAATTTCTGGTTTGCTGGGATGTGGCATTTCTACAAGTTCAAAGGTGGTGCTAATGTTGCTGGTACGAAGATAAAATTTTGAGAACCATTGGTGCAATAAAGTGGAAAGCCTAATCGTATTGCTCTGTACCAAATTCAAAGATACTTTTTCCTCTTAAAAACATCAATGGCTTGAAAAAATAAGAGCCAGAGTTTATTTTGTTAAAATCTACTTTAGTAAGGGAACCGGAGCCAAATATATCATAATGGAGGGGTGTATGCGTGTGTGCGTGTGTGTGTGTGTGTGTGTGTTTGTGTGTGTGATTATCTCTAAGTGTGAGAAAAAATTCTTTACTTTAAGAGCTCACCTTGTCTTCTTGTTTCTGAAGGGCAGTCTTTAGCTCAAATAGATCATAGATGTTATACTGGCAGGTAGGGCCAGCTTCATGGGCATGTGACCTAGGCAGTCATATTTGGTTAAATATTATGCTGTTCAGCATTTGTTCTTCCCTCTGCTGGTAATTGCACCCTGCATTGCATCTGGGACCACCTTTCTCTGTCTCTCAGTCCCTGTACTTCACGTAAAGTTGATTGCCCCCCGGAATCCAAGGGGAGACACGGCTCATTGCCTGGTCAACCAGAGCATCACTTCCCCTTGGCCATGAAAATTTGTACAAAGATGAAGTAAATGGCCCAATCGGAGCCAGCACAATAGTAACATTTTACTGGAAGTTCTTGAAGAATATACTTTCAGTTACATTGGGAATAAAACTGGGAGAAAAGAGATCCATCTTGCCTCCATATGGAGCCTGAAAATGAGGCCAATCGTTAGAAGAGAGCAGATCCCAAAGATGAAAAGACTAGGATCTTTTGAATTTATATCAACCCCAAATCCGGCTGTGAATGAAGGTAGCTCCACCCATGAGCTTTTTAGTTACAGAAGTCAATACATTTTCACTTTCTTCAATCTATTTTGAGTTAGGTTTTCTATCACTTGTAAACAAAACAAGCCTAACTAATGCACATAGGAACCAGTAACTGACTGGCACCTAGCAGTTACTCCACTGGATGATGTCTGTGTTCTCTTTTCCACCTTCATAGCCACTCCCTGTATAGCACCCTCTGCCCTTACTATGTTGTGAACAACTTTGGAGAAAGAAGTGTATTCTTTTAATTTCATATCACCAGATATGGTTCTCAGAATATATTACAGATATCAGGTACACAAATAATGTTTGTTGAATGAAATAAAAATTAAGTTAAATGCTCTGTTTGCCCAGTGACTTTTCTGAGCTTGATGAATAATTAAGACACCTGCCATTTTTATGGCTTAGCTGTGTTCTCATCTTTTCTTCTTGGATATGTTTACTTTTCAGGGTTTTGTGGTTTTTCTTATCATTCTCATTTTAACAAAATCTCTTTACTCTTTACCTTGTTTATTTTTACTCTTAGGAAATAGCCTTTTTCTTTTTGATTTGTGTCACACAGCCACCTGTGCTATTACTTATTCAGTTTTTCATCTTTGATTACATTACGTATTTTTGTTTTCTCTTTTGATAGCAATTCAGAGTCATTCAGGCTGTTTTCTATAAGTATTTCCACCCACTTATGAGATCTCATACTGAATTTACTTCCTGGCACCTGGAAATAATAGATATTTACCATCTATCTTTTAATGTGCATCCAAGACTGGTTTCTCTATCAAACCCAAATGAGCAAAACTATTCCTCATGACTCATTTAATCATTGAAAATATATCAAATGGGCATTATGTGTCTGATTCTAAGCTAGGTGCTGTGTAGGAGACAAAGATGAGAAACACAGGGCCCTGCCCTTTGAGAACTATGATGGTGGAGGAGAGCAAAGTAAATATAATACAAAGCAAAGTGGAAAAATTGCCACTGGTGTGTGTAAGAGCTCAGTGAACAGAAATGAAAGAGGAATGATTACATTTGATTGGGATCCGGGGGTGATTCAGTCTGGACTGTGAATAATGGGTGATCATTTCAAAGGTGGGAAGATGATACCCAGTGGAAGGAACAGTTAGAGCCAAGGTATGGAAGCCTCTGTTCTTGGTTCAATGCTTCATTTTTGGTGGGCGGTACAGCTGTTAGAATGAAATGCAGGGAGGGACATGGTGGGAAGTGAGGCCATAACAGGTAGTATGTTAGTTTTCTATTGCTCTTGTAACAAATAACCACAAACTGAGTGGCATAAAACAACAAAAATTTATCGTGTTACAATTCTGTATGTCAGAAGCCTGACATTGGTCTCACTGGGATAAAGTCAAGACGCCAGCAGGGTTGTGCTTCATTCCAGAGACTGTGGGGAGAACTCTTTTCCTTCCCTTTCCACCTTAGGTCCCCTTCCTCCACCTTCCAACCTCTCTAACCTCTCGTTAATGGTTACATTTCCCTCTGATCAAAACAAGGAAAGGTTTCCACTTTTTGTGTGATTAGACTGGGCCCACCTGGATAATCCAGAATAATCTTCCCATCTCAAAGTCTTTAGCCTAATCACATCTGCAAACTCCCTTCTTCTATGTAAGGTGACATTCACAAGGTTCCTCAAGGATTAAGAAGTGGCTGTCTCTTCAGGGGGTTGAGGGGAAGCAGTACTCTGCCTACCACAGGTGTTTTAAATCATAAAAGGACTTTGCCAAATATGCTTCAACAACTATTTCAGGATTGGTAATATGAAGTATTATCCTAATGACAGTGATTGCAATGAAAACAGGTCAAAATGACTAGTCTAAAATAATCAAAACTAAATATCATTGGAAGCTGTGAACTCATGGAAGATTAAATTGTATTCAAACAATTTGCTTAGCCCTTACATTCACCTGTGTGTTTACTATGGCTGTTTGCAAACAAATCAATGAGTAAGATCTACAGTGTGTACATTAATCTGGATCTTTGTTTTCCTTTCTGCTAATGATACAGATGCCACTCTGAGTATTTTTGAAGTCAGAAAAAAATGAATTAATAATGCAGTTTTTAGATATAGGTACTAAAACCCAGTAGACATTTTGTAATATTACTAAACATCTAATTTATTAAAGAACTTCCACAAATAGACAGAAATTTTTGTTAAATTTAATTTGATTTATTCACTCAACAAAGTAATATTTTTTAATTTTCGCATATTAGGGGGTACAAATGTTTAGGTTACGTATGTTGTCTCTCCCTCCCCCCTCCAGCCCCCCAGAATCAGAGCTTCAAGCGTGTCCATCCCCCAGAGGGTGAACATCACACTCATTATGTATGTATATACCCATCCCCTCCTCCCCCTCCCATCTGCCCCTCATTTTTAAGTAAACAATTTTTAAGTACCTAACATATACAAATAATTAACATGTTTTTGCTCTTTAATTAAGTAGTTAAACAGATGTTTATTAAGGGTCTACTTGCCAGACACTGTTTAGCCACTATGAAGTAAGTGATAAACAAAACTCCATATAAGGAAGTAGTGGGCAATATACCAGATATCTCAGCAAAGTAAGTGGTGTTTTAGACAAAGGAAACAAAGTGGGGAAGGGTGATATGAAATAGTGGAGGGTTTGAAATTTCTGATGGTAAAATTCACTGAAAAGGTGACATTCAAATAAAGATCTTATTAGCCCCACTTCTCATGGTAGAAATCTGAATATTAACGAGGCTCTATTTGACTGGGACCAGTTCTGGCCCCAGAGGTCCTTTTGTCCCACTGTAGCTGCAGCCACTTTCAGGAACGTCAGGAATGGTGGTGGGCAAAGCAAACGTGGCTCAGATGCCGACTCTGCCCCCCAGGAGCTTAGGAAGGTGGGGAGAAGGCAGGGCACAGACTGTTGTAATGTATGGTACAAAATGATTGCTAAAGCACCATGATGGTCTGTGGAAACTAAGTGCTTAAGCAGGAGTTCTGTTTATCACCAAGAATGGCAAAGAGCCAGAAAAGCATTCAATCTACAGAATTCTCAGAATGGTTCTTCAGAAGAATAGATGGTCACAGCTGCTTTTTGATTCTTTTCTTTCTTTTCTTGAAGCAAGAACCGAAAGCAGATGAGAGAAAAGACAAGCTTCGGCATAGCATCTTGTAATACCTGCATTATCTGCAGCCTGCGAGTGAGGAGGGGATGGATTTTTGGCTACTTTGGGTTAGTGTTCCTCCAAGCACAGCGATCCCCCCCGGGCGCCCTGGCAGCCAGAGCTGCCCTTTGGAAACACAGGGGCCTTGTCTGGCATCTTATTCCTTACGTCTTTGCCTGTCAGTCAGCCTCCAGCCACCTGGGTTCTTTCCATTATGTTTTTGTTCCTTGTAATAAAGTGGATTTTCTTTCTTTTGAGAATGAGCATAAAGATATCCAGAAAATAAAACCAGGTGCTCGTTCCCAAGGCTGCAGCAAGCACGAACGCAAATGAGCCATCTCCACCTCTCCTGTAGGTTTCCCAAGAGGAGAATGCTGCTGCCGCATGAATAGCAGAGGCCGGACAATGATTCTTAGGGAAGATAAACAGCCCTCGATTCCCTCCTGACCGCTCCCACTGCTCTCCGTGATGACTGATCCTGGAGCAAAAGGTCACGGGGACAATTCTGCACCTGCAGCCTGGGAGGGCCATATTCGGTCCTCAAAAAGAGCTCTCCCGTAATTGATGCTAATTATTATTGAGCCAAATGCATCCTTTCATTGAGGGGCAGGTGGGAGGCTCTGTCACTGTCAAGGCCATTATACCGAGAGCAAGTTTAGAATTCTTTGCACAGATGTGCCTATGCCCAAGAAGTCCCAAGTGCTGTCTATAGGCTGTTCATAAAGAATATATCATCAAAAATTTCTTCAGCTCTGTAATGAGATGTTCAGGACTCAGGTGAATGACAAATGCTACCTAGTACCCAGGGCCATAATACTGAGTGGAGGGGCATGATTTATTCATAAGGGCTTGAACTCCACTGCTGGGCCTTTGGGCTGCTTGTGAGATTTTTGCACCCAACCATCTGTACTCTGAGAGAGGTTAACAACAACTCTGGGGACCTGGGAACCCTCTGGGGATTTGCATGCATGGACATTCATCTGCTTTCCAGCCACTTTTTATGGGAGGATAGGCCCTGTGACCAGAATGAAGAAAAGAGAGGAAATAAAAGAAAGTTCACCCAGCTGTAGGTAAAGCACGGCTGGATTTAGCTGAATGCCAGAGTCTGTACAGGGACTTTCCCTTGGTATTAACCACCCTTTGTTTTGGCGAAGAGTTTAAAAGCATGTTATTTAATTGTTTTTTGCTTCAACTTATCATTTCTACTTTCCCCTCTGAAGATTATAACTTAATGGGTTTAAAAGATTTCTCATATATCAAAATAATATTGCAAAAGTGTACAGTGATAGATTGTACTCCCATTCATATTTTATTCCCAATTTTGATTATTTTATTTGTAAAAACACAACTATACTAAACAAACCATTGATTGTAAGAAACAGGGTTTACATATGCACTTATTTATCAGAGAATTTTTGCACCCAGACTGTGTTATGGGCATTTATTATGGGTTCTGACACAAAGATGAGGAAGATCTTACCCTCCTCATTATTTTTCCTTCAATACTTTAAAGACGTTGCCCCACTCTCTTCTAGCTTGCATTATTTCCTATGAGAGCTGTAATGTCATGCTTATCTTTGTTCCTTTGTATATAACATGACTTTTTTTTTTCTGCCTGCATTTAAAATTTTCTTTTTATTACAGGTGATAAGCAATTCAATTATGTTAGGCTTTGATGTACATTTCTTCATGTTTCTTGTGCTTGAGTTCATTGAGCTTTTTTGGATTTATGGGTTTATCGTTTTCATCAAATTTAGAAAACTTTTGTCCTTTAATTCTTCAATTATATTTCTGTTCTCACAACCCAGGGACTCCAATTATACATATATGATCAAAGTTAATCTGCAGTTTGCTGATTCAATTTTATTTGAGCCTCTTTTCTCTTGATATTTCACTTTTTGATATTTTACATTGCTAGTTCTTTAAATTCACCAATATTTTCATCTGGTGTTTAATCCATTGTTAATTCCATCCTTCACACATTGTATTTCTCATCTCTGTTCACGTTCTATTTGTGTCTTTTAGATCTTCCATATCTCTTTTAACATGCCCATGACTTCCTTTACCTTTTTGAATATATGGAATATAGTTATAATAACTGTTTTTATGTCCTTATCTACTAATTTTATCATATGTGTATTTTCTAAGTTTGTTTTTATTGAGTAATTTTTCTCCTCATTATAGCCCAGATATACCTTTTAAGTAATGAATGTCTCTTTAAATATCTTTGAGCTCTGTTTTAGGATGCAGCTAAGTTACTCAGAAATATTTTTGATCCTTTGAAGGCTTGCTTTTTTGCTTTGTTAGATGGGAAATAAGCACTCTTTGAGTTAAGGCTAATTTAGCTCCACTACTGAGGCAATGCCCTTCTGAGTACTCCACTTAATGCCCTATATATTGCTATAGGAAAATCCTTCATTCTGGGTAGTGGGACATGAACTATTCCTGGTGTTGTGTGATCTCCAGAAATTGTTCCAACTGCTTTGGTGGTTCTTTCCCCAGCCTGATGTAGTTTGCTCACACTCATGTGCTGATTAATTTTTAACTGAAGATGAGGAAAACTCTGTTTGTCTCCAGAGCTCTCTCTCCTTGCTGGTCTTCCAACCAGGGAATTCTAGTTACCTGAGCCTCTCCAAATCTTCTCTGCACTCTCAATTCTGAACTTGCTTCTGAATTACCCAGTGTGCCTGTTAAATGGCAGATTCTGAGATACACCAGTTGAATCATAGTTTCTGTAGATGAGGCCCAGAATTCACAGTATAAGCTCACAGTAATGCTATTGATTTCTGAGAACCACAGCCCTGATGAAACCTTTCTTAAAGTTTATCAGTCGCCAAACCCAACAGCCTTCTCTGTGTCTTCAGCTTCTGTGACTTTGCCTGAGACACAGCTATGCTCATGCTCTTCTCTTGGATGTCCTTGGTATTATAATGCACAAAAGCAGGTGTTTTCTAGTTATCCAAGCTCAACAGTCACCCACACACTGGGCCAGGAAGAACTTGGCCTGCAACTAAAAGAGACCCAAGTCTTAGACTAGGCAGTACCACCGACTTGCTCCATGACACTATGTGACACTGTGACGTTATTTCTGCATCTGCCAAATGAACAAACATAATTAAATCCACCTGACCAGGTGGCTATAATGATCAAATTAAAATGGACATAAATGCATATACATAGTCTAAAGATCTCTGAACATTTCTTGCATGTGTTCCATTTCTTTTTCCTTTCCTCTTGCATTCCAACAGTGTCCAACAGCTGGAGATATACCAGCTTATTCTATCTTCTGCTATTTCCAGGGTGTCACTCAGTATATTTATTGACTTGCTTTTATTTTTAACTTTCATGACCATGCTTTTCTAAGGTCTCTTTCTTTTTCATAAAGTCCTTTTCTTGTCTTATGGACACAACGTCATCTAAAACCTCTCTGAGGATATAAATTGCACATTAGTTGTCTTCTGTTTCTTCTTTTAACTCTGTTGCTTTGGGTTTTCTTTTATTTAGTGAATACTCAAATTTTCAGTGATTCTTGATTGTTGATATTGCATATGATGACCAATGTTTAATTGTTTGTGAACGTATGTTCTAATTAAGGTAGACTTCTCTGGAAATTGTATGGAGGGACAGGTATGTGTCCTGCCAAATTGCAAGGATTCCTTCAGAGTATGGGAGCTCCCTACTAATTCCATAGTCTTAAATTAGTTGGGATACTGCCCCAAATTTATTCTGGGAGTCTTTTATGCCAAAAATACAGACTTCAGAAAGTTATGTATTTTTGGCTTTAGCATGGGCAAGCTGAAGTCTATTGTTCTCCTTGTTTATTTCTTTAACTGGTTTCCTAATCGGGTGTGAAGTTTCTTTAGGCTTTGCTGTGTTTTTCTCTATGTTCCCATCATCAGTGCTAAGAACCTTATCCTGGAAGATCATTCACTTTATTAAGGACCCAGATTTCATATGAGGGGAGTTTTAAAAAGGATATTTGGAGGAATCATAGCTACTGCCTGTTGTTTAATGTGAGTGGGCGTACGGGGGGAGGGGTCAAACTGGCCGAGTTAATCGGAATGTGATGCTTCAGTTATCCTGATTATTTCCTAAGATCTTCTTGTTTGTTTACTCTGAGCTTGGATTTCATGTGAAATTGCTTTTAAAAGTGATTTTCTCATCTGTGTGTTTTGGGTTCTTGTTTTCTCTGATTTTGCTTCTCTGACATTCTGACTCCATCTGCTTCCTATTTTCAGGAATTCCTCAAAATTTCCCAGGAGCTGGTGGTATTCTTTCTGTTGGTAACTGCTGTTGTGAATTCATTTTTTAAAAAAACATTTAAGCAGTAGGAAAGATGGATGTATGTGATCAGTCCCCATCTCGATATAATCTTTATCCTAGCACTTCTAGTTTTAATAATTGTGGGGAAAAAAACCTTTAATGATTTAAATAAATGCTTGGAGAATAGTTTCCTAAATGTGTCACCAAATTTTGAATGTGCTGCTTATTCAGAACCTATGACCCCCTTTACATTGTTACCTTATCCAATCTCATAATTGATTGGTAAGTGAAAAAGCTGTTTAAAACAAGAAATCATAAAAATGATACATGCATACAACTTATTTCAATGTAGATATATACATGTATATTCTTGTGCCACTCTTTTGATTAAGGGCCAATTTTTTAAGTATAGATGGCTTGCTTGTAATTCTAATTCATCTGCATTACATAGACCATGTCCATAAGGCATCATCTGTGTCTTTCAGTTTTGTTTACTTTCAAGTAGACAAGAATTTAAAGCCATCTAAGTGGATAATTCTTCTGTATATTTATTATATTTCCATACTTTTGTCCCAGTCATTCACAGTTGCCTAGCCCACACCTCTTTTGCAATAATTATTTAACAATTCACTTTATCTCAGTACTTCAAAATAGTTTTTGTTAAAAACTATCCTTTGCACTCTTAAAACAACTCTTTGCACTCCCATTTCATTTGTTTATGCAATATTTAAATTGCATGGTTACAATAAGCACAGTGGGCATAAACAGTTTGGGAACTAGGATACCTAATTCTTATAAGCATACAATTTGCTGGGTGCAAAAGCAAGTGGGATTTCAGCTGTGAGTGTTCAGAGACTGTGAGAAGCAGTCTGTGTTTAAGGTGGGAAGAGAGCTCTGGTTGATCTGACAGTTATGTTAAAAAGTGGACATTAGTTAAAAAGGCCTCATTATAAACAGGTTATCATCACTTATTCTCCAAAAATTTCTAGATATTCTCCTAGGCTCTCAGGATATAGAGATTGGTATGATGCATAAAAACAGGTAAAACACACACACACACACACACACACACACATAGCTGAACACATGTTTCTGGGCTGTATCCAATCAGTTGCAGCTCTGTATTGAACAAAAAGGCTGACTACAAGAATTTCTGCTGCCTTCTAGCAGGGACATCAGTCTTCTCCAGCCTTTGGACTCCAACTGAAACATTGGCTCTTTCTGGGTCTTAACCCTGCTGGACTTTGGACTGGAACTACACATCTGGCTCTCCTGAGTCTTCAGCTTAGATCTTAGAACTTGTCAATCTTCATAATCTCATGAGCCAATTACTTATAATAAATCTATCTCTCTCTCTCTTTCGAATTCTGGTTTCTGTCCTGACTCTTCAGCCCTCATTTTTGTATTCGGGGCAACAGGCCAAAGAAAGATGGGAGGGCTAACATCCAGCTAAGTCAGCTCACCCTACTTCTGGGGCATCTTACTGGCCAGATCTTAGTCAGGTGGCCACCTTTGTCTCAAAAGGAAGCTGGGAAATGTAGTTTCTCAGCTGGGTACAGCTGGGTACAACTTTCTGTTGCCATATCCAACAGAAAGCAGTGTTCTGCTTAGGAAGAAGTAAAGATAGAATATTGGATAAGTACCTTTCAGTCTCTGTCACAGCAACATGGTAAATGTTCCATAAATATGAATTGAATAAAAATTTTAAATTTTCATATTATTATCCATTTATCACAGAACTGTAGAGAAAGAAAATATTGATCTCTTGAGCTCTATTACTCTGCTCCATTTTTTACTATTTCTTGCATAAATTACCATAGACATGAATTCTAACAAAATATTGTTGAATGACTTTTATATACCAAAAATTTTTCAAATCCAGTTAATGAATTATTATAGAAAAATCTTTTTAGTGAACAGATAAAATTTTATCAAACAGATAAAAGTATTATATATAGGTTATTTAAATGTAAATCAATTCTTCTAAATTTTTTAGCATGTTTGAAAAGCTATCTAATTTTTAGAAGTTTAAACATTCCTCTTTGGTCTTGTAATATTATTAATTTGCTAAGAAAAGTGTTTTTTACTGAAAGTGAAACCTAAATTTCAGCCTGGCATCTGAGTAATCATTAAAATATCTCTGCCTCGAGGGGGGAGGGGGGCATGGGCAATATATGTAACCGTAATATTTGTATCCCCATAATACGCTGAAATAAAAAAAAAATTTAAAAAAATATCAACAAATGAATGCTATCTCATGGAGGTTTTACCTGAATAGATGGACTCACTCTTACCCCTAAAACATAAAATACCTGCATTTCAGGCATTTAAAATGTATTAATTGGTGATTTATTATGTTGACTACTTTATGATTTTTACTCTTTTTTTCAGGTTTTTCTGAGCAGTACAGAGCAGCAGAGCCCGTGACTTAATGATATACATAGTAGTGTTCTATACTCAAACAAGAGGTGGGTCAACACAGTAATTCATTTGTCGTATTGATATATTAGAAGTCAGTTACACTTACCCACACACGCAGGCACACACACACGACTCAATGACATTAAGTTAGAAGCAAAACTGATCAAGCTAAATAGCTCCCTCATAGAAAAGAGAGAATTCACTTAACCACTGCAGAAATGACACTTTCTGATTGTGAAAAGAGTTCACAAGTGAGCCACCTCCACTCTTGCCTTGGGAGCATTCTCAGTGTGAGTGACATTCATTGCTGGTGCTGCGGCCTCTGGTAGAAGGATCTCCAGGGCAATAAGACCCTATGACAACAGGACAGATAAAGATGACTCAGTTCTCTGGTGCCAAGGTCCTTTGCTAGGCCGTGAAGAGCAAGGATGTATCAGTTGTGATTCAGTCCTTGGTTTAATAGTGGGGAATTGTGTTGCTCATCTGTGAATGCATAGATTCATCTATCTTGCATATTCATTGGTCTGCATGCTTTGTCCCTGTTAATCAACCTTTGCCATCCTTTACCAACCATCCCTCACTGAGTATGAAAATCTGTGATGTAAGAACTAGTCATTACAATTAGATTATTGCTAACATCAAATAACATGGCATGTCATAATTTAGGGAAAAAAACCAATATGGTTATCTAAAAAGTTCCTGATTTCTCTGATTTGGAAAGTACAACTTACTGATTTAAACATTGAACAACGGAATTTAGATATTAGTTTTTGATAACAATAGACAATTTATTTTTCTACTTTGTAATGTATTTCACATTGGGAATAATATTTGACTCTAAGTAAAATCCTAATGTTTGAGCCTGAATTACTTCGATTCACTCTTGGACTTTATTTATAAAACAGCATATGCTAATAGTATTCACTTTGTCCATACTGCCCCTTTCAATGAATTTTTTTCTTTCTTTTTTTTTTTTTAGTCTTCAATTAGCAGAACAAAGCTACATTTTAGTGAGAAAACTGAACCACATGCTCAGTTCCTTGCTGTTCTATAATTCAGATCATTATGATGACACTATTTTTGACACAATCTCTATACATATTTTGTGGCAGAAACCCGATTTGAGATGATAAAACAAATAAATCAAAGGTAACTACTATCTGATATTTTCTTTCACCATTTCGTCCCAAATTCTGGAACTAAAATGATAACTAAAATCTAACTTCATAAGTCAGTTTGGTTAAAGTTTAAAGATTCAGGATTTCATATTATTCTTCATGAGAAAGTGATACATTTCAAGACACCACTCTCATGGCATTATCCTTTGCAGAGGAGATAAAATTTAGTGTCACCTTTGATGGAGTCAAGTTCCATAAGAATGTATCCAAATGGGTATTGAAGAGACTCACATAGAGAAGTTGACAGACATTTTTGCCAAACAATATCCCTGACATCTGGGCTTTTAAGCTGTAAGGTTTTTCATTTTGGGGTCCTCAATAGCCCACATGTGATTTGGCCACATGAGCATTCCAGGCCTCCTTAAGGATTGACGCCAAAATATTTTTCTTGCAGCCAATTGCTTAAAACAGCTATGTTAAAGAAGCACTACTTAACCTTACTCAAACAGTGCATCATTTTGGATACTTGTCATGGGATGAAGTCAGGTCCAATTAGAACAGTAGCTCTGTCCACATAGGGGTGCCCCGTCATTTTTGCTGGCAGGCTTTGCTCCTTTGTCAAGGTCAGTTGAGCTAACCTCTACCTATAGTTGTTAAAAAGTCTTCTCCAAATTAGTTTCCTCTTTCCACAGCTCTTCCTCGTAGGCAGTGGTTCTGTGTGTGTGGTCCCCAGACCAGCAGCATTTGGTGACATATGTACATTTGGGGCCTCACCCTCTGAATCAAAAATTCTGGAGGTGATTCAATCCAAATAATACTGAAGTGTAAAACAGGAGGTATTTTCACCCTTCTCAATCTTTCTCACATAGCAGACAAACCTACCATGTTAATACACAAAATTCTTCTCTTTTTGTATTAACACCTGTACAACCCAATCTGTTTAAAATCAATCCAACCAATTGCCATTGATAACCACATATGCTGTTCCCAATTTTTAGCAATTGAAAGCAGTGTTGCATTGAGCACTTGTGTTTATACATCTCCACCAGCATGTGTACTTCTATGGTATAAATTCCTAGATGGTAAATTTCTGAGTCAAAGAGACTACATATACGTATTACCATATTTTCTTATTTTCTGTATTTGTAATGCTCTGGCATCTGGGGCTTTGCTGATCCTGGACAGATTGCCCCTTCCAGGATTAGCTAATTTCTAGAGAAAACAAACACTGGCCTGCAAGCATGCTTTTGATAGACAAACCAACCAATCTAGAGCCTATACTTTCAACCACCTACTCTATCTGGCTTTTAAACTGCAGAAGGCAATATTCCTCTGCCCCAGTTATCCCAGGGCCAGGTACCAGACAACTAGAGACAGCCCCTATAGCTCAGAGTCCAATGAAATTATTCAAACTACCCAGTCCTAAGCCTGCTTCCCTGGCTTTGCCCATCCCTTCTTGCAAAAACCACAGTAAAGGCTCTTGCTTACACTTTTCATTTGCTTCTTCCACCTCCAGACTGGCCCTGGCGCCTCCCCGTGTGGCTGTGTGTGGTTTGGCACACCCTTTCCTCTTGGCAGCTGTGAGTAAAAAATATCTTTTCAGTAGCAATTGTCTCCTGATCTGTTAGCCTCACCATCCCCGAATAAAAATAAAATCTTGGGTACATTTTAAAACAACATATAGAATACCATGACTTTATATTACAGAAAGGCCACCAATTGTGATGTCAGAGTATCTCAGTTTAAATTCCAATGTCTCTGTTTCCTAGGTGTGTAAATTTGTTACTAGGTGAGCTACATAACCTCTCTGTGACTCAGTTTTGCCATCTGTAAAATAGGGAATAATAATCACAGTATCTACCTCACAGAGTCATTGTAAGGGTTAAATGTTAATAAGCATAAAGTACTTATGACCATACATAAGATATAATAAGTACTTACTATCATCATCATTATTCATAAAATTGACCATTGACCTCTACAAAGTTGAAACAATTTATTCTTCATAAAGAACATTTGTGAGACCCTATTTACCTATATGCTTAACAACACTGGATAGTTGGATAATATCCATGTTTTTAATCTTTTCCCATCTAATAGATGAAAATGGTGATCCCTGTCAGCATTGTTTCATTACTAGAGCAATTGAAAAATTTTAGTAAATATTTGATCCTTTAATTTTCTTCTGTTGTGAATTATATGTATGTTCTTTTCACATTATTTGATTTATCATTTGACTAGTGAATATTAGTCCAGCATTTAACATTGAAAATATTTTTGTGAATGTGTCTTAACATTATTAAGTCATCATTGATTAAAGAAATACTTAAAATTTTATATAGTATACAGGTCATTTTTTTCTTTAATGTCTTCTATGCTTTATATTTTTTATTCATTTATTTATTCATTTATTTTTTTCTAGTACTTTTATAGTAATATTCCTTCACTTACAAATGTAATCCTTCTAAGCTGGGTTTTGAGCATCTTAAGCAGAACACTTTTTCATATTTAGACAAACCAATGTCAGGGCAGTCATAAAAATTCCCTGAATTTTTCCTGGTTTGGTTGTCACCAGTCTCACTCTTTTATCACTCCCCCATATCCAAAATATGGGAAGAACCTCTTGCCACAGGAATATCTCAATAGAAAGTTCATATTTAAGGAACACACCCATCTTGAGCATTGACACAGTAAACATGTTTGGAATTTGAATTATCTGTGATGACAAAGGCCAAATTGGTGTGTTCAGGCCCTCACCCGACTGACCGAACAGATAAAATGCCTCCTCGGGATCTTTTCCAGGAGTCCCGAGTGCTCACCATTTCCACAGGCTGCAGGAAGCTGGCTGACCAGTGGGACCACCCAGCTTGGCCCTGTTTCTTTCCTCCTTTCTGAAATTGATTACTAATACCGTTGCTCACTGCAAAGTCCTTTCTAGGCTCCCTTGGGGATTCTTTCTAATCACAACCCAAATTCCTTTCTCAATTGCATATTTGTATTCATGTATTCACTGGTTTTAAAAATTACATTACTAGTTAATTATGAAGGGCCTATCTGTGGCAGAAACTTGGGATGTCTTGATAACACAAATCTCAATGGCAGAAATCCTTGACCTGATGGAGCTTTTTTCTCAATTCATTTTATGGTGTCAGAACGCAGTGTGTGTGTGTGGTGGGTAGTACATATAGAATAATGGAATGTATATAGAGATAATTGATTGGGAATGTTCATTGATTTGGATGCAGCTATTTTCTTCTCTCAGCATATTATTATTATTGCTATTATTTACATTTTTTTATTTCAGCATATTATGGGGGTACAAATATTATGGTTACATATATTGCACATGCCCCCCTCCCCGTTCGAAGCAGAGCTTCAAGCGTGACCATCTCCCAAATGTTGCACATCTCACTCATTATGT
>VBSM01000361.1:63968807-64017297 GCA_008086735.1 Cheirogaleus medius | reverse complement strand
TTTCCTTGCTGATTTTCCTGAGTTCTAAATAAATTCTAGTTATCAGCCCTTTATAGGATATGTGGCTTGGGAAAATTTTCTCCCATTCTGTAGGTTGTCTGTTGCTCTCATGACAGTTTCTTTGGCTGTGTAGAAGCTTTTTAATTTGATCATCACTGATTGTTTTTAAATGACTAACAGTGGAGGAATTGGTGGAGAGCTCCCACCCTGCTTGTTCATATAAAAATGTGGCAGCAACTTGAAAGGGAGTCAGATCTCAGAGGAGATGGTTGCATCAGAGCCTATGGAGGTTGGACCTGGGCCTCCCAGGATTGGCAAAGATTTCTGTACCTCAAGTATGGCACAGAAGCAGCAAAGCCACCAGACCTGAAGGAGCTCTGTGGTTTGGGACATCAAGTATATTGTATGAGTGGTAACTAGCAGGGACTCATAATTGCTAACCAATGTAGCCTCCCTGACTTGTTAGTGATGTATAAGCCCCTCGGCCGTGGCATAACTTTAGGTGTATGTGTGTGTGGGTGGGCAATGACCTACAATGACTGAAGTGGCATTTCCAGCCAGTCCAGCAAGATAAGGTCTCAGAGTCACATTTAAGTTAGTTTGAAAAAAAGAAGGAGATGCAAAACAAAATTGTCATCTGCTGTTGACATACTTGCTTACAAAGAAAATCTTAGATAATGGTCAGGCAGATTATTAGAATTGATGAGTATTTAGCAAGATTTGTGATTAATATTTATAAATCAGTTGTGTTTCTACATACTAATAACAAACAATTTGAAGTATTTTTGTATACTGTTTACAATAGAAACCAAAACATGTATGATACCCAGGAATAAATGTAATAAAATATATGCAAAACTTCATAGGGAAAGAGATAAAATTTTATTGAAAGATATTAAAGATAAAGAAATGTAAGGAATTATGCCACATATAAGAAGATTAAGTATTGTCAACATGTATTCTTTCTGATAATTTCATGTATATATTCAATGTCATTTCAATCAATGTCTCAACAGTATTTTTGTGAAAATTAGTAAGTTGACTTTAAATTAAAATCATTTGTGGAGGAACAAGATAATGAGGATACACTCTTCTAGATATCAAGACTTTAGTAATTAAGTCAAACTTTAGTCATCCAACTATAGTATTAATTAGGAGGTTTGCTATTGGTAGAAGAATAGACATAGATTAATGAATGAGAATAAATAAGAAAAAAATAGAAGAAATCTGAATTTATGGAAACTTTTGCTATAATAGAGTAAACATTAAAAATTGGGGAAGAGGGGCAAAAAAAGAGTGCTTACATAAAAATACCATGAGAAAATAAAAACCAAAATGTGAAACAACAAAAAATTTAGAAAAACATTTGAAAGAAAATATAGAAATCTATCTTTATAATGAGCTAGGAAAGTATAAATATGCTTTTTGTACAAAGAAAAATAATGATAAAATTTACAACTTTAGATCTTCAAACTTTTGTAGTACAACTTTTGTAAACAGTAATTATTATATAAGCTTAAGGTATTAAATCCACTTTATTAAGAGGTATTATTAAGTGCATATAATATCATTTAGGTTTTCTAATAAAAGTTTCTGGGACTTGGATCCTAGGATTAGCTTGAATAAAATGATCCTGTAAAAATGAATCTTTATATCTGATTACATTTTTTGTAGTATTTTAAAATTAAGTTTTAAAGTATTAAGTATCACTAAACCAAATTATACTTTTAAATTTCAATACTAAATTTTGATATTAATAATGCATTCCAAACTACCAGTATTCTCCAGAATGATGATAAAATAAATTTGGAGGATATGAGAACTTACAATGTCTTACAGTGTACTCTTTGAAAGTAGTTGGGTTTGGCCCAACTGCCTGTGTGCTGATAGTTCCCACATGGAAACACAAATATTAAGTGTTCCAGAGCAACAACAACAACGTTGATGTCACATTGTTAAAACATAAAACCGAAAATTCTATCAGAATCAAGCAGATCTCCATGAGGTATAAGTTTATTGATTAATGACTAACTGAAATGTTTGTTTCTTTTTGCCTTTGCCTTTGTTACAACATACCGGCCACCTTGTCAAATACTCAGCAATACATACAAGTCTGAGGTTTTGGTTTTTAAATCAACTTAATTATTTTTCTTCTGTTTTCTAAGGCAGGCTTTGGTAATTGCATACAGCTTTACAGGCCTCCAGTATTTCATGAAGTCGGGCAGCATGGATGTCTGTAGCCATCCTTCCCTTGGGGAGCTCTTTCTCCTACAACTACGATCCAGAGAAGGAGAAGCTAATTCCCATTTCCTTGCTCACCTCTTCTCACCCTCTTAGCAGACACTGACAATAAGGAGAGGGTCACTCATAGAGATAACATTTCAACTCTAAACAGATTCAAATCTTAAAGGAGAGAGTTTCATTCAAAATATTAATTCTATGCTTAATATTTTATTCTTAATCTTTTCCTTTCCTATTTAAAAGATTATGAATAAATATCAATTAGAATGAATTTCAGGGATAAAGTGTTACTGTAGAATACCAGCCAGATGACTGACATTCAGATGGTTTTTGGAAACCCTTTAGATAGATCTTGTAGTAACAAGCTCCTTAGGGAGCATCCTCAATTAGAGTTAAATTCTGTTACTTTGCCTGGGTCCTGCATTGTTTCTAACCATCTACATGCAGAACTTTATGCTCTCAAATTCCTCTGGGCCTTGGACCCTATTTTTATCTATTCTACAATATGGTACATGGAAAACTCATTATTTTTTTACAGGCTTCTACTACAGTAATCATTTTAGTGGTTTTATAGATAAAGATGCAGGGACACAATTCTCTTTATAAATAAAATATCTTTTCATATTCCCAAATCTCCAAAGGGGTTGATTTGTATTATTTGGATTTTTTGGTATGTGACTGCAGTCCAACTGCTCAGGATTTATGAAAACAAGACAAAATGAAACAAAACAAAACATTGTCTTCACTGACAGTAATTTGGAAGGAAATTTTCATGTTTATGTTACGTTTTTGCAGAACCAAATAAGCTCATAAGCAAAAGTCATAAAATAAGCCTAATAAACCCTCATATTGATGCGAAGTTAACATTGGTCACTTGGCAATTGGATAAACATTCAGCTCACAAAACAGCATTTTGGCTGCAATCAATGCTTATGAAAACCACGAGCAGTTTGTGTAAACCCTGCTGGATTTGGCAACGCTGGGAGTCAGCTGTGATTCCTGAGCATAATAAATGCATTGGTTTGAATTCCCCTGTCTGTTGTATGTGAGGTTTGTCTGGAGCTCATTCAGATTCAAGATGCACTTTAAGAAAGAATTAAGAGAGGAACTGAAGGAAAAAAAGAAATTCTTCCATTTCAAATCCTTTTATTAGAGTGTGGACCTACTAGGTGATCGATACACTGGACATAGATAATTTTCAGAAATGAAAATAACATTGCTTGTATCGGTTCCGATTTCACCCACAGAAATGACTAAGGCCTTATCAGAATCGGCACTGGATGTAATCGCAGTCCTTTATGAAAAAGGAATCATCTGGCCTTCTGTTTCTAAAATAGACTAAAGATTACTCATTTACTTCTCTGCAATTACAGCCATCTGATCCTCTGAAATCTTGGGAGGGGTGAGATGATGACATGACTGTAACACAAATCCATATTGAAGAGCCTGGTGTTTAAAAATTCCCATGTTCATACACCAAGGGGTTACTTATGAGCTGATGCATATATGACTGATGGTCATATGGTTATCAACTTGATGTCTGGGCAAAGAGTGAAAACAGGAAATGCATTCTATTGTTAAATAGGTTTTAAATATAGGGAATATCATTTTTAAAGAAAAACCTGGATTCCTTAGTAATCTTACCAATAGAACACATGCAATAGTAACGAGGATTCCTTTAAGGAGGCCTGTCTAGTTAGATAAAAAGGTCATTATTTTTTTACTGATGAGAGTTAGAAAATTCCAGACAAATTGGCCAGATTTTAGCCTGAAGCTCTGAAAGCAAGGAATAGTGCTGTTCTTCCTTCAGTTTCCTCATTCCAGGATCCCCCTCCTGACCTTTCTTGCCTCCCTTTTAGCAGCAAAACTCCAATATGGTGAAGTGGAGAAGGATGAAAATACGGGCCCAAGCTACAATCGCTGCTGAGATGCTTCTCTTCCAAAAGAGGTCTGAAATGTAACTCCAGACACTCTTACGTTTTAAGAAAAAATTTTAAATGAATGTACTGAACAGTAAAAAGCATTGGATTAGAATTTAGGAGACTGAGGTTCCAATACTGTCTCTGCTGTATACTCATCACTGAGCTTTTTAACTAATTTGAGCTTTAGTTTCTTGTGAAAATTGGAGATACCTCCTGGCTTCATGTCAAGAAGTTGTTAAATGAGTCAATATGAGATAGGTATCTCATGAATTATAAAGTGCTATATGAAATGCATATTTACTATTGTCTGCATCTAATCACACGGCCAGCAAACACATATCATATAATTCAGCAATGTTAAACTTCTTTTGTGCTTTTATTTTCTGCTTCCTGGAATATCCTCACCAATTCTCCCTTCTCCATTTCATGCAACTTTTTTTTCAATCCCTTTACCCCATATGGGTCATGCAACTTTTTAAAATTGTTTCATCCTATACCGATCACCCTTGCCCCTTTTGTCCTTCATTATTTAGTACTTGGCTAAATATTGCTTTGCATTATCCAAAAGTTTCTTTTGTCATGAATGTAGTTTCTCCAATAATTTTGTAAATTTTCAGCTACTTCATTTCCATGCTGTCGATATGCATGTGGACTTAAGAAGTACTGGGCAAATTTGTCTTCTCTATCAGGATGATGTGTACAAGTTAAGCTTGGTTACTGTGATCTAGAACCTTCTGTATTGATCTCCCCAGACTGTGCTAATATGCTGTGTTCAGTTCACCATGACCCAAATGTCTTTTGTCTTTGGTTGGCCATACCCTTAGACACCTCGTTTCTACCAGTAGAACCTTGAATTTTTTTAAACTTATTCAGCTAAAAGGAATTTGAATAAGAATAACTCTTTCATAGTGTGTATGCAAAATAAGCTGAAATATCAAGAAAGAGTTTCATGAGGAGGAAGTAGCTTATATAAAGAGAAAAATAAGACTGCTTGCCCATATTACTTTTTATTCACACTTATACTATACAATTGGATGAGGAGAATTGTCTTCAGTTATAAAAAATGATAAATTACTAAAGCAAAACAATAAAAATAAAGACAAATGAGCCCTGTGCAATTTAAGCAGCAAAATGCTGCATGAAGCATGATATTGTAGGATAGAATGCTCTGAGAGGATTTTGTAGCATGTGTCAGTACTGCGTGTGTCAGTACGGCAATCCTGTTTTTTTCTGATGCGCATGGTTGTGGTAACCTAGAAGTCTGTATTCAAACGATTCCCTGGAAATCAAAAATGTTGAACTGAAATTACCATTTTCAGCAGGATCCCCAGGCACAAATTCTGTTGTTGCCATGTAGCAGCCGGTGTCTCTGTTCAGGCTTCTGTGTAAATTTGCAAACATCAAGTGGCTGCCTTCTTGGGTAATTATAGAGCCTCATAGTACTGGAAAGAGGTAGCACTTAATACAATACAAAAGCATGGTAACTTAGGCAATAAAAATACTGCTTAGTGGACACCACTGTAATGGGAGCTGCACAGTAGGATGTCCATAATAATCAGAATAGATTTAATGTACATTCTTATGCCAAGTGTAAAAAGGTTGCAAACAGCAGCAAGTGAGGCAATACATTACAAAGGGTAAAAAACTGAGCAAAACATGAACAAAACACGTTCTGGACATACTCAGCCACAATTTTTTCTCTTTAAGGGTGATATAACACCATGAGTCTATTAACAAGAATCAGTTATTTGTTTTCAATTCTAGTGTATTTTGGTTATGAACCATGAAAAAAATTATCCTTATTCAAACTCAATTTTAATTGGATTTTAAAACATAAATATGATTGAATATGTAAAATCCATTCCAACTGCTTAACTTTCTTGTGCACGTAGATTCAATTTATCTTTTTTTAAAAACTATTTTTATTTCTCTAATCCCAAGAACAGTTTAAGAAATATGCTTACCCTTAAAGTAAAATCCATCTAATCATTGAACATTATTTCATTATGTAGATGTGAATTTTGATGATGGGGAATTTACTGGTACACGATAGTACCACTAACAGTACAGTTTTGCAATGGTGAACAATAGAAATATTCAACTTCCTTTCAAAAAGCCACAAGCTGACTATGAATGCTGAGAAGTGGTTTAGTACTTTCTTCATGTTATATGAAACAAGGGTTTGTAGCAATCTCAGAAATGTATACAAAGATTTTTTTCAGTAGTGCCTTGATATGCCTGTAATAAAATTAGAGTCTTTAAAAGATCTCCAAAATTAGCTAAATTATGAATGGTTTCTAAGTGTCTTTTTTTAAAATTAAACAACTGTCTCTTATTATAGCTGTGAGAGCTACAGCTTTTGCTATAGCTAGCTTTTGCTTAAACATATTTTTTTAATCTTCATAATTTTTTAATGTCCATGTCCCTGAATATTCCAGTCACCAGCAGTAGGAATTCCATTTAATGCCCAAATAACACTAACCCACATTTTCTCCTTTTAAACTATAAAAAACTCCAGTCAAATACAGTGTAATATATGGTAATACCCCACAATGTTAACATGGTCTACAAATAAATACTGCTACCATCCTCATTCCACCAGCTGTATTGTCCACACTGTATTCTCAAAATATGACTTCAAAACTTTGCAGTAGAAGCAAAGTTTTGAAGTCATATTTTGTTGCCCTCCAAAAGACTTCTCCAGGCATGTATTTGTCCATCCATGTTACTTTATCTCAAATGCAGGCACAAGTCCTTCCTTAATTTTCTAAAGCATAGTTCCCTGTAGCATATAACATTTTTAACAGTTTTATTGAGATACAATTCATATACCATACAATTCATCCATTTTAAACATGAAGTTCAATGAGTTTTAGAACATTTACAGAGTTGTACAATCACCATCACAATTTAATTTTAGAATATTTTCCTTACCTTAAAAAGACATTCCCCATTCATACCCTCAGCCATAGATGAATCCTAATCTACTTTTGGTCTCTATATATTTTCCTTTTCTAGACATTTTACATAGATAGAATCATATAATATGTGCTCTTTTATGTCTGGCTTTTTATACTTAGAAGAATGTTTTTAAGGTTCATCTATGTTGTAACATGTATCAGTACTTTGTTTTTAATATCACTGAATAGCAATTCACTGTATTGACATACTACCTTTTGTTTATCAATTCACAAGATGTAACATTTTAAAAATGTTATTGAAGGCGAACTTCCACTTGTGCCATGCCAGAATAACAGTGCCAAACTTGCCTCCCCACTGAAAACAATTGGAAAACAGGGCAAAACTGAAACTACTGCTTTTATACAACAGGCCTCCAGGACTACCATACCCAAGAGAGAAGGGAAAGTAATAAGGTGAGCTCTGTGATGACTTTGGCTTTCTACCTAGAGGCATTTTTCAGATTTGATCAACTGAGGGGAAATTCAGCACAGTGATCTCTCTGAGTTGAAAAAAATAGAGAACATAGTAAACGGAGGCTGAAGCAGCTGGAATTTTTAGGAAAAAGTACTAGAAAGAAGAATGCTATGCAGAAAAAAAAGCTAATATTCCTAAAGACTCTCTTGAATATTTTGCTAAAGAGTAAGCATTAAAATTCTATGAGGTAAGGCAAACAAGTACCTGGGAGCTGTAAATGGAAATTTCTTAGAGTTTATACAGGACTGGAATATGTTTAAATTCTTACCAGCCAGAGTTGAGAAAATTCATTAAACACAACATATACTAAGTAAAGGCCATGCATTAGGAATAGGGCTAAACTAGTCCTTGTGTAAAGAATATTCTGAACCTTCCCTAACAAAGCTAAAAAACAAGCTTTGAAAATATCTCTTTGATCTAAAAGTATATTAACTGCCAGTTCAAACAAAATTCAACATTATTTAAGGGAATATAACTGAATCTAGACACTCACCAGTGAAATTCACAATGACAAACATTCAATTAATAATTATAATTAATAATTACTAGACACATAAAGAAGAAAAATATTATGCATAATCAAGAGAAAAGCCAGTCAATAGAAACAGAACTAGGAATGTCAGATATGATGAAATTATTATACAAGAACTTTAAAACAGCTATTGGACATAAGCTCAATGATTTAGAGAAAACCAAATGGATGGACTAAATAGTAGATAGACACTATGGAAAAAAATCATTGGTGAATTCAAAGCATGGAAATAGAAAGTGTACAACTGAAGCACAGAGATTAAAAAAATCTAAAAAATAGCCTCAATGATCTGTGTGTCAGCATTAAACTGTCTAAAAGCTGTATAGTTGCAATCTTTCTGGAAGGAGCAGTCAGAAACATTTTTGAAGAAATAATTGTCAAAAATGTTCAAGTTTAATGAAAATGATAAATCACTAATCAAAGAAGCTCAAAGAAACCCAAGAAGAATAAACGCAAAACAAACTAATGAAAGTATATAACAATTAAATTGTTGAAAAACAGCAATAAAGAGAAAGTCTCAAAAGTAGCCAGAGACAAATGGTGTATAACATGTAAGGGAGAAAAAGTAATTTCCTTGTAAGAAACATTGAAAAAAATAGTCTGACATCTGAGAACACATGATGTAAGTTGTAAGACAATGGAACAATATCTTTAAAGTTTTAGAAAGAAAAAAAAAAGACAGCCTAGAATTTTCTGTCATCAGCAAAAGTATCCTTCAAAGTAAAAAAAAGATAGTTTTAAGCAAACAAAATTTGTGAAAATTTGTCACTAAGAGACCTATTCTACAAGAAAAGAAATTCTTCAGATGGAAGTAATGACACCAAATAAAAACTTGGATCTACACAGAGGAGTGCAAAGTGCCCAAAATGGTTAATATATGAATTACTATAAAATATTTTTCCTCATTTAAAAATATTTTTAGCAGATAATTGAGTACTTAAAGCAAATAGTGGAAATGGATTTGAGATTTCAAAGTATAGTTAGAAGTATGATTTATGACAACACTAGCAAAAAAGATGGGGGAGCATATATTGTTCTTACATGTGCAGTAGCAAAATATAATATGAAGGTAGACTGTGAAAAGTTAAAGATGCATATTGTAAAACCTAAAGTAATTACAAATCAATCAATCCAAGAAGTGTGTTAATAAGCCATTAATGGAGGTAAAACAGAATAATAAATATGCTCAATTATCCAAAAAATGACAGAAAAGATGAAGAGAGGAACAAAGAGCACATGAAGGAAATAATAAACATCTAGCAAGATGTTAGCATTAATACAACCATATTAACAATTATATTAAGTGTAAATGTTCTACTCAAATTAAAAGGCACAGCTTATCAAACAGGATATAAAATAAGATCCAGTTACAAGAAAGACACTTTAAATATAAAGACATAAATAAGTTAAAAATAAAAAAATGGGAAAAGTTACATCATACAAACACTAATCAAAAGAAAAATGGAGTAACTATATTAATATCAGACAAAGGAGACTTCAGAACAAGGAATATTTCCAATAACAAAGAAAAAACCTTAATGTTAAAAGCTAACCTACAAAAAGTATAGCTACGCTAAATATGTATTCACCTAATTGCAGAGCTTCAAAATTCATGTAGCAAAACTGACAGAATTGAAAGGAAAAGGAGACAAATCTATAATTATAGTTGAATGTTTTCATACTCTCTCTCAAAAATCGATCAAATAGTAGACTGAAAAATCAGTAAGGATATTGTCAACAATACTATAAACCAATTTGATGAGTCGACCTCTCTAGATTGTAAGCAGCATAGTAAGACATACTTTTTCAGAGCTCAAGGAAAATTCACCAAGATAGTCCATGTCCTGGAACAGGTCTCAATAAATTCAAAATGTTGAAAAACAGAGAGAGTATGTTTTCTAATCATAGTGTAATTAAATTGGAACTATAAAATAATAGAAAGACATCCAGAAAATTTATAAATAAGCAGAGATTAAAGAACACTCTTCTAAATAATCCATAATTGAAAAAGAAAACAAGGGAAATTAAAAAGATTTTGAAATTAGTGATAATGAAAATATATGGGAGAAAGCTAAAGCTATTCTTGAATGGAAATTTATAGATTTACATGCTAGTCATATTCATCTGAGAAAAGAAGATAGATCCAAAAATCAATGCCCTAAGTTTCTACTTCAAGAAACCAGAAAAGGGAAAATTGAACCCAAATTAAATTTTAAAAATGAAAATGAAATAAAAAGATAAAAGCAGAAATCAGTAAAATAGGAGGTGAAAAAATAATAAATAGTATCAATAAAGCCAAAAGCTATCTATTTGAAAAGATCAATAACATTTGTAAACATCTAGCTTGACTCAAAAGTACAAAGAGAGGGTATATATAAATTACCAAGATCAGGTATGAAAGAGGGGATGTACACACTGATTCTGCATATATTTAGAGGTTGATACAGAAATACTATGAATAACTTTATGCTAATAAATTTGACAGCTTACATGAAATTAACAAATGTCTTTAAAGATACAAATTACAGAAACTATTAAAAATAATTAGAAAATCTGAATAGTGTTTACCAACTTAAAATTTTTAATTTGTTTAAAAAAATATTTCCATAAAGAACACCTCAGGAGCAGATAACCTTACTGCTGAATTCTATCTAATATTAATGAAAAGAAATATCAATTTTACGTAATTTACTTTTAGAAAATAGAAGAAGGATACTTCTTAGTTAGCTCCCTATATGAGGCTAGTATTTCTTTGATACCAAGATCAGACCTACACATTATAAGAAAGTAAGCTATCAATTAACATTCCTCAGGAACACAGAAAAAGGTCTTTGATAATAACACAATTAATCTAGCAACATATAAAAATATTAGGGCCAGGTGTGGTGGCTCACATCTGTAATCCTAGCACTCTGGGAGGCTGAGGCTGAAGGATCACTTGAGGCCAGGAGTTTGAGACCAGCCTGAGCTAGAGTGAAATCCCTGTCTCTACCAAAAACAGAAAAAATTAGCTGGGCATGGTGTCATGTCCCAGATACTTGGGAGGCTGAGGCAGGAGGAGTGCTTGAACCCAGGAGTTTGAGGTTGCGGTGAGCTATGTTGACACCACTGTATTCTACCCAGGCCTACAGAGCGAGACTCTGTATATAATAATAATAATAATAAGTCATAACAAAGTCTGATTAATCCCTAGATTACACAGCTGAGTTAACATTTAAAAATCATTCTCTAACTAATCTATAAACAGAATAAAGAAGAAAAACCATATGATCATCTCAATAGATGCAGAAAAGAACATCTGACAAAATACAAAACCCATTCATGACAAAAATTTTTGAACAAGTTAGGAATAGAATAAAATTTCCTCACTCTTATAAAGGGCACTAAAAAATGTCAATTAACAACATACCTAATGATATAAACTTGAATGCTTTCCTTCTATAATTGGGACCAAGTGAAAGAATATCTGCTCTCATCACTTCTATTTAACATTATACTTGTGTTCCTAGCCAGAAGACTAAGGTAAGTAAAGTAAAAGACACAGATTGGAAAAGAAAAAGTAATACTGTCTTTATTCCTAGATAACATGAACATGTCTGAAGAACATCTGAGGAATCTACAGAAAAAACTGCTAGAATTAATAAGGGAATGTAGCAAGTTCTCAGCATACAAAGTCAATAAACCATACATAAAAATCAATTGAACTTCTAAATATGAGCATTGAACAATTGCAAAATAATTTTTTAAATATTTCATTAATAGTAACATCAAAAACATGAGATATTTAGTGATAAATTTAATAAAGTAGGTGATAAACCTGTACATTGAAAACTATAAAACATTAATGAGAGAAAGTAATGAAAACCAAAATAAATGAAGAGATATAACATATTCATAGTTTGGAAGCTTATACTAAGATGTTATTTCTTCCTAAACTCATCTACAGAATTAACACAATTAAAATCAAAAACTCCAACAGACTTTTTTTATATTATTATTAGACATTTACAGACTAATTTTCAAATGTATTTGGAACTGCATTGTTTACCGTTTTGCTATATCGCCTCCCTAACGCTGGCACATGCCAAAGAGCTTCTCCAGCCAAAGGAAACCTCCCTGCCCTCAGTACAGCCACCCAATGCCAATTAGGTATTAACAGGGTAGCAATCCTCTGATGAAATTAATCCATATGAATGGTGAAAGACAGAGATTCACAAGGATGCCAGATATATTTACATTTCATAATGAGATAAATTGGCAGAATTTTAAAAATGTAGCAGACTGAGTTAAAAATTCTAGTGGTGTGCTTATGATCTGTTTGCCCAGGGAGGTGCCACCATCTCCTAAGGCCATTGCAGGTAGAGAATGTGCCACAAGGGCAACCCCTGTGCCTGCATTTCACACATTTCACAGCAACTTTGCTTTCTCCTGGGACCACAGATGTTCTAAAAGCTTCAACAAAATGTTTTTTTACAATGTCTCCCTCTGCACTAGTGGCTATTTCTGAGGATTGTAAGAGGGATATTTGTAAGAGGAAGAATTGCTTACATTATAAAAATTTTTCTACAATATTTCATCATTAATAACTGTGGTTTTTTTCCTACAGCAACAACTGCTTATAAAGAGGCAGACTTCATTAACATTCCTCAGTCCTGCTGAGTCTCCCCTACAGCTCTCAGCAGTCACTCACATTTCCAAAAAGCAGGAAGGTCAAAATTCTGCATCTCCATGTGTCAGAATCACTTCATGGCTTCAACTTATATTCAGACCACATGGGTCTCCATTCTTGCTTCTGAAACAGAAACCCAAGAAGGATTTACTGTGTGGTTAGAACAGCTATGTTGTTAGAGCAATGAATATGAAAATCTTCAGTCATTCGATCAAATTAAAAGGGTTTGTGTCCTGAAGAACTAGACAAACAATGTACCAAGATGTCATTGTGGGCATGATTTAATTATATAATCGATAACTTATGATATATATTCAACCTAATTAAAAAGTATTCTAGACAAATTATGTTAAGGAAACTTCTTAAGGAAATGAAATTGAATATATAAGTTAAAGGTGAAAGCTCAGAAGAGCCCCAATTACTTTAAATTTTTTAAATTTTAGAATAATTTGGATTCAAAGAAAAATTATGAAGACAGTACAGAGTTCCCATATACCCTGTACCTAGTTTCCCATATTATTAGCATTTGCATTAGTATGGTACATTTATTATAATTAATGAACCTTATTATTAACTAAGTTTTATACTTTGTTCAGATTTCCTTGTTTTTACTTGATGTCCTTTTTCTGTTCCAGGATCCAATCCCAAATACTGTGGTATATTTAGTTGCCCTGTTTTCTTGTGGTCTTCTATGGCAGTTTCTCAGACTTTCCTTGTTTTTGATGACATTGACAGTTTTGAGGAGTAATGGTTAGGTATTTTGTAGAATCTTCCCCAAGTGGGATTGTTCTGATTTTTTTTTTTTTCATGATTAGACTGAGGTTATGCATTTGGGGGAGGAAGACTATAGCAGTAGAGTGCTATCATCACATCATATCAAGGGTACACATTAGCAACGTGACTTGTCACCGTGGAGGTTACTCCTGATCACCGGCTCAGGCGATGTTTTTTAGGTTTCTTGATTGTAAAGTTACTTGATACTGTACTTTGGAAGAAGTACCCTTTTCCATACTGTGCTTTTTGTAAGGAAGTTGACTGTGTGCAGCCCACACTTAAGGAGCAGGGAGTTATGCTCCACCTCCTTAAAGGCAGACTATCTATATTTTATTGAGAATTCTTCTGAATTGCAGAGAATTTGAAATTTGTGTCTTCTTTCTCATTTATTTGTTCAGTCATTTATTTATTTTGGTATGGACTCATAACTATTTATTTTATACTTTGGGTAACAATCAAATGCTACATTATTCATTTTGTTGCTTTTGAGTAACAAATTGTTCCAGCTTTGGCCTTTGAGAGCTCTTTCAGTTGTCTCCTGTGTCCCTTTGACATATCCATATCCTCGTTGTTTGTTTTTGTTTTTATTTATCTTATATATTGCCTGCCTCAGCCCTAGAATCAGCTATTGCTCTGAGAACTTCTAGTTTACTTTATTGGACAATGTTTTTAGAAACTACGATCAATATGGGTGCTGGGAAGATTGCTCCAATTTTTGTAATAATAATTTTCTCCATGTGACGAAAAGGTCTTTTGTTTTACCAGTGGATTTCCAGGGTCATTTAAAAGTGTTTTGAATATGGCAGCTAAAAGAAAGTTCCAGACTAGTAATATCTCATTATTTCTACTGAATGGTAAATTTATCCAATATCAGCCTCGTTTTGTGGTCACATTTTTATTCTTATGTGATTGAACAATGCAACATGCAGTATAAATGCACACAGATTATAGAAATGAGAATTGATTAACACCTTAGAACAGTGCTTCTCAGAGTTTAACATGTATACTAGTCATCTGGAGTTCATTTAAGATGCAGTTTCTCCTGCAGTGGATCTGAAACAGGACCAGAGATTCATTATTTCTTACAAACTTCCTGGTGATACCACACTGTTGATAGCAAGCTCTTAGAGCAGGGGTTGGCAGATTTTATTCTGTAAAGGGCCAGATAATAAGTATTTTAGGGTTTGTGGGCAATGGGTCTTTGTGCAACTATTCAATTCAACTGTTGCAATACCGTAGGTGATCTATAAAGAACTAGCATGGCTGTGTTCCGATAAAACTTTATTTATGGACACTGACATTTTAATTTCATATGCTTTTCACATGTCACCAAATATTAAGATAAAAGCCATTTTAACTTTAGGGCTATACAAAACAAATGGCAGGCCATAGTTTGCCAATCCTTTGGAACAACGGTGCCAAAACCTGGTCACGTGTCAATACCTCTTATAAGGTAGTTTAAAGTACAGTTGTGCAGATTCCATCCCAGAGATGTGCCATGGCATTGGTACTTTCCAAAGCTCCATAGGTGATTCTGAGTCACATCCAGGTTTGAGAGCCACTGCTACAAAGGGCCTTGCCTAGCATGTTCACTGGTTATAGCCATCCTCTCTGCTTGCATACTTCTAGTGAAAGGAAGCTCACCACCTGGCAATAGACAATTCCATTTATGGACACTTCTAATAATTATGAGAGTTTTTTTTTCATACTGCTATGTTTAAATTTGCCTTTTTGTATAATAGCTTCTACTTAATAGCTCCCACTTCTTCCGAAGCCATAGGGAGTACATCTAATCCTACTTCTTTGTAATGCTTTTAAAGTATTTGAAGCCTCCTACCATTATACTGTCTTCAAATCTTAAATATTCTCTTTTGCAGACTGAATCTTCTCATATCCTTTAAAAAAAATTGTACACAATCTATTTCTAGCTTTCTGTTACTCAGGGCCCACTCCTCTGGACACACTTTGTGTTCCATTTCCCCTTGTCATTTATTGTACCCAGTACAGCCTTGGTATGCCTCTGCAAATCCTGGGAGACTATCGGCTCTGCTGGTTTGATGTCTCTCCTTCCAATCAGGCCACCTAAAATTACTTTAGTTCTTTTTCTTTTGACAGTCAGTTCACCTTGCTGATTTATACTGAGCTTGTTACCAATCAAAGTTTCCAAGACTTTTTCAATGGGACTGACATTTAATCAGGTCTCTTTTATTCTCTACTTACATAGGAGTGTTCTGAATGCCTCTGCTACAGTCTATGTTTACCCCTATGAGATTTCTCCTTATATTTTTTGTTCACCACCCTTGCCATTTAAAAAAAAATTCTTATTTGTCATCTGTGTTAAATTGTTGTAGTAATGGCTTCCAATTTATTTATATTTCCCTTAATCCCTGGACTTTGCTACTCCCTAACTTCCTGACTCTGGGCTTGGCCCTGTGACTCATTTTAGTGATTGGAATAAGAGTAAAATTAACACAGCAGAGAGCTGAGAAGTGATTGCAATGGGGACTCATCTTCTCTTTAGCTGCTCTTGAAACCACAAAATCACCCAGTAAATCAGCCCAAGCTAGCCTGCTGGAGGATAAAAGGTCATGTGGAAAACTGAGGCACCTCATCCCACAGTCAGCCAGCCCAAACCAACTTGCCCTTGATCATGGACACATAGGAAGCCTCAGCCAAGATATGCTAAGCCCAGGCCAGGTCAGCAGAACTGCCCAGCTGAACCCAGTTCAAAACACTTACCCTTAGCACTGTGAGCTAATCAATCCCTGTTGCTGTAAGCCACAAAGTTTTGGGGTAAATTTTTTATGCAGCAAAAGCTAATCTATACCACCTCTAACATAACAGCTATACTTTTCATATCACTCACAAATGCAGTGTGTTCCTATCTCCAAATTATTGAATAGATTCTAAGCAAACAAAGAGCTCTGAGAGACAGCTCTCATGTTGACATTGGCTAAGCCTCTTTGTTCAACCAGCTATTAAATACTCTACCTTACATGCATACCACAATTTGCAAGGGAAAAATTGCACTGGAAAAAAAGATAGAATTAGATTGTAATTTTAACATATTTCTGGCTTCTGATTAGTCTGGAGGATTATGCTCCATTTTCTAATGTCACAGTATTATCATTGCTCAGAATGTTTAAAATATCTGTAAATAAATTATCTTCGTGAAAAAGTTAAAGCTTATCTGAGAAAGGTAGTCGAATTGTTCCATGTAATGGAAACAAAAAGAGGGAAACTACTGGATGGTTCAAAAATCCCTTCAAACGTTCTCATTACTGATGAATGGCATAAGCTTTCTAAATGCAACATGGAAGGTTTCTTTTTCTTTTTCATTTTAAATCCATGCATTTGTTTTTCTCCTGGGGCTCCTAACTATTGTCTTCAGTCTGAAATAGAACCACTGAAATCTTGAGTGTAAGGGCTGGGGAAAAGACATTTCCTGCATGATTAGTAGCAGGAAATACCAGAAATCGCATCCAAAATATTCTTTTACCTACAGATTTTATTTTGTTCCACTTATTATTTTTATTTTTTAAAAACGACATCTTATCTGCTTCAGTGCATTTTTTTTCTTTTTATATTCAATACAATTGCTACCCTTATAAAAGTAATAAAACCTTAGAACAACTTTGGGATAATCAGAGACAACAAATCAATGATCTTATGATAAGAAAGAACAATGTTGTGGAAGGAAGACTCCGTGGGGAGTCACCCAGTCCTGGTGGGATTGCCTCTTACCAGTTACTAGCTCTGTGACTTTGGGCAATTTGTCTTTCAGAATTTTTGTTTCTTTATGTATAATGAAACTTGTTGGATTATGGTGAGGACTAAATGAGATATGTGTAATGCATCTAGTACATTGTGATGAATCAATAAGTAATGCTATTATAAAACTAATAAGAATAGAATATATTTAATAAGCACTTACATTGGACCAGGTACTATATGCTAAGTAGTTGGCTTAAATGTTGTGGTAAATCATGGCATCAGGAACAACTTTTATAAGGCTCCTTATATTTTGTTGCCTGACATAGCATAGCAGCTGGGAATACAATTATAACATCTTTGTCCATAATGGCAACTAAATAAGAGGATACCTTTTCCCCCCTTTAAGAACATTTCTATCTTCCTTCCTAGATAGGCTTCCCTATCTAGGTGGCCAGACCTAGCTGTAAAGGAGGTTAGGAAATGTAGTCTTTATTCTGAGTAGCCATGTACCCAGTTAAAAATTGGTAATTCCATCACTGAGAGGAGAATGAATATTGGGGGGATAAAATAGGATTCTCTGCTACATATGTTCAATATATGAATTCTTCAATGCTTGGGTGTGAATGGGTTTTTTAAGCACATTCTTTCATTTCAGTAGGTGAGGTAGAAGCAAAAGTAAGGAAGGACACCACTGAAAAATTCTACCCCATTCCAAGTTTTGTCTTAGGCTAGCCCAGAGGAGATGTCTGATTAGAAAATGATTTTCTTGGCAACCTGAATGTTAATGCACTATACTTATTCCCTTCCTTCCTTCCTTTCTTCCTTCCTTCCTTCCTTTCTTCCTTCCTTCCTTCCTTTCTTCCTCCCTCCCTTCCTTCCTTCCTTCCTTCCTTCCTTCCTTCCTTCCTTCCTTCCTTCCTTTCTTCCTTCCTTCCTCTTCTAAATGAGGACAAGAATTAACTTCTAAATATACCAACACTTTCATGAAGTCCAAGAATAATTTATTTTTTCATTCTAGAGCCTACAAAAATTTTGACTTTTTGAATAAATGCATGTTATCCATCCATAAGAAGCAAAACTAAATTAAATCTTCAGGTAAATAGATTTGAAAGGCAGCCTCAGGGGAGACTGGAGGAAATGACATAATAACTAATTTCTACTTTCATTAAAAGCCATGTTTAAAATATCTTAATTCACTTTTACATCAGTTTTTTTTCTTCCCAAATCTTCATATTTTGTTCCCTGAAACTTTCTAATTTCCTGATCTCAGGATTTAATTTTCGCATCTTGGTTTATTACTTTTGTAATACTGGGTAGTAAATACTACAGACATGGTATTCTAGTAACAAGAGTTCACACATTAATTTATAAGAATGACTGTCTTAAGAATTCATATTATGTGCTATAAATATCTCTATTAGTTTTCTAGGACTGCCATAGCAAATTATAATACCATAAACTTGTTGGCCTGAAACAACAGAAATTTCTTCTGTCATGCTAGAGGCCAACAGTTCAAAATCAAGGTGTTGGCAGGGTTATTCTGGAGATTCTGGGGGAAAATCCATTCCATTCCTCTTCCCTAGTTTTCAGTGGCTGCTAGGAAGCCTTGGTGTTCCTCAGCTTATAGCTACATCACTCCAATCTCTGTTTCCATCTTTACATTGACTTCTCTGCGAAGTCATGATATTTGTGATGGCATTTAGGACCACCCTGGATAATCCAGACTCCTCTCATCTCTACATCCTTAATTTAATTATACTCACAAAGACCATTTTTCAAAATAAGGTAACATTTGTAAGTTTCAGGGATGAGGACTTGACATCTTTGGTGGCCATTATTTAACCTGCTACAATACTTTGTAAGTGTTGTTTAACCCTTACTGTTTTGTGATATAAAAATACTCGATAGTAATAGAGTTCAGCTCTTTATACTGAATGTAACAAGGTTTACGTTTGGTAGACTTTGTCACTTTATGAGAAATAAATAAAATGTGTTTTTTAAAGCATAAATAAAATTCTTTGTGGGGAATCACCTTATTTGTATTTCATTTGATAGCTAGTTCTGGGAGTAGAAAAAGATTTGAAGTAACCAATCTTAAAGACCATAGGTTTTCATTACCCTGACTGTCTTTTACTTTCTTTCTCACAAGTACTTTAGCAAAGTTTAGGACATTGGAAATAATAAGAAGTGGTAAGGTCATATTGTCAAGGACTTCATAGTCTTCACTAGGTGTTCACCAGCCTTGGGTAAATTACTCAGCCTCTCTTGCTTGCTGAAAATGTAAACCTTTCCCCATCAAATTCAAGGACACTTTGCTTTGCTAGGAGAGACTAGTATTGATTCATAAACATATGTGTCATCAGTGTACACTAAAGAAGTCCTTATACAGACTATTTGCAAATAGAAATCAGTTCCTGGGGTGGAGTATGGGAAAGCTGGTGAATTCTCTGAAGCAATCATGTATTTTAATAAAAAGTTAACAAATATAAATTCAATTCAATTATAATTGTTTTCAAATAGCAGGCTATTTGTTTAAATTTGCTTTACTTTTTCCCTACTAGTTTATATGCATAGACTCAGCTGATGTATAATTTTATATTGATGAATATTTTGACTGCAAGGGCTCTGGGAGGTGGCAAAGAAGGTTCTTCATAAGCACAATATATTCAATTGCACTTCTTTCAATTCAAGTATTTGTTAATTTTTTCTATGGCTTTTTTCTCAAAATGCCTACATTCCTATTCAAAAGTGATGATGAAGATAGTAGTTTTTGAACAGGAATTATTGTTTTTGTGGCAACAGTTTCTATTGACTAGACAAAGACAGGAAGATGCAAAGAGTTCAATGAGAAAGATTTGATAATTCAGGCAAAACATAGCTCAGGATGAACCAGTCTTTTCATCATGGATTGAGGGTAAAGGGCGCATTTTAGAGATAAAGTGGAAGGAAGAAAAATGAAATATGCTGAACACCTGTGATAAAGGTATAGAGAAATTACATGGTGGGAGGGATAAATTCATATGTATTTTTTTTTTTAGTTCGTTTGTCATGTCATAGGCCAGACTTGATTTTTTGTCTCTATTCCAAGCTGCTTGGAATACTCAAATGTAATGGCTCTTCACAGTATTATTTTTTCCTCCAAACAACATAAGTGGAAATAACTCGCCTTGTTAAGAGCTGCAGTTAACAATATTACCTCTTAAGAATTAAATCTAGCAATATTTACTATTTTAATGATCTTCCATAAATAGATTTCCTTAGTGACCCTATAAGAAAGATAATAATGGGTGAATTTAAATAGATAAAATGTTGCTAATTCTTACCCTTGATGGATGATTTTCTGTGATTCAGATTTGAAGTGAAACCAGTGTTATTAGCCGTAAAGGGTTTGGGGGTATCTGCTTGGCAATGGGACCAACATCTCACATTGTGCTTTCCTGAGAGGAGATAGCAATTTAAGACTGGGCCAGCACATAAATAACTTATTTAAACAGTATCCCCTCTTGTTATCCATTTATTTGCACACATTCCATATTTCTCATGATACAGTAAGATATTCCATTTTCTGGTTTGCCTTCATGTCAAAGGAAGGCCTGGTAAATTGATTTAGTTATTCTACTAACAACCTCCTTTGAGAAGATCTATTTGAAAATTGAATTCCCATATACAGCAATTCACCAGACTGGCCTGGACACTGATACTGTCTTTACTTCCAAAGAACAGGTGGAAGTGATTTATGAGGAAAGCATCTTGTTTTATACTCTATCCTTTGGCAGTCAACATGCCATCAGATTAAGAAAGAACTATCATGGCCTCCAGCAGCAAATTATTCTAAAGTATCGGGCTCAGAACACTAACATAAGAATCTGGAATTTGGGGTTTTAATTCTGACTCTGTTGCTAACTAACTGTGATACTAGGCAAATTATTTTCTTTTTTATATTGTACTTACAAAATGGGGATAATTAATAATACGGCTTAATTACTTTATAGAGTAGATGGGAAGACCATATATGTATGTTTATAAGTGTATGTTTATAGGCACTTTGAAAATCATAAGAATTTATATAACAACATTTTTAAAGCATTGATGAGAATGATTCAGTACTTGTTTGGGGAGAAATATATATGTGTGCGTGCACATACACATACATATCTATATCAAGACACATATATGGGAACAGTGTTTATATTTCTTTCTCTTGGCCTCTACTCCATGCACATAAGTCTATGACTTCATTTAAGTAGTTCCATCTGTAACAAAAAGTAAAGAAAATTTGAGGAAGTAATATGCCTTCTCAATCTTCCAGACCACATCTCCCTAGAGTTCAAGGTTTGGTATGCCTGGGAGTAGTTTACAACATTCTATACTTTAAAAAAAATCCTTCCTGTAACAATACAAATTCCTCTGGAAAAGGCATCCAGAGCCAATATTCAGCGTGTTTGGACAGACACCTAACATACATCTCTATTACTGGAGTGGCCAGCAGGAACTCTGTTCTGCTGGAACATTTATTAAAAACACATGCAAAGAAGATGCTAATTGCAGAACACTCACACAATGGTGAAACTTTGAATTCATTTCCCCAAGATTAGACACTGAGAAGCAGTAAAATAAGTGTAGCTCATGGGCCCTCTAGGCAGAAATTTTACCTATATTGGATGCAAAATAAATTTCCAGCAGAAATGGCCTCCCTCTTTTGGTGGTCTCCTCTAATGAGTAAGCTTTGTTTTGCTGCACTCTGAGCACTGTTAGAGTTCTTTCTGAAGGGTTTTTTTTCCCCCTGAACATTACTTGTATCTATAGTACTTTAAAACATTTCAAATGGAAAGTGAGACTTTTGTCAATCATCCAGATATGTGAGCTACAGGATGCTAGGTGCTGTTTTGGATAGCTTGTAGGTGAAGTAAACAGTAAACAACACATATGCATACATAAGCACATCTATTGCATGATGAAGAGGAGAGAAAACAAACAGAAAAGAAGAAAGGATATAAGAGAAAGGAAAACAGAAAATTTTGAGTCATCATCAAGTGACTCAAAATGGCTTTCTGCGGAGTCCAAGCCACCTGTGCCTGGTGTTGACAGGGTCTCACACAGATCTATGGAAATGACCTTGGCTCTAGAATGCTGCTCTGCTCTGTTAGTATCCACCCGCTAAGGGTGTATAAACTATGTTTACAATTTAATAAGTAAATAGGGAATAAAGCTAAAATTCTTAAATGCAGCATTTCTTCAGGTGCTAACACACACCAGGGCTGACACTGTTTCATAACTGGAAATGTGTACATCAAACAAAGATTAGTGGACTCAAGGAGAAGGAAATGGTGCTAGCCAGTCAAGAAATTCTAATGTGAATATTGTTAAGCATGATGAACATTTTAAATGTTAAAAAATGATGGCAAATTCTCTAAAAGGCCAGTAACATTTTTCCTCATATAGTTTTATCTTTTAATGTGAAATTTTTCCTGAATCTCATTTTCTGACAATAGGCTAGACATATATATGATGTCAAAATGTCATTCCAGGATAAATTCCATAACTGATTAGTAATTTGCATTCTATATGTTTTCTGATAAAACGTAAATTTTAGGGCACGTTTGAATTCTCTTAACCATTCTCATTTTTGTGAAAAACTAAGAATCTCATCCTGAAGTTCCTAAGGCGAGATCATTCACAACATTCTGTAGAATAGTTTTTTGGTTAATTATACTAATCCAAATGCCTGGATGGTTAGAATAGGGTAGATAGAAAATTAAAATAATGCATATTTTAGTTTTCATCCTGAAAGCTTTACATCTCTTTTTTCAGTCACTAATAACTGCTATAGCAAGTGTTAATCTTAAGCTACAAAGTCTTAGTTTTTCTACAATTGAGTGTCATCTTTGTTTTGAACTATTACTTCATCCTGCCAGCTGGTGGACATATTTCTAAAGTTGCACCTCCATTATGAGAGGCTCACAAGGTGCCAAGATATTACAAATTGACCCGGTTTTGTTGTAGATAATGATACCCTTCCAAGAAATTTTATTTCCAAGGTTAAAATGAAAGTAAGCCTCAGACCAAATATTTTATACACACACACACACACACACACACAGAAGGGGTAGGAGGGAGAGAGAGAGAGAGAGAGAGAGACTGACTAAACAAACCTTTATTAGTAAGTAGATGTAAAGAGAACATAAACCATTCTGTGATCACACAAAGTCCCAGTTATCAGTTCTTTATTCTTTAATGTGTTCTAATTACTACCTTACATGAAAGAGTCCCTCAAAGCAGATGTGATTTTTCAGAGGCAGGATTCCATGATCTTTTCCATTGGCAACAGATGTCAAGAATTGTGAAGGACCTGAAATGTATCCTAATTGCAAGTTCACTTATTAAACTGCCATCGTTTTAAGAATACTGGCAGAAGACATGAGACTCTTAGGTCAGAGACAAAGGATAGTTGATTACTCACAACAGTAGTATCAACCAGAGTATCAGCATTTACTGGTTTTCTGATCCCCAATTCCCAAAGGGTGACATGTACAGAACCAGATAATACCTGCATACTCCATCAGGTACATTATAGGAGAGTAAACCTGAACTTAAGGAGCTTTGAATCTTCCATATTGAAAAGTAAGCCTGACTGCTTTATGCTCTGTAGAGAGATACTATCTTTATCTTTCAAAACTGTAAGCCAAGTATTAGCAGATTTTTTTTTGTAAAGGGCCCAATAGTAAGTATTTTAGGCTTTGTGGGCCAAATATAGCCCCTGTGGCATATGCTTCTTTATGTTTTGTTTGTTTTACAATTAGTTAACCACTTAAAAATCACTTTTTGCTCACAGACCATATAAAAACAGGCCACAGGTTGAATTGGGCCAACTGGCCATTTTTTGCCAACTCCTGCTATAAACAAACCTGCAGATTGCTCAAGGGGGAAACACCATCTCTATCTTCCAAGGCCATTCAAAATACAGTCATCCTTGACAAGGCAGTCCAAAGCAAGGATAGTCAGTGCCTCCACTCAAAGATGTGCAGAAGCTTGAAACACTCATGGAAAATTATCTCTCAATAATATTCACCTCTCATTTCTAGACAATCTTGGCTTCTGGTGGATTTTCCTATGAGTTGCCATGTTATCAGCAACTCTGATTAATCTGACATATAGGAATTGGGACCAAATCTACTCAGTTTGTCTTGTGTAGCATTTAATTCACACCGTTATGAGAAAGAGTGTCTTTAAAATATTTTATTCAATCCACATTCTTTTATACATTTACTGTCACCAAAGAAAGTATATTTTTAACATTCTTCATGCTATTGAAAAAAAGCACTAATTTCATTAAGGAAAATTCACTTTTGACAGTCAACTAATTAGCTAAATATCTGCTGTAATCAGAAACAATAGCTGAAGCACTTATTATAACCACCTCTGGATAGTGACCTTTCTGATACAATGCTAGCTAGGCATCCCTGGGGTGGAGATCCCTAATTAGAATGTTAGCTATACATGAAATATCATAATATCTATGCTTAACTATTCTAATGAAAATTACAGGTGTCCCAACACAAGGTTCAGAGGTGGCACCTGGTTTTATCTTTATCACCAGGCTATGCAGGCATTTGCTGAACTATCTGATGCTGAGAAGTTACTAGTCATTGGTACCTACAGGTGGCTGATGCATGTTTTCTCCCAACCGCAAAGTCCGTCATGATTTGTCCTCTCTCAATCATCTTGATGTCCTATTGGAGTGGCAGGAAACTTAATTACAGGCATACCACAGAGGTATGGCTGGTTTCTTTCATGACCACCTCAATAGAACAAATATTATAATAAAGCCAGTCATAAGCCTTTTGGTTTCCCAGTGCACATAAAAGTTGTTTACACTATACTCTAGTCCATTAAGCATGCAATAGCATTATATCTAGAAAATAATATACATATCTCAATTAAAAATACTTTATTGCTAACATGTTAGCAATAAAGCTAAATGAGCTTTTAGTGAGTCATAATCTTTTTACCTTGATGTTGGTGGCTGCTGTCTGATCAGGGTGGTGGTTGCCAGAGGTTGAATTGGCTGTGACAATTTCTTAAAATAAGACAACAATGAAGTTTGCCACATAATTGACTCTTCCTTTCATGAAAGATTTCCCTGTAGTATGTGATGCTATTTGATAGCATTTTACCTACAGTAGAACTTCTTTCAAAATTACAGCCAATTTTCTCAAATCCTGCTGGGGCTGCTTTATCAACTAAGTCCTGGGCAACAGGGAGGCCTGAGGCAGGAGAGAAAGAGAGCGAGAAAGAGACAGATGGGGCAATAGCTGGTCAGTGGAACAGTCAACATTTATTAAGTATTCCATCTTATATGGATGTGGTTTGCAGACCCCTCTAAATCATGATCACAGATCACTGTAACAGAGATATTAATAATAATAATGACAAAGTTTGGAATATTGCAAGAATTACCAAAATATCACACAGAGACATAAAGTGAGCATATGCTGCTGCAAAATGGTACTGATAGACTTGCTTGAAGCAGGGTTGCCACAAACCTTCAATTTGTAAAAAAAAAAAAAATGCACTATGTGCAAAGTGCAATAAAGTGAAGTACAATAAAATGACATATGCTTGAATAGTTGTTCTACTTTTGGGCCTAGAAAAAAAATCATGTCTTAGTGTTGTCTGGGCCGTACCAGTATACATGGGAACTCCATGAGATCATCTCGTGGCCGTCTGCCAAGATAACCCCCTCAGTCATGTTGTTGTTCTCCTGCTTCCGTGCTATGCTGAGGCATGGAGAGTTCTGAAATGTTGCTGTTTTCTTAGAGACTATCTTTGACCAAAATATGAGACCCTTCAGCTCTCGTTTCAAATGTCTACCCCATGATGGTGGTTGGTTGACAGGCCTCAAGTATTTTCTCAGGGACACATAATAATACATCACTCTGTCACTTAATCTCTAGTCCTCTTCCCTCTTCCTCAACTTTATTTCAGTTTCTTTGAGTTTCTAGAGAGGTGCTGTCCAGTAGGATTTTTGTGATGAGGGCAATGTTCTATATCTGTGCTATCTGATATGGTAGCCACTACCTACATTTGGCTATTGAACATTTGAGATGTGGCTAGTGAGACAAAGAACTGAATTTTGAGTTTTATTAGTCTTAATTAATTTAAATATAAATAATCACTAGTGGTTGTGGCAACCGTATTGGCTAGTGTGGCTCTCAAACCTTTATATAATCTGGGGTGGGGAAAGGTTAATAGAATGCAAGAAAAATTTTCTAGCTCACATTTTTCATTCTTTAAAATCTTTTTTATGCCTTAAATTATTTTGAAAATTTTAAATTGAGAATTGATATTTATATTCTGTTGCATCATTCCTCTTCCCGGACAATGAATATTGCTACCTGAATGTGGCAAGGTCATGTGTGACTAAGTCAAGGGCAATCTCGTTTACAAATTTAAAATGTAATTCCTCTAGATTGTTATAAAAATTGCACTTTTCTTGGATCTCAGTTTAGGAAAAATCTACACAAAGGGTTGGAAGATTCACTTCTGAGATACAAAAGCATGGAAGAAACAGCATGGGTCCCTAAATTTTAATCTACTTTTTGCTACTTACTCATACTGTGACCTTAGGTCACTTAATTTTTCAGACCTTAATTCCTAAGGTCACTTAATTTTTCAGAAACTTAATTTATCAACTATAAAATTGGTTGATTACATTTTTCTTCTATAGCTGTTATTTTTCAAACTGAATAAAAATCAAGAATGCCTTTGCATTCTTGAAAAGGACACTAAATAGGAGATATTTATAAAACAGATGTTATGAATCCCACGTACGATAATAGAGGAAAAGGCCATTTCACCTTTGCTCATTGCTCTTGAATTAATACACACCAAACTGCTGGGTGTACATCAGAGTAGGAGATGGTTGTGCAGAATGAGCCATCAGCCTCATGAAACACCATCAGGAGGCACTAAAAGGGAAAATGACGGTGAACAAAGGCTAGAGTCATACATTCATTTAGACACTTAGTTAATCCATATTTATTATTGTCTACATTGCACTAGATCAATGTTTGTCAGCCTTTTTTGTATAAAATCACTGTGATTTGTCAAAAAATACTATATGAATTTTAGGTACCATTACCATTCTTTCTCTGTTTTTGAAATAAGTTGTGTTCAGTAATTGCTTGGCTGACATCAGACTCTGTTCAAATTTGGCTTCTAAGAAATATATAATCTATTTATTTATCTATAATATTTTATTAAGTATTCCAAATATTTATTATTTGTGAGAATTATAGCATTTCAAAGTGCCACCTTTAACTGCTATTTATTTTTAGCAGTTATGTGTTTCTATGGGTGGTATTAGCTCAAAGTTTACCTAGAGATTCTACAGATAAATGTTGACAAGTACCTATAAGTATATATGAGTATATAATATACATTCACGTGCATAGACACTGCTCAAGCACTCATTAATTACCAAAATTAATGAAAAAACAAAAAAGAAAAAATCACATGCATATCTGAATTTTCTAATCTACTAGTGAAACTGAAATTATAACTATAAGGCAACATGGTTGAAAGCCTTTGCATTCTTGAGAAGGACACTAAATAGGAGATATTTATAAAACAGATGTTATGAACCCCACGTACAGTAATAGAGGAAAAGGCCATTTCACCTTTGCTCATTGCTCTTGAATTAATACACACCAAACTGCTGGGTGTACATCAGAGTAGGAGATGGTTGTACAGAATGAGCCATTGGCCTCATGAAACACCATCAGGAGGCACTAAAAGGGAAAATGACAGTGAACAAAGGCTAGAGTCATACATTCATTTAGACACTTAGTTAATCCATATTTATTATTGTCTACATTGCACTAGATCAGTGTTTGTCAGCCGTTTTTATCAACGTTCTCCCGTAATTATACTCCTTTCCAGTGAACTTTTAGTACCACAGATATACTGTATATCTGCTTATGAATTTTGGCCCTTTAGGGGGTGTCAAGCCATTATATTATATTATCTAAGCTTTTTTGGCCCCTTGAAGGTGATATCGCCTCCATTGAGAATGCATGTGCTATTTTCTGGAAACAATGGTGACCCGGGCAGAAAAAGTCTCTGTCTTCAGAGCACTGACAGTTTAGTAGGGTAGACAGATGCACAAACAGACAATTATACACGATGATGAGAGCTACAGTAGGGATAGCAAAGAGCCAGTTAACTTACTCCCACTGGGGAAGCTATCTCCCAGCCCCAACATCCAGGGAGGAGGCTTTCCTCCACTGAGTACCTGGTGGGATGTCACAAGGGAAGAAACTACTGAGGCCCAGTTCGAGCCAGATTGGTTTCAAATAGTTTCAAAATAAAAATTGCAATATCAACAATTAAGCCTCTAAATTAGGTTTCAGATTTCCCCATAAAGTTTGGGGGACACAGTAGACTTAATGTTTCATGCCTGAAAACTGCTAAGAGGCTGCCTGAAGAGACCAGTAAGTGGAGAGGGCTGCTTGGGGAAACCGACCTACTCCCACTGAGAGAGGATCAAAGGCCCTGCTTCTTTAAAACCAGATGTGGAACTTAACAGTAGAAAAATTGGCCTGGGGCTATTTTAAAAGGGATAACACTAAGGAAGGCTTCTGCCAGAGGGCACAGCATCTGTGGCAGAAAGAACAAAAGGTGGGCTGATGGACAGGAAGCCATGGGGGGCCCTGGCTAAGTGGAGGGGCTGTATTCAGAGGGGCCAGCTCAAGAATTAGGAAGACAAAAGTGCCCACAAGAAGCTTTAAACAGCTGCTGTGGCCAGAGGAAACCAGTGCCAGATGCCAGCCATGCCAGCCAAATAAGATGCATCTAGCCCTTCTTTCCCTTCCCCCTCCTTCCTTCCACAGCCCAGTGAGTGGAAGGAAGAGAGACAAGCAGCTTCAGAGAGGGAAATAAAGGAGGTAACCAACCACACACCTATTTCCGTCTGCATGAATCCAGCCTGCTGCTATAGGCCCAAACTGGAGGAGAAAGAAAATTAACCGTTAATAAAGAGCATAAGGTTTCTTCCAATGGATTGCTGTCTATAAGGCCAGTGTGTTCAGTGTGCCGGTCACACAGGGATGCTATGTTGAGAGCCAGCAAACCTGCTGAGGGCTCTGCTGGAGCAAGAGCAAGAGGACCTTCTATTTCAGAATTTGGGGTGAGAGCAACCAGGCCAACTGGGGAATGTAGCAGAGACTCAGCAGGAGCTAAGGGGAGACTGAGTCTGCAGAGTGAGGCCATTAAGCTGGGGAAAAATGGATCCCAAGTGAAAGGAGGCAGCCACTGTCTCAGAGGCAGCAGAATGTGCACTCAGGGATGCAGACCACACACTGCAACCGGAACCATCCAGAACTTGGCTGATACCACATGAATCAGCTGACTCTTCTCTATCTACTAGGTCACGCTAATCCCCTCCTCACATACCCCAGCCTCTGTCTTATAAAGAAGAGTGCAGGACTAAGAGACTGAGCAATGGTCCTCCAAACCGATCATTACCTAAAGGGATTGTTTAGTTCACTTTACCGCATTAATTTATAAATTAGGTTGGACATTTGTTATTTTATACCCTGCCACCAGACAATGGGAATGCCAAGGAAAATCAGAGCAATTATAAGCAAAAAATAAATATACATTTCCCTAGACCCTGGCATTGCAATTAAGTAAGTCTGTGATGATTTCCCTGCATATTGAGCTTGGGAATTTAAATAACACGGTTAAAATGTGGGACACTCGGATGTAATTCTTATTTATTTGCTCTCCACTTTTAAGAGGGAAGAGTACATTTTTCCACCATTGATGACTAGATGCATGGACAGGCCTGACCTCAGTTCTCAGTTTTAATGTGGTCCTTTCTGTGGAGATAATGATTTTCTTTATATGCTGGGTGTATAGTGGTGCTCAAGGTATGTTGAATGAACAGATAAAGCATCTTCTACTACAATAATGTGTTTAAACACGGCAGTTCCAGGCCTCTGCAGATGCCTTTGCACTTCCTGAGGTCTAGTTCCCACTGTATTAAGCTGCACATCTTAATTATAGCATCTGCTTTTTCTGAAACTCTATTTTTATCTTTGTCTCTGCATATTTGCACTCCTGTGCTTTGCATTAGGCTTCTGAGTGGGAAACATTTCTCTCTGTCTACTCATAAAAATCTTTCATGCATTGGCTTAGAGCTCTGCATTAATCTTTGCAAGGATTGGTTTCCTTAAGTGTCACTAACTACTGGGCTTTCATTGTGTGCTGCTTTTTGCATCTTAACCTCTCTTAGAAGTCTTCTAAAGATAGCTTCTTTTAATAGTATGACCACAAGGTCTGTAATCTTAGATGCCTCCTCTCTTTCTGATCTTGCTGACATCTACCACCATGACCATTTGCTCTACCTACTTGTGGGGACCCCATAGTGGTCACAACTTACTGCTCAGTTACAACAGTTGGACCTCTGTAGTTCTCACCATTTCCCTTTGGTTTTGGCCCTCTAGACAGGATTGTAATCTTTCCTTATAATTTTGGATCTGAATAACTTCTGAATAGTCAGTGGCTATGAAAATAGTCTCTCTAGGAATCATAACTTTAGTGCAAGGGAAAAATACCCAAGTTTTGACATATATAATTTTGTGATTCACATTTATCTGGTGTCTGAAAAACAGGAAAGCATTTAGTACCTCTTTAAAATTTTTCATATAAATATAAGACATTTATTGATCACCATGAGATATGAGATATAGATTATTAGAAAAGTGCAAATGGAGGGTGGGATGAATAGAGTGACAATAGCAGATATTCTTGTCCTATACCCAAACTCAAAAGAAATTGTTTTCCATATTTCACCATTGATATCCTTTGATTGTTCTTAATCTTTTTTTTTTTTTTTTTTTTGCTTTTCCTTCTCCATAAACTGAGCCATGGTCCATTACCCAAACCATATGTACTTGAACAACCATAGCATTCACTGTACTATTTATTCACCTGTTCAACTGACACACATTTAGGTTACTATAATGTTTTAGGAGTTAAGGAATTATAGTGATAAGATCCATAGGTTTATCTTTATCCATGAAAAGAGAGTAACAGAGGAGTTTCTAATCTGCATATTCATGGATTTAATGTTGGAATGCTAGGGTAGATTGTTGGGACTTCCATTTTTAATAGAATCCAACATTTTTCTTTCTAAGATAGTGAAGCAGATTCAGGGAAAGAGCACTAGGTTGTAGTTAGCAGCAAGTGAGAGTCTGTTCTCCTGTTTTGTGCCCTGGGTGATCATGGCAGTCACCTTACTACAGAAAAGCCTTCATAAACTTTTTCTTCTTCCTAAGATACTACTTAATTGTTTATAAGTAAAGTTTTGTGCCATTGAAACATTCTGTCATGAAACCCAGAAGTATCTGTCACAGATTCTTACAAAAGGAAGAAATAGCAAATTGAGTTATCGAGCCTTGTGGTAGCTAGCTTGCAAGATGACCAGTGAATCTCGCTGGTCCAATGAATCCAGTGAATCTCACTTTCTGGTATTCACACCTTTGTTTATTACCTTCTTATATTAAGAAAGGCTGCCCTGTATAACAAACAGGATATAGCAGAAATGAAAATATAAGATTTGTATCTTCCAAGCTAGATAATAAAAGATATGTGGCTTCTAGTTTATTCTGGCTTGTATCACCTGCTCTAGGTGAAGCCAGCCACTGTGTCATGACACTTAGGTAGCCCTAAAGAGAAGTTCGTGTGGTGAGGAACTGAGGCCTCCTGCCAACAGCCAGTACAACCTGCCAGCCACAAGCATGAATCCTCCTGGAAGTGGGTCCTCCAGTCCCCTTCAAGCCATCAAATGATGCAGCCCCAGTTGACATCATGAATGCAATGTCATAAGAGACTCTGAGCCAGAACCACTCAGGTAAACTGCTCTCAGATTCCTGAACCACAGAAATGGTGTGGAATAATAGGTGCATATTGTTGTTTTAAGCTGCCATGTTTTAGAATAATTTGATATGCAGCAATAAGATAACTCTTACTTTCAAAAGATCAACTACTAAATTTGATGTGAAAAGCATGGTAGAACATTAACGTTGACATCAGGAAAAATAATTTGGGAAGTAACAGCAAGGTTCCTCTTTAAAAAAATATTACAAGAAACAGTTGTCTATGATCTTGGAATATAAACAATAATGGTGGTGACACCAAGGCAACACCAGGAGTCAAAAGAAGCAGTCACAGACTGAAGCATCCAGGCAGGGAGTGAGGAAAATATAATTAAGGGAAATAAGAAAGTTATATTGGTCTTCAAAGAAAAACAAGGTCAATTCCTATTACTTTGCCATGGAAAGCAAAAGGTTTTGAAGGAAGTGGAAGGGACTCAGTATCAAATAAAATGGCCTTTACCGTTGCAAGCATTACCAATAACTTTTAATTTTAACTCTCTTACAGTGACAGCATCCATGAATCACCGTAACTCATACTGTATTCACAGATATGTTACTTTTGTCTAGGAAAATAAGCAAAATATACATCACATAGAAGATATTTATCAGCTGATAAGCCATTTGGTTACAAGTAAGTGCCATACGTTTTGGCAGAGATTATTATGTGATGATTTAGCTTGGTCAGAGCTGATAAAGCCATGTTCTACTCCTAGACCAACTCTAAAGCAAGTTCACTTTTATCAAGCTGACCCAGCAATGCTGGAGTATGTCATAAAATATTCGAAAGCAGCTGTTACAACGTATTTATAATCTCTTGGAAATCTCTCCCTATCCAAACGGCACATGCCATCTAGGAACTATTCTATTCCGCTGGAGGTATTCTAGAAATAAATATCTTGGTTTACACACCGAAGAACCTAGACAAATGTATTTCAGCAGCACAGGGTTAAGAATTGGTTGAATTAAAACTAACACTTTATATCAGCTAATACAGGAAAATTTAATACTTAAATTCCAAAGCTATAGAAATAAAATTTTTCTTCCCTGATCACCAAAAACATAGGCACTTCTCCTTAGAAAGATATTTACAAGGTCACAGGCTAGAGTACAAATGGACCAGTGTAATGTTTCCATCAAAATTAACTTAAATAGATTTTTTTTGTGGTTTTTTTTGCAGGGAATCTTGACAACAGCATAGTTAAAGGCAGTGACACCTCTATAACTCTTCAGTATCAATGATTTTGCACACATATGAAGACCCCTCAGAGTCTTCACAAAAATGAAAAGAATAGATTTTTTTCCTTTTCCAGGACAAATGCTGAAATGGGCTTATCTGGTATTTCTATAGTCAATGGTCTATGACCAAGACAGTCTCAATAAATGAAATTTCTGCTGTTTTGGACTAAGGGCTTGAAGGATGTGGCCAATGAGATTTAATATACATATTGGTTTTCTGAGTTCTGTTTAGTTCTCTGTCCCCCTTTGTGCTGTTGCAATTGTTTGCTGCTGCAGTGATTAAAGGTGGAGTTTACCTGGCACAGAGTTTTTATCCTCTAAACAGCTTTATTTGGGGGTTTGTTCATCTCTCACCAGTTTCTCGTGACTCTTCCAAGAAAACACCAATTTACAGGGAAAACCAATTTGACGAAGGGATAACGTATAGTGTATCTGTTTAAGGGAACTGGGGGAAGTGTGGACCTAGAGCAGTGGCTCTAACTTGAGGGTGTTCAGAATTATATGTGAGCTTGTTAAAATATAGATGCCCAAGACCTCCCAGGCATGTTCAATCAGGCTTACTCCTGGGGAGTGTCCTGGTATATATATATTTTTAATGAGTTCCCATATAATTCTAAAATGCATGACGGTTTGAGAACCACTAGCTGGTGAAGAGAAGGGATCAGCCATGGGTCAATGTCCCTCAGTTCCCATATTTATTTCCAAAGAAAAGGCTTTCCTGTTCTCTGGGCACAGGAGGCCTACAGAGTCTTCCCTACTCCATCCCAGATCCAAGCTCATCCTCTCTGAGAAAGAAATGAGAATCAATCCCTATAGAGCAGTACCTTTTACCCTTGACTTATTTTTAGCATCAACTTTCAGGTGAAAGAGGTATCCACCTTGCATGTTTCAAAGAAGGAATAAAACTGGTAATGATAGCCATCAGATTTCATATCACTTAAAATGGAGCTATCCTGGCAGTAAGACTCCTGACCTTCCAAAAGTTGTATCTTTCTGGTGGCAAATTTCTTTTAATAGTTCCTACAGTGGAACAGGTGGTAATAGACATCACACAACATGACAGGAACAATTTCCTCATCTAGTCCTGCAAATTTCCTCAACCTCACAAATAGTTCTTTTGTGATTTGCAATCAGATGAGCTGCATCTTTTAGATTGTGGTTTGAGGAGGCTTAAGATACACTATTTTGTAAAATATGAGAAATCAATTAATTCTCTACCCTCCCTGCTCTTTACCTCCTTCCTCTCTCTCCTGCCTACTCTCTCCCCAACTCTCTCTCTAGCTCTGACTCTCCAACTTTGCTTTCTAGTGGTTGATTAAAATGAAAGAATATTTCTAATCTCATATTTGGAAACACATAAGACTTGGTTGAAAGAAACAACTGAACCCACCCATTAATGCCTGCGCTGTTCTCTGGCAGCGTTGGCAGCGCAGCATCCGGATGCTCTTCCGAGGACAGTACAAGCCACAGCAGGGGAGTGATTGTGGGTCTCAGATCTGACATGAGTTCAGCCCTCTGCAAATGCAGTGGCTGCAAATGGGTTCTGCTTCAGTGTTTCCTTCCCTTACCATATGAAAAGCACAGCTCCCATCCAGCTGCTTCATTAATATCCCGGATCACAGATGAAATCACAAAGCTCTGCTGGAAATGAGCATAGGAACTTCTACAGTGTTGGGCATGTGAGTGCGTGTGTTTTTGTTTCTGAGCAACTATTGCCGTTAGAGATTTACAAGGTATGAAGACAGCATCAAGAAAGGTATGTCTAGCTATCTTCAAGTGCCTCGGCATGCAGATTAGGTTTTGTTCTTTGTCTCAGGTGTTCTGCACAGGTTGCCTGTTGTCTCAAACAAATGAACATGAGGCATATTTGCATTTTCCCAATTAAAACTCAGTCAATAATAGCTTTTGCCAGACACTGGCACAACAGGGCTAGTCAGATATCAAACTCAGGGGGCAGGCATGCCAGATTAGTAACAGGAAAGTGAGGCCAAGTGTTAGGTTGTTGCCAGGGCCTTGCAGGAGAGGTAAAAGTAAGTGGCTTCACGGGGGGAAGCACAAAGGATGAGGAGGGGTCAGTACCAGTGCTCCACAGAGAGCGGCAAAAGTCATTTCAGACACTGTAGGATTCCAAGCCCAGACGGTCCTGCTGGGTCTGATGCCAGAGGAGGGAGCTGGATATCAAAGATAAGAGGAAGGGTCAGGTGGGAAAGATAAGATAAATTTTACCAAACGATTTGCTTGCTGTCTCCCCTAGACTTCCTTGGCCAGCTGTGGAGGATGAGACTCTTATTCTGGGTGACAACTAAAGGACGCCACATGATTCTCCAGCACCGCTCTGACATGTCACCATAGACATGGGGATTAAAACATGGAGTGTGGAGTCAGACCAATTACTGCTTTTAAATTTTATTTCTAAACTGACTGTTCACTTTGTACATGGCAGATGCATAATTTAAGTTATACAAAGTTCTTGGGAAGACTCTAGGTAAAATGTTACTTTGCTTTAACCATTATAGATATAAAAATGCCATTGTATGATTGAGAGGCTTTATTATAACTATTTTTTTCAAACGTGAAAAGTCAAAGTGATAAAACGAGAAGATTATTAGTGTATGAGTTAGAAGCCTGGGATTCTTCCTGGCTCAACCACAGGTGTAAAGTTAGGCAAACATTTAACCTTTTTAGACCTTAGTTTCTTCATTTACTAAAAGAGATTAATAGTTTTTTCATTGTCTAATAGACATTTAGTGAGAAGCAACTATGATAATGTACATAAATAGCTTCACAGTTTTCAAAATAATTATAATAGGTTCTATCTAATTTTAAGTTGTTATGATTGTAAAGAAGTTAGGACTGATTTTTGTATCATCATTTTATAAATATCTTTATATCATCATTTTATAAGTAAAGAACCTGAGGTTACCTCTTGGATGACTGAGCAGAAATCCCCACTCTACCTCTTAGTAGGGAAAATAATAATGTCTAGTGCATATCTCCTGATTGCCTCCCCAGTATCCATTTCTCCTGCTTTCCTAACATGTGTTTGAATTTCCCAGATAAATATATTTCTATGAGATTAATGCCCCATTACTTTTTATAGCTATTTTAGGTCTATCACTGGTCTAAGGATTGGTTTTGGGAGAAGGGATTTGGTAACCAAATTGAGGCTGGTGTTATCAGAGTACATCTCAGACCTCTTGCTCCAAATGTTGGAACATAGATTCTTTTCTGCTAGGATTAATGCTACAAGAATGAGAAGCTTAGTACAGCCACAACCACAAAGAGTCTGGAGCTACTCACAAATGCTCAGGAGGAAACAAAGCCTATGAATGGATCCTGGGGACATAATTTAGGTCCCTGATAAAATACCCATCCCCACTCCCCAGTTCCCTCCCATGGCCCTGAAGATTCTAATACAGTAAGTCTGTAGTCTGGGAGCCCAAAGCATTTTTAAACCACCCCACAGTGATCCTCACTTGCACTGGTTTTGAGCATCTCTATCCTGTGATTATTCAGGGATAGAAGCAAGAGCACTCGTATAGAGTTACCTTCAGAATGGAGGGTTTCTCCTGAGCAGGCATTTCTACAAAGGACATTTATTCTTGTCTTGTTTATTGGGAATTAACCCATCCTTTTGATACACTATTCTTTCACATTATTTACAATCCATTTGTTTACTTATTCCATCATTTATCTAATATTGTTTAAATACCTCTTTAGTGCTAAGCATGACAATGTGTAGTGGCAGGATGGGGAAAAGGAGGAGGAAGGGGAGTTCCCTATTACATTCTGACAGGTAGAAATAGGTAACTTGCCTCAGGGAGCCAGAGCTGTGGGAATTTGGTCAGGGACATGTGGGGCTGATTATAAACCACATTTATACACAAAAATAATAGATGCAAATATAATAAGTGACCTTCTTTTTGTATCTTTATAAGGTAAATGAGGCTTTCTAAGTGGAAAGAGAAATTGAGGGGGGGGTGGTCTGCGAAGGATTCCCTGAGGAAGAAAGACTAACATTAGACCTTGACAAAAAGTTAGAATCTGTTTAGGGAAAGAAAGTCCTAACAAAGGCAAGGCGGTGGTGAAAGTACGCTTTGGGCTCTGAGAATAGACTGGCCACACTGTTTCAGCTGAAGGTGTAAATTTAGGAATAGCAATGTTTATCTTTCTAGCATAGAATGCTGATACACAATTCCACGCTTATTCTTTCATGAAAATGAAGTCTGTAAAAAGATTTTTATAAGCCGTTTACACCTCAACTAGTCACACGGGCAATAGGCTTCTATCTGAACGTAGCATGGCTATAACGTAGCAGTGTTGGTGCCCTGTCAAGTTTGTTGAAAAGGCGTTCTACCTGTCATGTAGTCAGACTGTTTCGGGCAGCTCTTAAATCAATATATAAATAAGGAAACCAGAAGACCCAAGGGGACAGAAAGTTCTCGCTATGATGTATATCTAAAGGTTTTCCTTAAAGAAGTGCAAAAAAAAAAGTGTTGAAAACCTAGGATGGTTTAAGGAGTGCAAAGTGCTTGCTTTTTAGCATGCTGTTCTTGGACTCAGGCCATTTTCACAGTACCCAGTGGTGTTTTATGTTTTCCCTAATTTATTGGTGATTTTATTTCATGACCCTTAATCCAGGAAATGCCACATAAGAAACACACCGAGGAAACTTTCCTATCATAAATTTTAAATATACAAAAAAAATGTTCATCTCTGGGCACCCCAAGTGCCTTGAAAAGCTTGCTCCAAAGCAGATCACAGAACATCATTAAAACCTTGAGAAGGCATAGGAGAGAAATTTTCTCTTCAGATGATCTGATTACAATGATTATAACGATTTTAATTAGAACACATTAGAATGCATTTGCATTAACATAATGTGCCTTAGAAACTCCTTGGCTGTACTAGAAGCAAATGCTAGTTCCACAGGACCAGCTGAGATGCCCCAGGTTTCTTTCTCAGATGGAATTTTTTGGTTAGCATGTGAAGCCAAATTTGCCTCTGATGTCTTTGACACTTGGTGCTACTTCAACCTGCTTTGTCCCTGTCCCTTGAGCAGGTCCCACTGGGCACCCCAACTGACATTCATTTCCACCTATAGCTTCCTTTTGATTCAAGCTCCTGGTGGGCACATCTTGATTTCTCATCAAATTCAGCCCTTGCTGTGATTCAGCTTCTTTCTTGACTCTTTGGCTTTCACTTTGAATATGTAGATTTCAGGTTAAATGCTTTTGCCCCAACATGGCTCACCTGGTGAGCTGGGGCTCTTGGCTGTCCCTCTGTATGGAACTCTCTGCTTCTTGCCACATTCTTCCAAGTGACAGAAATGGCTGCCTCCTTATGGAAGTATCACTGTGATTTAACCCTTTGAGATGGAGGAAGATTTAGTATCTCTGGTTCTCCCAAATATCTTTTTTTTTCCATATAGAATTTATCACCATTAAAATTCACGAAGGACATTTCTTTTAAAACAAAACAACATTGGTTGGATACAATTTCCCAAGAATGTATCAACAGAGGAACCAAAGCAAACAATCTCATACAATCTCAGTACCGTTTGTTTCTTTATCATGACAGGTTATGCTATGGAATCATAGCTGTCACATCATTAAAACTTATTCTGTAGCAACGTTAGATGGTACATCTATAAAAGCTCTGTGTATTAAAAAGGCCTTCTCAAATTATCAGAGAATTGCTTAATTGGTTAAGATATCAATATCATTGGCCCTTCACTTTGATTGTAGGCATCTGTATATTTATAAACACAAGTGATTCTTACATGCATGAGCCCAGTGCTTCCTTGAATGTGTGCACAAAACACGTGGGGACATTGTTAAACTGCAGGCTCTAATTCAGGAGGCCTAGATTAGGGCCTGGGTTAGAACCTGAGAGTCTGAATTTTTAACAAACTCTCAGGTATTGCTAATGCCATGATATTTTGGCTAGCAAGGTCCTAGACACTGACTTCATCTATATTTTTAGGATCCTAGGGAAACAACATGTAAGAGAGTGAATGCATATTAGTCTAATGAAGGAATGAAAGAATAAAAATGAATATTGATAATTTGGGGAAGTTAACATTTTATGGCATTAAGAGACCCAGAGTCCAGTAGTAAATTAAGGTGGACAGAGGTCATTGCCCAAAATGTATTCGGTGTTATGGCTTTTTGAATGATACTGTCAAAATGCTCACATATTTAGCTATTCACAGCACTTATATATAGATCCAACTAGATATCAGAGGCTGTGCTAGGTAATACAGGGATGATAAAGGAATTAGATAGCCACATCTGCAATAATGTATTTTGTACTACTGTTCATGGAAACTTACATTCAGGAAATAATGCCTAAAGATAACTTGACAGTCACGTCTATTGTTAGAGTTGATTCCTCATTAACGCTGATCAGTCATATCCACTTACCCAACACCACATGCAATTCTGTCATGCACCTGGTTGCTTGTTGAAAAAGAAAAGGAAAAGTTCTTAGGTAGGATAGGACCTTTGAACAGTCATGCAATAAGGGTGATGATGACGTTGATGACAATAGCAAATCTAATAAAAATAATAACAACTAACATTTACTGAGCACTTAGAAGGTACCAAGTACTTTGTAAGAATTATTTTCTTTAATTTAATTCTCCAAACTTTCCTATGAAGTAGATACTATAGTTTTTCCTTTTTATGTATGTGAAACTATATTTAGAAAGATAAATTAACTTGCTCAATGTCACATAGCTTAATAGGTAGTAGAGCCAGAAAATAAACCCAAGCAGTATTGGCTCCTCTGGGGTTCATTCTCACCACTCCTCATATATGCTTCTGTAAGAAGGGATAAACAAATATCATGAAGGTTGCAAGGAAAAGGAGGCCACATGCAACTGAAGGGATTAAGCCTCAAAGGACAGTAGGATTTTGATAGGTATATTAAGGTGAGAGGACTTTCTAGATAGTAGTCTGAACAAATGCTCTGATACTAAAAAAGACTATGACTTTAAAGTTTTAATCTTGAGTGAATAAGAAAATGATGGTGTATCATTAACACTAGGAGGAAGTTAAGAGGAAAACGAGAGGTTGTCTTGTATTTGTTTATCAATAAATCACACCAATAATTAGACAATTGGAAACCATGTTCTTGATTCCAGGAAAAAGGTCAAGGCTAAAAATACTGACTTGAGAGTTAGCCACACATTTAAGAAGTTTTTTGCATGTACACTGTCTTGAGAGTGAAAATAATTAGACAGGAGACGACAGAGTTACAACTGCTTACATGTGTCTCACAAGACAAAATACTTACTTTTGAAGTAATTCGATCATGTAATCTCATTAATTTTATCCCCAATAAAATGAAATTCTACATGGAAGAGAATATGTTATATACAATCATTAAAGTTTATCAAAAAGTCTTCCTTTGGTGTGCTAATTTAATCAAACCTAATTGGATAACTTGTTGTTGGAAGGATATGTAATTATTAGATAAATAAACAAGCATTTTCTTCTTTTCTGTCTCAAACAATGACCCTTATGTACATGATGTATTGATAAACTTAACTAGAATAGTAACCAAAAATAATGATGTGTCTTGTTGCACATCTTCAATTTGGATCTGCTCCATGAGTGGTTAAGGGTCTGGCCTAGGTTCAGATACTGGTTTGGGAGGTTGAGTGTTAGTGTCCTCATCTATAAAGTGGGGATAATAGTAATAATACCCACCTTGTAGAGCTTTTGGGGAGAATAGATAAATTAATAAATGCAAACTTCTTGTGCTAATATCTAATATATAATGATAGTAACTAGCATTTATTAATCACTTGCTATCTGTCAAATATCTTTTTTTAGTAAGAAATTAAGAAATGTTAGATATTAGTATCACCATCAATATCTTTTAGGGAAGTAGTGTTTGAAATCAGGAATATGGGCTGTTAAAATAATCATAAATTATCTGAGAGAGATGATTATATCAGTTCATATGCTTTTATCATTTTCTTATCTTTCTTCAAATTTTAATCCATTTAATCTTTGGACTAATCTACAAAATCAAAGTTGATGTTTAAATATGAATTTATTTCACACTGAAAGTTTTAGCAAACATTTTCCTCAAAGAGGTACAGTGCATGTTCATAATTGAAGTAATAAACCACTTTCTTGGTACTTTAGTGACACAAGATGAAAAGAGGAATTGTGAATCATAAATTCAGTTCTGTTCTAGGAATTGTGGATATTTTTCTTAATTTTAATTCTGCGAAAATAGAGTATTCCTCAAAATTTATCATATTCTAATTCTTGGGGAAAAATCTATAGAAGTTTTGACACTCTGCACACCTCCTGTTACAATCATCAGCAACTAACTTGTACCTCAAATCCCTGAGGCACAGCATGGAGAAAGCTTTAATCATCCAAACACTATTCTACTGGCGACATTCTCTTTATTTACATTTTTGTATTTTGCATAAAAATAAGACTTGTTTCCTAGAGTTCAAGGACTTTTTTTTAACCGTTATTTGCATTTCTATTTCTTTAGTTATTTCAGGATGCCTTTAATTCCATGATCCAAGATCAAAGGATTATTACTTCATGTAGAGAGAATAGATTAGAGAGGTTATTTTTTTCTTCCAAGAATTCATGCTACTTAAAGAGTTAGGGAGCTATATATTCAAGAAATGGGATTGCTGGATCATATGGTAGTTTTATTTTTAATTTTTTGAGTAACTTCCATACTGTTTTTCATAGTGGCTACACCAATTCACATTTCCATCAATAGTATATAAGGATTCCAAATTCTCCATATCCTCACCAACACTTGTTATCTTTGGTTTTTGATAGTACCCATCCTAATGGGTATGAGGTAATATCTCATTGTGGTTTTGTATTTCTCTGATGATTAGTGATATTAAGCACTTTTTAATATACCCAGTGCCCATTTGTATGTCTTCAAAGAGATATCTGCACCCCCATGTTCATTGTGACATTATTCACAACAGCAAGATATGTAAACAACCCAAAAGTCCATTGCCGCAAAAACAACAACAGCAAAAAAAAAACAAAAACAGCTAAAACAAGAACCACAAAGGAACACAAGAACATTTTTGAAGATGATGAGTATGTTTCTTACCTTTGTTGTGGTGATTGTATCATGGATGTGTACAAATGTTTAAACTCATCAAAATGTATACATTAAATGTGTGTAATTATATATAAATTATTCCTCAATAAAGCTAAGAAACAACAAAACAAAAACAACCAAACAAAAGAAGAATTAGGGAGCAATTTAAATAAGAAAACAATCATGTCCGTGGTGTTCAATATAATCAAAATGGAGTTTTTCCTATACATGTAACCAAGTATCATGCTTTAATATATGTGCAGAAGCAAATGTACTATATTAATTATTAATACAAATTCTCATATCTTTGCATCTATGGGGGCATTGCTTTGATTTAGAAATGCAATTTATAATTTTAAAAGTTTAGTAGACTAACTAAAATTTAAAGAAAGAAATTTTATAAGATACTTGAGGGAAAAAGAAGGTTGATCATGTTTATGATGTCAAGACAAGTTATAATATTAATAGGAAGGCCACAAATTCAAATGCCTGAAGAGGCCAAGGAGTTAACATCAATGTGTTAAAAGACCTGGTGTAAATCAATGGGGAGGGGTGCGTTTGAAGAAGGCTGCTCATATGCTACCCCTGAAAGTGTCATAGAAATATGTTGAGCCAAGCAAACTACCTGTGGTTTGGCTATGTTTTTATTCACCGACTTGTAGTGTGCTGCCACTTATTGCAGGAGATTTGATTTATACTAGTTTTAAATGCCATTTCTTAGCTTCCCTGACCCACATCTGTTGGCTTATTTCTATCCCAGAACTGGAATAACAATTTACATCATTAAATTATATTAGATGTTTAGAAGACAGTAATAATTTGAATTAATTCAACCAACATATGTTGAATATAAACTATATGCCACGTAACAGTGTGCTGAGCATGACATATAGGCAACTGACTTCAGATAATTCAATGTGACATGCTGCACCAGCTACAGGAATAAGCTTCAGGTAGGCCAGAGAAGGAGGTCTACCTGAAGGCCCTTCTTACCCAAATGGTTTAACCTAGTTACACATATATCTTTGTCACTTCTGCACTTTTCATTTTAACACATCATGAGTGGGGACTATATCCTTAGCTCTGAGGGTTGGGGGAAGGAAAGCAGTGAAGAGGAGCAGCAGAAGAAGTCAAAAAACAAGCTAACAAATACTCTCTTGCTTATGAGAAACTCAGAGTATGTGCAAGGCACATTGTGGCAAGGGCACTGATGTAACCACACTACTGGGGGGAGTGAGCTAAAGCTTTGCATTGGAGGTGGCTCTGCTTGCGGGTTGAGTCAGCTCTCTCCACAGCAGACATCAGAGGAAATTTTAGACAGAGGCAAGGGCTGGTATACAGGTCTGAAGATGGCTATAATCAGAGCATACTTGTAAATGATGCCCCTATATCCTGCTTCCAAAAATCACGGTCAACAGCAAGATAATGATGCTGCAAAAAGTTTGGCAGTGTCCTCGACATTTCAACATTGGTTGTTGTGTATTCACTCGTTAAAAAGAAATAAATAGATCAGCCCCTTAACAGTGTATAGTGAAAGAGCAGGTTGATGGATACTTTCTCTTTTAAATCATTTGCATTCAGAGATTGTTAGTACTTTGCCTTCAGCCTCGTGTCTCCAAACCCTGTTCAGCACATCAGTTTTTATCAGTCTTTCTCTCTTTAAGCTTCTGTAGCAAACCTTTCCCACCAGCAAACTTTATCCAGTTCCATTCTTTTGATGCCCTCTGCTAACGTCAAGACTGATGTTTTTTCTTATCTTTCTATTATATGCCTAATTACATATCATCTGATATTTTTGTAATTTAATTTTATAGTTATTAAAGTTAGACGATAACTTACATAGACCCCTTGTTTGGTGTTACATTCTTATTTGCTGTCATTTAACAATTTCATATTTATGAGTTTGGTTTCCCAAATAAGACAATAAGCTCTAGAAGGAAAGAACTTCTATCTTATATTCCTTTAGTGATTCAATAGCATGTAACACATTCTTACATAGTACACACACTCATTAATGATTTGACTGAGATCACCGCATACTGCATACCTGGCTCCATACTGGTTATTGTAAAGGATACAAAGATAAGACAGGAACCTTCTCTCAAGAAACCTGGTGTTGGGAATAGATTGTTCTTCCTAAGATGTTATCCTCTTATCAGAAAACCTGATCAAATTATTCTCCAATGTGTTTAAAAAAGAGTCTGTTTAGTTCATTTTTATCACATGCATGTCTCTATCTAGTTATGAAGGCAAATCAAAGGTGATCTTGAAAGAAAATTTTATTTGCAACTTCTAAAAAGTCAATTTCAATGTCCTGGTAGATCTTGGCAACACCTCACAGAAGTATTTTTTGTTAGAAATATGTATATATATATATTTTTCCCCTTGATTCAAACCTTCTGCACAATTGTAAGAACAGACTTATCTTGCAAAGTCCATGTAAGTTAGCAATCTTATCTTGAATGTTTAGGCCAATATAATATTTATTTCAAACCAGCAGCTAACCGTAATTTCTGCAAAGCATCTGGAAGGATAACTTTTCAGATCACATCTCCTCTCCTCCCGACTTGTCCCAGATAACAGGCAGTGTGCTGAGCAGAGGATTATACCTTACACTTCCCAGAGGAGTCATTTTGGATACAAACCCCTAAATTAGTTGATAAAGCAAAGCTTGATTTGCCAATTACACCAAAGACTAACAATATTTACATGTGTAACTATTAAAACGACTGTCGTATCCATTCGTTTGTTAGTCTTTTAACTTGCTGATTTTACGGGAAGTCAAAGGTAGTCACAGGTTTCACAGTGTATTTTCCCTAAGTCCACATTTTTGGGCTTTGTTGCTGAAGAGCAGCAATGGGTGCAGTGTGGAGTGCCTCTGAGGATGCAGCATTTAGACAGCATCACTGAGTCATAATGTCTGCCTACGGAGTTTATTTTTCTGACCATGGTGATAAAGGAACATAATGCAAAGGTTTTGCTCAGCTACAAATGACATCCAAATTTTAGAAAAACTGGAAAATGCACTTACAGAAGGAGGTTCTATTTTGAAGAAGATATCCTTCAGTTAATACAGGATCAGCTATTTCTAGTACAGAAATTTTGAAAAAAATATATCAGACATTAAGAGAAAAAGAGAGAATTCACTCTTTGGTGATTGGGACTAAATTATGTTGGCATTATGAAAATTAAGTCTTAAGGACTGAATTTTTAAAACACATTTTAAAAAGTGGCTAGAGATGGTTTCAATGACTCTCCAAGCTGGACTTGCCTCCTGCCGGGTAATCGTCTGATCCCCACTTCACAATTTCCACAACCCCAGATGCTCTGGAGCTGCTTTGCATCTTGCAGAGAGTAGCAATTGTGACACATTACCGTCTTAGACCAGGATTATGTTTGTGTCTGTCCCAAATATTTTCTGTGCCACTGTAGATTACTCAAGAATAGATGTGCTGGAAAGAATAAAGACAGTAACAGCATCTTTTATTAATTTCCTTAAAAGGTAAAATAAAACCTATGTGTGTGTTTATTTCCTAGGAAGCCTTTTGTTTATAATTTTCTTTAGAATAGTGAAGTTGTGGTCATATTTTGTATTATGATCATGGAAATTTGGTTTACCTGAAATTAAAAAGAAATTATTTTTCCTAAAATGGGTGAGTTTATTTTGTGCGGCAGGATTACATTTCATTTAGATGTAGAATTTAAATCCTAATTTGATTCTTATTACTTTTATGACTTTTGGATGACTCTAGTTGTAAATTCGTTAAGAGATTAGGTATAAAATGTGCTGTCTAAGGACAAATTAATTCATTATTTATTCACTTATTCAATAAATATGTATTGGATACTTTCTACTTAACAGGTGTTATACTTTAATAGGTGCCAGGGAAGATAGAAATAATGTGGTCTCGGCCTCCCTGAAGTTAGGGAAGAAGACACTTTCACAACAATGCAAAATGGGAAATACACAATATGTTATGAGAGCACAGAGAAGGGAATAATAATTTTCTCAGGTAGGGTGTACGTGGGAGAAGGGACATTTCAACCTAGCAAACATTTCTCTGGGAAAATGTCAGTGGTTCAGAAGAGAGGGCGGATTGACACTGCACTTAATCTCGTCATATGGCAGCTGTGGATTTTAATGAAAACAAGGAAAATCCCTTAGATTTCATAACCTTTTACAGTTCAAAAGTACTTTAAAATACCTTCATATTTGATTCTCAAATAAACCAGTGAGATAGACATTATTGTCAAATGATTGTAAGCCCATAAGCTTTTGTGCAAGAGGAATAGTTCTCTGTGTGGGCGTCTGTGTGGAAGTCCAGGATGGGTGAGGGGATGTGGCCATGACTTTCACTGGGCCCACATCGTGTTGATGTCCCTGATATAAGGAAGCAGTCAGGAGTTGAGAGAACCTTCATATAGGAGCTAAGGAAAATTATTATTAGTAAACTATTCTCTTTCTTCACACTCAATAATATGATTTAGTATTTAATTTTAGGAGTCTTAGTTACATGTTGACTCATGGAATCAAAAGAAAAAAGTGGGTACAAGTTCTACTGAAACTATGATATTACTTTCTGGCAAGTAGTGCTGTTCTTTCCTGTTTATTCTCTCTGCCACGTTTGTGTGAAAAAGAGAATTGAGAATGAGATTGATTCTCTCCCACCTTCCTGGGGAGAGTGAGTTCTTCCTAACCTTGGAAAGGAAAAGTCGGTGTTGAATATACATTATTTACTTTCCTTCAAAAATACATACCTGCGAAGGGCAGAATACTGTATAATTTTGCTAATCACATGCTCTACTACGTAAACAAAGAATACTTTAGGATAGATTTTATTTAAAGTCATCACCTTTCATAATTATTTCATTCTGCATCATAATTTCCTAATTAGGCAATGTAATTACAGGTTGAAAATCCTATAATCATATGTATTTAGGTTAATTATGTTAACCATTAATTACTGTTGAACTACTGAAATGGTAACCTGTGTAAATGAAATGCTTATAGAGAAGCAGCTCAGGTTTTAAAAATTATGCCAAATGATAAAGAAAAGTCTAACATTAGATTAGAATCCTATATGAAATGAATTAAAATAAAAAAATTACATTTAACTTTTCGGTAGATAAACAAATTTAATTAGCATTCTTTTCATGTTGACTTCAAGATAATGATAGAATTATGTGTGCATGAATTTTTGGTTTATAATTTATGACTATCCACAGAACAGCGATAAATACCTTGGGAAGGAACTAACTAGCTTGTACATTATAGCTAAATAATGAATGCTTCCTAATGGAAAACACAATGAAGATAAACTAAAATATTCATAAATTGTATTTTCTTTGCATAAATAAACCTGAAATTATTTGCTCATTTAAAAATGTCTCTGCCATTGGTAAATGAAAAATGTTTGCATTTACATGGGAATATATAAATTTAAAAAAGCCATTACTCTACGAATTCTGTTTGTGACTAAAATGTATACTACTTCTTTTATCAGAGCCAACAAAAAGAATGATATCCTTCCCTATTTTAAAGACATGACCATATTATTTATATTCTAAGACTGTCCTTAAAGGAAATTTAAACTATTAGTCAGTTCCTAAAAGTGGGGATTGTAGTGGAATCAAAATACTAATTAGAAAAAAAATAAACTTCTATGTAGATTTATTCTTGCATATAGAGGAGTAGCACTAAATCTATTTCATAATTTAACCTATTTAGGTTATTGAAATATACAGATAAAATTGGGATTCAGTAAAAACTAACACATACATAATTTAAAATTTTAATCTAAAACATAAATATTTTAACCCAAAACCTAACTTATTTGCCAAATTTTGCATTTTCCAACATTCTAATTTTGTCAGTTTAATAGATTTAAAATGATATTTCATTTTTTTTTTTTTTTTTTTT
>VBSM01000361.1:63947099-63968654 GCA_008086735.1 Cheirogaleus medius | reverse complement strand
GCCTCCCAGAGTGCTAGGATTACAGGCATGAGCCACCGCGCCCGGCCCAGATATTTCATTTTTATTTTTAAAAAAGTTTTGTATTTTGAAATAATTTTAGATTTACATAAAAGTTGCAAAGATAGTACAGAAGTTCTTATGTACCCTTAATGCAGCTTCCCTAATGTTAACCATGGTATATTTGTCAAAACTAAAGGATCAAAATTGGCACTATGCACTTAACTAAACTACAGATTTTGTTTAGAGTTCACATTTTTCCAGTAATTTTTTCTTCCTATTTCAGGTTTCACTCCAGAATATTACATTGCATTTAGTAATTATTAATATATCCCCTTAGCCACCTCCTATCTGTGATAATTTCTCAGTCTTTTCTTGTTTTCCATGACCTTGATATTTTGAAGAGTGCTGGCAGGGTATTTTGTAGAATGCCCTTAATTTAGGCTTATGTGATCTTTTCTCCTGATTAGACTTGGGTTTTGGATTTAGGAAGAATATAACAGAGACAAGATTCCCTTCTCATCATGTCATATCAGGGATACATAATATCAACATGACTCAATTTATCATTGGTGATTAAGACAAAGGGATCCCATTGTTTTAAACTCCATTTCTCATTTTACTGATAAGTTTGGGTATGTCTTCATATATGAATAATCTTTCATGTTTACTCTTCTGTAAATTGCCTGTTCATATCTTTGCCCATTTTCCTTTGAGGATCTTATATTTTTATGGTTGATACAGAGACATTTTTGTCTTATTCTAGATATTAGTCTTTTGTCTGTTTTAGATGTCACAAATATCTTCCATATTTGCATATCTACCTGCTTATTCATGAATTCTTCGTTAACCAGAGATTCTTATTTTTTAATGTAATCACATTCTTTTATCTTTTTTATGGTGCTGGCTCTTGAAGTTTTAAAAAGTCCTTCGCTGCCCTTAGGACACAGAGATATTCTCTAATTTTTTCTATTAAATATATAGTTTTATCTTTCACTTTAAGTGTTTAATCTATCTGGAGTCCACATTATGTATTGTGCTAGGAAGAAATAAAGTTTTATTTTTCTCTATATAGTAAATCAGTTTTCCAAACTTCATTTTCTAAACAATCTATCTTTCCCCATTAATTTGTGCCAAGTTCATTGCAAATAGAGTCTTCTCTTAAGTTTTTTATTCTGTAACACTGATTCAGTGTTCTGTTGCTCTGGCATGAACACCAGTGGTTCTCATAAGTTGATTTAGTGCCCAGCAACTCACTCCCTGCATTTTGCATTTGTCTTATCCACATTCAATTTTATTCATTAATTCAAATAATATTTATTAAGAATCTATTTTGTGCCAGACACTTTTCTAGGCACTTGGGGGCAGATCAGGAAGCAGAATGCTGTCATGGAGACTATATTCTGTCTACCTCATAAACAGAACAGACAAGCAACAAACAACAAATAAATAAATTATGTACTATAATAGAAGTGAAAAGTACTACATGAAAAGGAAAAATCAGTGTAAAGTAGATCAGGAACATGGGGAAGAGTCTGCAATATTACTGGAAATGTCAGAATTGAGGTTGAAGGCAGTTAGAAAGAACTAGATTTTGGGTACATTTTGAAAATTTCACAGATTTTTTTCTTTTTTTAAAGCAAGATGCTTATATCAATCAAACAATTTTCTCTAGTAAGAGAAGATGGCATTTGAACAAAGACTTAAGTGAGGTGAGTGAATTAGCTACATAAATATCTGGAGGAAGATATTTTCACAGGGCTGTCAGCCAATGCACATAGGGTCAAAAGGCAAAAGAGAAGGAGCAAGACTGCCCATGAGAAGGCTATTACAATAATCCAAATGACAAATGGTGGCTTAGACCTGGATGCACCAGAGGAAGTGGTGAGAAAGAACCAGATTTGGGTTATATTGTGAAAATGTCACAGTTGTTTTTACAAAAACAAAGATGCTTTATCAATCTCTCTGAAGTCTTAAATTTATTTTTTTAAGACAATCTGTTTTGACAAGGATATATTTGTAAGGATAAATATAACTTAAATAGGATAAATACAATTTCATAAAGATAAATATAATTTAATTAAATGGTTTATTAAAATAACAAGCAATACAGGATGAAACCAGCTTTAGAAGAAACACAACTGATTTAAATTTATATATTACTAGAGACAAATATATCCCCGTATAATGCAAAATTACTTTCCAGCAGGAATTTTAGCATGCCCTGGGAAAAAGTCAGAAGTTTAACAGAAGAAATGGAGAACATTGGCTAGTTTAGCAAGGAAGCTAAGTGGGCATGAAGGCAGAGGGTTTCCCTTTTTCTGCTGCTCTATATATGCACCTACATGTGTACATAAGTGTGTACCTATGTGTGTACAGTCCACCTAGCTCCAGAAAGAACTTATGGCAGCTTTATAAATATAGAAAGCATGACAAGGTAAAATATATTTTGAAGTAAGTAGATGAGAAAAGCACACAAGATGAGAAAATAAAATCCAGAAAGATAACATAAAGATAGGCAAGAAGAATGTTTATTTACTAGAGATGAGTTATAAATTTCATTCTAGCTTTTAAGCAAGCTGTCACCCTTCAAAATTCTTTAGGCTGATCCCACACATAAATTATAAACTATACTTTTGGGTTATTTGACTGACTTTTTTTTTTTTTTCTTAGCGAAGTACATCTTACCTAGGATTTAGTCAAGGGTCAATATAAGATATGTGTGTGTATATATTTTATATCTTATGTGTATATATATATTATATATACATATATGTACTATGAATAATATAATATCTTAAATTATCTAGTGTTATTTGTAATAATGACCACATAGGTCTCTTCAAATTTTACATTTTTGCCTTTCTTTGCTGAATTTTGGTGCTTACTTTCATTGGCAATGGGTACTCTGTAGACTGTTTTCTTCTTTGCTTTGCCTTCGGGAAGCTCAAGGATGATTGTTGGGGATTTTCGTAATGTTTTTTCTGGTGTAATAATTTCATTCATTCTCAGGCTTTCATATTATTTCGCTCTTCTATTTTTAATTTTTGAAATAATTGGATGTTTTATTTTATTTGTGATATAGTCACTTCAAATTCCTTTTGAAAATGCTGTGTATGTATGTGCATGCACATGTGTGAATTAACTAATTTATAACTCCTTTCCTTTTAATTAATAGAAATCTATCTTCCACAAAATGATTAGATATTCTTTAGAGTTTGTAGGAGGCAGGGCTGTAATGTAAACCACAAGAACAGGGCCTGGAAAGGGATCAAACTCTCCATCTCTTGCTCATTAGACCTGTTTCCCTTTTCCTTCTTACTGTGACTGACTTCCTCTGCTTCCTCAGCTGCCGCTGGATGCAAGAGGTCTACGTCAGATCCTAAGGCCACCTGTTTATAGGTCAAAGCTTTCTCTCCCTTTCTCTCTTTCTTTCTCCCCGTAGGCCCTCTTACTCTTTCCCCCGACCCCCGTCCTTTCAGCAGGACAGTTGATGGGCCTATCTTTGGTCAGTAACCCAAATTTGGACCCATCAGCTGTGCTTAGGGGCATGGAGTCACCTAACTGCTGGTTCTTCCACTCTTCCACGTACAAGGCTTTACACTTTCAGAATTTTTCTAAATATTTAAAGAAAATGTCATGGTTTAAATGTTGAAATGAAGACCAAAACCAAAGCAAACAACAAAAACAAAATTGAAAAAAACAAAATACTAATGTTTTTGCCTGTAATATAGCTGCATGGCACTGCAAATGGAGACCCTTAGAAGTTCCAGAAGACAATGTTCTAGCTTCTAGGTTCTGGGAACATAGCAGGGAATCAGACAATGTTGTTTATGACTGTTGAGAAGTAATATCTTCATGTCTATCTGTAGATTTAGGGTATAGAAAGATGGATAGACAGCTTAACATCTCTTTGCAGAAAGAGTTCAGGGTGGCATATGTATTTCTGTACCCTATACACTTTTACACATTATATACATGCATACACATTCCTGTTTGCATTGATACCCTCTATGAAAGTAGGTCAAGCAAGAATATTGATGAACTAATAAAAGTTTTGATGAACTGTTGGCTTATAGAATGTGCAAAATTATAAGATTATTCCTCAATTTGCTTTATTCCAAAGATATATGCATTGATACACATTAATTAACAAAATGGAAATGATGTTAAAGCTGGATTTATGTTCATTCGTGAAAAGCGACTTCAGCCCTTAGGCCTGCTGTGCCCCTGAGACAGCCCAGATGCTGGCTTGCCCTTCAAAGGCTGCAGCCCCCTCAGAGGTCAAGGCCTCAGCCTCCTCAGGCGCCAGAGCCACAGAGGAGACAATCCAGATGCTGTCTGCCTAGGGAAGCAAGAACCTGGAATTCCTCCATGGGAGGTACCAGCAGGGATTTCTTGAAAAGGAGGGGCAAGTAAGTACATAAACTTCCAAAGGCCTGCTCAGGCACAGATCAAGGGGTAACGCTAACATGTTTAGTTTAGGTGCTGGTCTCAGCTGAACAGGAAAGATGGTCAACTTTCTCAGTGATATTTTAATGTATTATTCTACCTGACAATGTGGCCACTGCATTAATACAGTAAGTAACAATATGTACAAACACGTATCTGATTTCTTACTTCAAGATAAAAATATTAAAATATTGACTATTCCCTTGATTTATAAAATTGAACATTAAAATTTTAGCAAATGAATTTTAAAGACTTAATATCTAGTATTAATGAAGGAGATGGCAGAGGGAACAATAGGCTCAAATCAATGTTCCCTCCCAATACTGACCCTCCTCCCCCACACTGGACAACATGGTATAATTTTAACATGATTGATTTATTTAGATAATCTCAAGTTCCTATTTAAAAGTGATTTTTAGCCTTCTCTATGAAAATTGTGGTGTTTTACAAATGTAATCTTTTCTCTTGCAATTTCTTCCCATCATTCCAAACCTTCCACATATGAAATAAAAACTAAGGAACATGCACATGCATAGGCATTCACACATACACCCCCAAAGTGAGGAAGATATATATACATGTAATTAGTTTGATTGAATTGTAACCAATTTAGTGACCAAATTAGACTCATCAGACTCATTATTTACTTTCAGTTTGATATCCAGTGGGGATTAATTGAATGTATTTTTCACTCAAGTAAGTGGATTAATAGCACTAATGTAGGCAGTCACTTACTTAGAATCCTCCCTTGCTTGGGAGGTGGTGGGGTCTTGACACATGGGCAGATTTTGAATCTCACCCTTCATAATACCCTCTGTAACCAGAAAACTCTCCTTCTTCCCTGTCTGGTGTTACATTTCCCCCCATCACTGTTCAACATGAGTTTTTGGAAGTTAATGCAATATTTTTAAAAAGAAGAAAAACATATAACAGAATATTTCTGGATTTGATTGGGATGTAATCTAACTTCTAACAATAAAACTCTTGTCTTTCACAGGACGAGGTATTTTATTTGATGGAAATGGCATTTATTATAATTCAGATCATTTGCTTTCTGTGTAGTAGTGAATATAAAACTTAGCAATGAAGATTTTTCCTTACAGGCCGTGGTGTGATACCATGGTTCATGGGCACACCGGCAAAAGTTTATGCAGTAAGAACTCCTAGGAAAGGAGAGATTAGAAGGTAAGGAGCCTTTTAAAACCAAGGCTGAGGCTGTCACTCAACACCACTAGCACTAATGGATGGACAAAATATCTGAGTCAATCAGAATTTAGTCTCTAGGGAGGCAGTGAAAGGAACAGGTAGGAATTCAGAAATTTCTCTGAGCCAAAAAATAGCACTTGCTGTCAAAATCAATTTAATTCAAGCAGGGAAATGGTCCATCTGGTATTATGATTTGTTTTAAAATTATGGGAACATTGCCTTTTTTACTATTACTCCTTGTATTGTTAGTAGGCCCTTAATTCTCCTTTTTAAAATTTTAGTAAACACACCTTAAGAGCTTGAGAGGATACACAGTTTGTTTGCAATCTCTCTCTAATTTTTCCCTGTGAGTGAAGCAATATTATTTCTGAAAGCAGGGAAAAAATCTGTGATGAATTTTATTAGTGATGGTTTTTGAAAAAAAGAACTCCTAACAGAGGAGCTTTTAAAATCTCTTGCATGATGGTAGGCTATGGTTTGATTCTCCCAGTCACATAGTCCATTGTTGTCCATTTGTGAGTAACCTTGAAGTCCCTCCTCCAGAAGGAAGCCACTCTAGATACATACTTCACTGGGCTCACAGTGCAGGCAAAATCTTCAGAATTTTAACCATAAAATGCAATACCACACAGATCTTTCTGTGTTCACAGTTTGTTGTTGTGTTTCTTATCAATTAACATTGAATGAAGGAGAAATATGGAATATTTTGATGTGATCTATATTCATCAAGATGAGCTGCAGCAGAGTTGACATGTTTGCTATGTTGTAGTGAGTGATGAAAGATTTAGGCCAAAAGGACCTGCTCGTGTGTTATTTCAAAGGAGGAAACAAGAGATGAGGACAGACGCTACATTTGTAAGTACTGCTTCAGTCTCTATAAGCTATAGTGAAATAAATTCAGTCTAGTCACAAAAGTCTTTCATCCTACTAAGTAGCAATTCTTAGACTTCTCTGTCAGTTTGTCGTTGTGCCCCCTCACCCATCTCTCCCCCATACAAAGTACATGCGGAGCTGCCTGTGCCTACTTCAGTCCTTGACCTTTTGTTGATAACTAGGAAAGGTAAAGATGCTCTTAAAAGGTAAGAATTGTCCCCAGCTCTTTTATGGCAATAAAACATCTTTGTTCTCTTAAGTTTCTCCTGTTAGTCTCTTGTCTTGCTTTCCCCGAAAACTGAATAAAGAAGGGACCTTCAGAACCTCCTGCTTCAGTCTTAATCCAGCACCTCCAGTGTCCCAGGTGAAGTTCCAGATTCAGAACCGTCATACATCCACCCTTGCTTTAGGATCAGACATAAACAAATAACTTAGGGACTGGAAGATTAAAAGAAGAAACTCAGCAGCCCTTGCTTTTAAGTTTGGAAGCAGGCCAAGCATCCAAGCTTGAGGAGATCAAGTCAGAGAAAAATCCAAGCTGGGAAAAGATAAGCAGTCGGTAGAAGGCAAACAGGGGTTTTGAACTCAAGAGGTGAGGTGGGGGAAAGAACTAAAGCCAATGATGGATCTGTTTGCCTCTGTATCATCCTGTCTACTGGTGAAGAAATTGTCCCTCAGTGATATGACAAATAATAATAAGTCAGTCGAGAAAATGACAAATTATTAATATTTTTGGGACAAACACCATAATGCCTTTCAAACTTAGACAAAGCCCTTCTGACATCTCTTAGTGAACTCCTCTGCCCTCACCAGGGCCCGGTCTTCTATCTCCTTCGCCGTCATCTGGAGAACTCCAATTTCCTGCTAACAACAGGGCAATGCACACCAAAGGTCTTAGATCGAACCTCGTTAAGAAAAATTCTGTAATTTTGATGTTTTAAAGAAGCTGAGTGTGGTGGTTGCCAGGAGAGCTCTCACTTTTTTCTTCCTGCATTGAAGTAATTCAAATGAAGGTCTCATTTCTAATTTTGATTCCTAGGTCTCTTCCTTTCCTCATTATTACTGATATTTACTCCCTCTAAACTGAAAAGGATTTCCGAGGAAAACCAATCATCAGAATGCCCTGGTCTTAACGTATTTCCATAGAGGAAAATAAAAAAAGGCAAGGAATGGGGGAGGAAGGAAGGAAAAAAGGAAGGGGAGAGAAGGGAGAGAGGAAAATGGGAACAGTAGTGGAAGAGGAGGTCCATCGTGCTCACCATTGAGCTAAATATGTTTAAATACATTGTCCTCTTTGAATCTTTGTAAGACTCCTAAGCTAGATATGATTATCCCAATTTTACAGACAGGGAAGCAAAGACTTACAGAAATTAAGAAAATCTCTCAAGGTCACAGACAGCGGGACCAAGGGGAAGAGTGGGAGGATCAGAAAGTGGTGGTTTGTTGGACCATGTTGTCTAAGATCGAGCTTTTCCTACAATTTTCCAAGGTGTTATGGTTATAGAAAGACTATTGTGAAAATCTATCAGGAAAGCTGATGAAATCAAGGGCTCCCCCAGTAGTCACAAGGCACAGAGGGAAGGTACATGGGAGGGGCTCACAGGGCTCTAACACCCAGTCAGTCTGCAGGTGCAGGACAAGCGACTCCTGCTCCAGCAGCCCCCACAGACAAGCCTCACGCCCTCCACATGCCAAACATACCCACACTCTCTCTCTCTCTCTCTTTCCTCCCCCCCCCCGCCCCGAGGCATTAGTGAGCATGTTAGCTTTGAAGTGTGTGAGAACAGAGACTTTGTACATCTAATAAAAATGTATGAGAAGTGGTAACTGCAGGTAAGATTGGCTACAGCATTTGTAGGGCTTTTTGTTCAAAAATTATCAAGAATGGCAAGACATCCACAGGAGAGCTTTAAACCATGTGCAGTCTTTCTGAGCACGAGGCCCTGTGCAACTTCACACGCACATCCCTGAAGCGGGCCCTGGCTGCAGGTGATTTTGATGGATAGCAAGTGCTCAGGAACTCAGAATGGCTCCCAGTTTTCCCTCCTCAGACTGTGCTTCTATCCTTTATCTAGGATGGTCCTAATCCTCTTTTCTGCTTCATGAGAAGGTGTTGCTATGAGATCTGGCCTTGGGCCTTGTTCCATGCTATTTTGTCCACTCTATTCTGGTAGACTTATCTAATTTCCATCTATTCTTGGTAGCTTATCTCAAATTCCATTTTCTCTATAGAATTTTTTGAGAAAACTAGGCATTTTGACCATTTTCCTTCACACCTCGTACTATTTGTCTGTACTGTTAGTCCCTGAGGGTGTTCAGTTTAGCAGTTTATTTGCTTAACCTACCTCATGTCTAATTATTTGATGCATGAGACTTCTGTATCCCCCAAATGGATGTATATCTCTTGGAGGCTGGGATTCGACAAAATATGTGATACCGTAGGGATGAGGCTAAGAGAGGAAAGGGTGGCAAGGGGCTGGGCTTCCTCCCTCGCATCTTCCACAGGCTTTTGGGGACTGGGGAAATGCCAGTGTGTGCAGGTCCCTCTGGCAGCACAAAAGTTGCTGAAAAGTTGCTGAAATAATTGCTAAGTGGTCTCATACAGGAGTCGGGTGATTTCCCTAGAGCTGCCCCCCTCAGTACGGTCTACTGTGAAAACACAGAAGAGGCCTGTGAGGGCTAATTGTTTTCTGACAGATTTATAATTCCACTTAATCACATGCCATCGTTAAGACCAGATGGAAAGCTGTGGACCAGACTGGCAAAGAGAAATACAGGGCTCCACTGTCCCTCTCCCCCTGTTTCAGAGGACAAGCAAGCCATGGAGGGAGGTGGGAACATGGGTATACTGCGTCTGCCAGTTTCTCCTGTGTAAAGTGATGGGGAGTAGTGATCACATCACGCAGTGTGTGCGAATATGTGTTTAATATATCAGGCAACAATGCTGTGTTGCACGTTTATTCGTATTCTTTCCCAGATACCACACACTGCAGGCATCACAATAGCTGTTCAGCTGTGGAGCTACTTATAATTATACACAGTTGAAATCTCTCTGAGCCACTCTTCTCCCTGCTGCAGCCTATAGGAGGCAAACATATAATACATTTGGTTCTCCCCATGCATTTTGACAACTTTTTAAAAGGCATCAGGATAATGTTTGCATGCATTATGTAGCTAGAAGAATGAAAACCCCATTACAAGATCTGAAATTACTAGGGTCTCTTAAAGTGACATAAATCAAGCCCATTTGACATCACCATTTCAAGCACTCATGTTGCAGGCACCAGGCGGAGTATGCAAATGTAAGTGGTGCTTCCCAGTGACAGAGAGAGTGAAGCCTCAAACAGAAAAATTTAGAATGCAGCCACATTGGATACACAAAGATATTAAAATATTCTTCCTGTCTTTGTGGACACAAGCAAGTGTTTTGGCCTATTTCAACTGCCAATAATCATACTAGCTTCATGGTGTCTTATTGATCTGGGGGTTTAATATCCTTATCTAATGGAGTGCAGACCACATGAGATGTTTATAACCTCCATATCTCCTCCCAACAGATAGTAATGTGCACTTGACTATTGGTAATAGGGTCATAATTCCCCTGCGGGCTCCCAGCACATCCTAGCCTGGAAGTGATGCTACCATGATTTAGTAATGCCATCAGCGATCTGGGGCAGAATTATCTTTATATGTGCAGTTGTACACTTGATTGTTTATAATGTGCTTTGTTAAAAATTTAATGATAATAGAACATCACTTTCCTCCTTTAGTGGTACTTTTTTATTTGTTTTTAAAAGGTGAAAGTATCTGTTTAATTCTTTAAGACAATTTTTACTGGTAGCTTTACTGCCTTAAAAGTTCAGATCATAAAGTAAACTGTTCTACAAGTTTATGATTTCTTAATAGAGCATAAACTCCAAAAGCCAAATAGTTTGTATAAAAATATTGAGATATATAGCCTCTGGTATTATGTTTTAAAGATGATCCTTGTTTGAATTTCCTTAATATTTCTGTTCTTTTACCAAAAATGTATGAGTGAACATTATTTAAGGGTATGTATGAGAGAGACAGAGAAAGAGAGAGAGGAGAAAGAAAAAGAGGTGTTTTCCAGTATTGATAGTATTATCTTTATTTTGAAATGCATTTTTATAATAAAAAGTAGAAAAATAAAGTAACAAAAATACCTCTTCAGCTATTGTTTCTTATTAAAATTAAATATATGAATTAAATATATGAACTTTTGTTGTTTTATTAGGTATAACAGGGAAAAGAGGCTACATTTATTCCCACAAAATCATTTTTAACTCATTCTGCCCTCAGTATTTTGTTTGTCTAGCTGTAAATAAACAAAAACTGACTTAAGCTCTGAGTGTGCACCATGCAGGTGTATGAATATGAATGCATGTATGTGAATGCTTTTGTATGTGCACATACTTTTGTGTTTGTGTGTGTGCCTGTGTGTTTTTGTGTGATTGGCCACGTATGTTTGTGTGGATGTGCCTGCATGCATGTGTTCATGTGGGCCCTTGTATGTGTGCAAGTGTATGCATGTGTGTGTTCATGTGGGCCTTTGTATTTGTATGTGTGTGAGTATGTATGTATATGTAAGCAGGAAAGGTTCGTGCAGGCTACCTATTAAGGCAATTTTCAAGTCAAGAAAAATTCAATGAGCACTTACTTATGCCCCTAGCATCTTGTTAAACACATGGGATGCAAAAATGAGTATGACCCTGTTTCAGATGTTAAGAATATCAGAGAAGAACAGGAGATATAACTTTGCATACATTGAGCAATATAGTAAGGAAATAAAAGGCAAGTTTTTACTAATGCTATGAACTAAGTATTTAGCTAGCAGGTAGAATGAGCTTACACATTCAGAAGAACGGTAAACAATAGAGGAAGATGACAATGATTACATTAAATAGAATTTTAGCCTTTGGAGAAAGGCAAGGGATAGTAAATTAGATAAAGAGAACAGAGTGAACAGAAAAATGGAGTTGTGACCATACATGCTGTGTTGGAGGAATGGTTATTTACATGGTGGGGACAAAGGCAAATGGAAAGAGAAAGGAAATTAAGACTGCCTGAGTGTCTACTGCGAGATAGGGGAGTGTGGTGAAAAAGATGGGCTTTGTCACCAAATTGTCTAGCTGTGAATCTCATCTCTTCCATTCACCAACTGTGTAGTTTTTGTGCAAGTGACTTAACCTCTCTGAACCTCAGTTCCTTTTTATGGTAGTAACTGCAGTGAGGGTTCATTCAAATGATACACTTAATACAACAACTGTATAGAGCAAACATTTACTAAGAGGTAGTTATTATTGTCTTGTGCTTGGCCTGGAGATGATATTGATAGCTAAAACTTATTAAGCTTCCTACATAACAGACATAAATATACATCATGACATTTAATCTTCGCTTTGGCCCTGTGACGTGAGTATATTATTATCCTCTCTTAGAGATCAGGAAGCATGTCAGGGAGATCACAGAGAAGAGTAGGACCACACCTCGTCTTAAATGACCCTAAAGGCTGGCCAAGATGCCCTCCTGAAGAGGTCATTGGTTGAAAGTAAACCCAGAATGGAAAGCCAGAGCTCAAATAGTGAAGCACTGGTAAAGAGTTTGTATATAATTCCCTCCACAGTAGAGAAGCATGAAATATTTTTCTTGGGGAAATTACATCGTCATTCATTCATTTAGTAGCTGCATATTGCACTCAATCAGTAAAACATGCGTGCCATGGTTTCATTGCTTTTTGAATACAAAGCTCTCCTGTCTCTAGTCTGACATTCTTGGGTCCTGACTCATGTTTTATTAATCTTTGTGGCTCAAGCTACTGTGTGCCAGACACTGTGCTAACTAACCACTTGAGGAAAATGGTGAGCAAAAGCAGATGTGGTCTCTGCCCTCGTGAAACTGGCAGTTTCGTGTGTGTGTGTGTGTGTGTGTGTGGTGTTAATTTATCTAATAAGTACACAAAGGTAAAATTGCCACTGTGACAAATGCTACAAAGGTGAGATCCAACGTGTTGTGAGAGCAGATAATAGGAGAATTCAACCAAGACAAGGAGGTCAGAAATGTTTTCCTTGAGGAAATGAGGCTTGACCAGAGAGCAGAAAGATAAGTTGGGGCTGACTGGGCAAAGACTAGAAGGAGAGCAGAGCAGAAGAGCACACTCAGGGAGCTTGTGCAGAGAGGAAGCACAGTGAGTTGAGGGCTGAAGTGTCTGGAGGAAACAGATCTAAAGCAACACTGTCTGATAAAAAATATCGCAAGAGCCACTTATGTAACATCAAATTTTCTAGATGCACATTAAAAAAAAGCAAGAAAAAAGGTGAAATTTATTTTAATAAAGTATTTTATTTAACCCAACATATCAAAAATCTTGCCATTACAACATATACTCAATGTAAAAAAATATTAATTTGATATTTTACCTTCTTTTTCTTACACTGTTTCAAATCCAATATGCATTTTAAGCCTACAGTATCTCTGAATTCAGATATTAAATTTTCATTGGGAATACTTCATCTGTAATTAAATTTCAGAAAGTTTATCATTGAAAAAGTACATTTACATGCCCAAGTTGTTACAAACATACTTGAAAGTTTTCCAATGAACTGAATTGAGTAGTCATTTTTAAATTGAAATTGAAATGGAAATGGAATAAAATTAAAAACTCAGTTCCTCAGTCACACCAGTCACATTTCAAGTGACAAATAGTCACAAGTGAGACTGGTGCCCACCCTATTGGACAGTGCAGAATGGGGAAGTGAGACCATGGCTAGATCATGCAGGCCTTGTAAACCTCATAAAAGATTTTGTTTTTATTCCAAGATCAGTGGACAGACACCCCTGAAGAGTACTAAGCATGGAACGATACGAAGAGATTTGAGTTCTCTTTTTTTTTATTTCAGCATAATATGGGGGTACAAATGTTAAGGTTATGTACATTGCTCTTGCCTTCCTTCCCCCCTCGAGCCAGAGCTTCAAGCGTGTCCATCCCCCTGACAATGCACATTGCATTTATAATGTATATATATACCCATGCCCTCCTCCCCCCTCCCCCAGTGAGATTTGAGTTTTGAAAAGATCACTCAGCTGGCAGTGTGGAGAATGGTTGACAAACAGGAAAGACATTGCCATAATTTAGGCAAAAGATCATGGTAATTTGGATGGGGGTGTTGATAAAGATAGAGAGAAGTTCATGGATTCATAGGCTAAGGGGTGAAATCCACAGGAGTTGATGAAGGAATTGAAACAGAAGGTGATATTGAAAGAAGACTAGGGCTGTAATTTGTTGTTGTACCTGTGGTATTACCAATGTGTCAAGAATTTAGACAGAGCTCCATGAGGATTGCTTCCCGGTATTTGGAGTCTCAGCTGAAGAAAATCAAATGGGTGGAAATGTTAGTGTATGGAACACTAACATTTCACTTGGATTGCTAGTGTATGGAACAATCTAGAGACTTCTTCATTCTCATGTTTAAAGCCTGGCATTGGATGACTCAAAGGCTTAGGCTCAGCTGAGGTAGTTTACTGGAATGACTATATATAGCTTCTACATGTAGTGTGGGATTCCTCATAGCATGGCAGCCTTAGTGTTGTTGCATCTCTTACCTGCTGGCTTCCCATGAGCATTCCAACAGAGACGGTGGAAGCTACATGACCTTTTATATTATGATCTTGGAAATTACATATTTTCACTTCCACTGTACTTTATTAGTTGAAACAATCACAAACCCACACAGATTCAAAGAGAAGGCGCAGAAACCCTATCTCTTAACAGGAAGTATTTCTAAGGACGTGCAACTGTGTTATAAAACCAACTCAGTACAGTTTGGGACATTCTCACTTTAAGGTGTCTTTGAGTTGTTTAAGAAGGGTAGTTGGATACCCTGGTCTGGAGATCAGAGATGAAATCTAGGATGGAAATATAAATGTATAAATCGCCTGTATTGAAGTGGTGATTAAAGTATATGTGAGAACTTGTAAGAAGAGAGTCTAGGCTGAGTAGAGTGCCTTGAGGAATTTCAGCCACTGACTGCTCCGTAAAGAAAGATAAACCTGTCAGAGGGGCAAAGAAGAAGCAGCCAGAGCCCAGGGAGGAAAACAGGAGAGTGTCACACTTGGCGAGGCAGAAGCAGCATGTGGCTCAGGAAGGAAAGAATAATTAACAGTTTTAAATCTCTGACATGTCAAGAAGCATAAAGGCAGATAAATATCTTTTGTGTTTATTGACAGGGAGGACATTGTTTACCTTTTAAGAATTATTTTGTTGTTTTAGGGAAAAAATCTGGATGCAATGCAAAAGATGACCCACTGCAGGAAGAGCATGAAAACAGGAAGGAACTGGTGATTGATGTATTCAAGCCAAAGAATGGTTGCTGCATTTTATCAAAATGACAATATTAATTAGAATGCAGAGAGCACAAATTGATGGTAAAATTCATAGTTTCTTTTTTTAAAAAAATAGAGATGAACATTCTCCCGTAGTCTTGTGTCTTAAATATATTTTTACCCATAATAAAATAAATAAAATTTTATACTGGGTTTCTTTCACATAATATTATAGACTCCAGAAATCTCAAGTCTATACTACTGTTACAGATCTGACTAAATTTTGTTGTCAGATTTGGAAAAATATCTAGGTGCTGTGGGTTTGATTCTAGATGTAATCACATATGACTGCTAAAATAGATCAGAATTTTTAGATGTGAGGGAAATATGCTTTCCATATCTAGATTATGTTCCATCTGAAAATTTTTTATGTAATAAAATACTCCCAAGTTTTAAAAGGAAACTCAAAGTTTAGTTACTTAAAATACACACACACAAACACACAACACGAATCTAATATTATAGGATAAAAGAATATTTTATATCAATATAAATACAAATATACTTAGTTTTAATGTACATTTAAATTTGATATTTTATATGCATACAGTTATTCATTCAACTCACTCACAATCATTTCATATTGGAATAATGAGAATTTAAAGAAGATCTGAGAAATATGACTACTTCTAGAAGTATAATTACTTCTGGAATCTCTTACAAATTCTTGTTTTACCAATATGAAATGATGTTTAATGAACTGAAACTAAAGTGTTTTCTGTTGAATAATCCAGGTAAATCCTTCAAATCCCTGCTCCCTTTGTGACTACCTGAGCCAATAATTTCATTTGTTTTCAGGATCAGTACTGAGAGATGTTGAATCAATACCTGTTCCAAAGAGGGTTACAATGATTGGACCATGTATCCTACAGTATGCTCATTTTACCTTCACATTTTGCCAAAACCTGGAGGGGAAGCCATAGAAATGGAAAACAACAGCTTATTTTCCTTAATAAACTGGCTTCTGTCACAACATAAGCCCTAGTGCAACATAGGCTTAGTGGCAAATCTGAATCTAAGTTTCAAAAAGTGTGGTTCAGTTTAATGGAAAAAAATATTAATTGTATACTGAGCAGAGTAGTCAAATATGTTGTTTTGTATCATAAAAATAGATCAACCATTTGATTGACTTTCCACTTGTCTTCCTGATAGGCAGACTCAGCTTCCCTTACTTTTTAATTCCTGTGAAAAGAGAGTATTTTTGTCTGATTTTGTAAGAGGAGATATCCCAAGACAAAGAGCCAGAAAAATACACATTAATGAAGCTATCAGGGACACTACTTCTATTTCCGTTTCCTTTTAATTTTTTCTTTTTGTTGTTTTCTAATTTGACTTCAATACCATCACCCTTTCTCTTTCTACTAAACTGTTGCTCTTTTCTCTTCATTGCGCTTCCATATCTTATAAACTTTGCAGTTCATTAAATCTCACTATTGACAATAGATTTATTTGTACCTGGTGACTTTTCTACTAGAGGTGCTAACTCCTTAATAATGCACATTGTAGAAGATGATTGCCTATTAGTATTAATGGTGAAAGAAAAGAAGAACAGATGAAATCTAGTATTATCTTGCTTCAAAATAATAATTGATGTTTCTCAACATTGGCTTACTATTGGGGGAATTTTATAAGCCCTGTATGCAGTGTTCCTGAAATTTAAGTAATATATTAGTTTCTCTTACAAAGAAACAATCTTCTAGACCTGTAATGTTGCATTTTGTTATTTTTATCATAATGTGATCTACATATATATAACATAAAATTTGATATAAATTTACCATGATTATAGTTTCTATACTTCTATACAATCAAAAACTAATCTACAAATTAAATACAAAATAACAAACATAAAGAACTTCAAATTTTAATGAGAAATATGGTGCTTTGGATCCATTTTTATTTTCATTACTATCCATTGACTTTAGTCAAACAAATTCAGAATATGTCTGTTAGCATTACATAGTATAAGGATAGTAGTAAATTCAAGTTCAGCATAATCTGTCATTCAATACTCTAATGTTGCTTTAATGAGGGGTCATTTCTTAAATATATAAAGCTGCCTTCTTCATTTCAAGATAAAATTAGTATATGGGTACATTAAGATTTGTACTCAGTTCATATGTAATACAATTGTTTCTGGAATCAGGAACTGGAAAATAGTATCTAAAGTTGGTTTCAACTCATAAGATGATAAGAAAATATTATACTTTCAACAAAGTACATCATTGAGCTGTTGAAGGAAATCACTAAATATTAGAAATGGATCCTCTATTGTTTTGTGTTTGGAATATTCAAACTCTCATGAAGCTACTATTTGGCATTTGGCTTCTACTTCACTTGAACATTTTATTTTAGGATTAAGCCACTGTTTTTTCCTCTGTAGCCTACAAGGATAAATGTAGTGTATTGCATTTTCACATGTTGTCATTTCATCACATAGAATTGAAGTCTTGCTTTATTTTAAAAATTAAGAAATTAAAATTTTATATTATGGAAATATCTGTCAAAAGTAAATTATTCATGTAGAAGATACATTTAATATGTATTTCTAGTAAAATTATTCAGTATGAGAACAATAATTTAGATAAAACCTGCTACTGAATCCTAGATATATTGACCAAAACTTAAGTGTACCCATGATCGCTTGGCACAAACACGACTATAAGGAAGTACAAAAGTGTGTATACCAAAATTTGGTGGTAAACTTTGTTATAAGATGATCTAATTAAATTAGAATAATCTTTTTTAAAAAAAAAAACAAACTTTTACTTTTAGATTTACAGAAAAAATGTGAAATAGTACAGAGTTCCCATATAACCCACACCCAGTCTCCCCTTATTAACATGATACATTAGTATAGCATAATACATTTGTCACAATCAGTGAACCAATATTGATATTATTATTAACTAAAGTTCATGCTTCATTTAAATTTTCTTAAATTTTCCTAATGTTTTTCTGTTCAGGATACCATCCAGGTTACCATATTACCTTTCACTGTCTTGCCTCTATGGGTTCCTTTTGTCTGTAGCAGTTTCAAACACTTTCCTTGTTTTTGATGACTTTGACAGTTTTGAGGAATATTGGTCAGGTATTGTGTAGAATACTGCTCTGTTGGAATTTGTCTGATGTTTTTCTCATGATTAAAATGGGGTTATGAATTTTTGGCAGGAAGATAACAAAGCTAAAATGCCACTCTGATCACATCATAGCAAGGGTACATATCACCAAGATGACTTATCACTCTTGATGTTAACACTGGCCATCTCGCTGTAGTAATGTCTGTTAGATTTCTCCAGTGTAAAGTTACTTTTCCTCCCATTTTTATATGTTACTCTTTGAAAGGGAGTCACTATGAGCATCCCACACTTAGCACTCTAAGTGGGGTATCATGTACCACCCCCTTGAACATAAATTATTTGGAATTCTGCACAGATTTGTTCTCCCCCAGTTATTTATTTATTCATTCATTCATTTTCTCAGTATGAACTCATGAATATTTATATTATCCTTTGGGTTATAATCCAGTAGTATGTTTTGTTGTTCAAAATGTTTCAGCTTTCTGCCTTTAGGAGCTCTTTCAGTTGTCTCCTGTGTTATTTGACATGCCTCCATAATTATGAGGTTTTTTCTTAATTTCCTTACCTGATGCCACTGTAAGTGCTCCAGGCTAGTTTCATATATTTCTTTTCCCAAACCTAGAAGCCACCTCTCCAAGGAGCTTAGAGTTCCTTTTATTGGAGAATAGTATTAAAAGCCATGATGTGGGTGCTAGATGTGCTCATTGCTACTGGGGTGTCACGGCTTCTAGGCCATCTCAGCTGGCAGAGCAAGGAAATATGTATGTGTAAATAAATTCCTACATAAACATATTTCTAAGCATCTAGGTATCTAGAGGCTAGAAAAAACATGGAATGAATTCTCCCCTAGAGCCTCCAAAAGGAACACAACTCTTCTGACACCTTGATTTTTGCCTGTAAAATTCATTTGGAATTTCTGATCTGAGAGCTATAAAAGAATAAATTTGTATAGAGTTAAGCCACTAAGTTTGTGATAATTTATTACAGCAACAATAGGAAAAGAATACAGCTAAGAACAAATGAAGTTGAACATCTTTTTGTATACTTATTCTTTGGTGAGGGATCTGCTCAGATCTTTGGGACATTTATTGGGTTGTTTTCTTACTGTAGAGCTTTAAGAGTATTTTGTAGTTTTTGGATACAAATCCTTTATCAAATATGTATTTTTTAAATATTTTCTCCCAGAAATTTTTCTGTAACTTGTCTATTCATTCTCTTAATATTATCTTTTGTAAAATAATTTTAATTCTAATAAAGTCTAACATCGCTTTTATCTTTCATGGATTATGCTTTTGTCATTGTATCTAAAACTCACAAACAAACTCAAGATCATGTAGATTTTCTGCTATGTTTTCTTCTAGAAATTTTATAGTACTACATTCTACATTTAAGTCTATGACTCATTTTGAGTTAATTTTTTGAAAGGTTCATTTTTTTTTGTAATTGATGGATTCCATCCTTGACCATACTATAGTCAGGTTCCTCTGAGTCTTCTTCTCATCTAAGCCTCAACCCTTCCTCCATCATGATTTTTAACACCATTCTCCAATAAAGACTTTTATTTCTTTCTTTAATTTGCATAGTTTTCATTTCTTTTCTTTTTCTTATTACACTAACTAATATGATTTTGAGCAGCTGTGGTTCCTTGTTGTTGATCCTAGGGATGAAGCATCCAGTCTCTCACCATTAAGTATGTTGTTAATTGCATGGTTTTTTGGTAGATTTTTTTTATCAGGTGGAACAAGGTCCCCTTTATGTTTGTCTGCTGGGTCTTTATCATGAATTGGTCTTTGTCAATTTCTTTTTATAAATCGATATGAACATGTTATTTTTCTTTTTCATCTGGTTGATATGGAAACCGCATTGATTGATTTTTGAATGTTGAAACAGCCTTGCATACTTAGAATAAATCCCACTTGATCATGATGTGTAATTCTTTTAATATATTATTTGATTCAGTTTATAGTATTTTGTGGAAGATATTTGTGTCTATGTTCATGAGAGATATTGGTCTGTAGCTTTTGTTTCTTGTAATGTCTTTATCTGGCTTTGATATTAGAGTAATCCTGGTCTCATAGGATGAGTTGTGAGTTAGGAAGTGGTCTTTCCATATTTTTTGGAAGAGATTGTGAATAAATGGTATTACTTCTTTTTTAAATGTTCGGTAAAATTCAACAGAACTCTGTGTTGTAAATTAGAGAGTAAATTTCCCTTGAAGGGTCTTTAAGGATCATCCCAATATGGCCATGGAAATTACACTCAGAGGGGCATATGAAATAGAAGGATTTGTTATACTCACAGATCCTTTTAGATACAAGAGGCATGGACTCCATGGAAGAGGCCCCTGGAAGTGGGTTAACCAAGCTGGTGGAGATCTGAGTTGAGGGGGGGAGAGAATGAAGAATGACTTGGGGGCAAGTGTGTTTATTGGTGGTCAGGGTGCATTATATTACACAAAGAAGAGGCTGAGGGGATTTTGCTGGTATATTTGAATGTCTCAGTCAGGGGAGGGCAGGAAGGTTTAACTTGTGGCAAGGACCAGTCTTGTCACACTGGTTCACCTGGTCACCTGGATGGATGTTCATAGCCTATTTGTGGGAATACTGAAGCATCAGGAAAATATGAAGTTTAGAAGATTTATAAAGTGCATAAACCATCTGGGCTTGGTGTTTTTTGAGGGAAGATTCATAATTATTTATTTGATTTCTTTCATATATTAATATATAGGCTATATTATCTATTTTTCCTTGTGTGAGTTTTGATAGCTTGTGTCTTTCAAGGAATTGGTCCATTTCATCTAAGTTATTAAACTTGTGGGCCTAGAGTTGTTCACAGTACTCCTTTCTTATACTTTTAATGTCCATGGGATCTGTAGTGATGACAGGTCTTTCATTTCTAATATTGGTAATTTGCATCTTCTCTCTTTCTGAGTTGTTAGCCCAGCTCATTTTTCTTTTGGTGGAATTCAATCTCCTTAATAATCATGGGTTTTAAAGTTATCTAGTTCTCTTTGTGTGAATTATAGTAGTTGTTGTTTTTTCAGGAATTGTTCCTTTCCAACTAAGTTGTTAAATTATTTATGTTTGTGGAGCTGTTTGCAGCATTTACTTATTATTTTTTTTCTTATGTCTTCAGGGTCTGAGTGAATATCCTCCTGTTTTATTCTTGATATTGGTAATCCATGTTTTCTTTCTTTTTTCTTTGTTAATTTTTCTAGAGTTTATCACTTTTCTTGAGTATTTCAAAGAATCAGCTTTTATGGGTTTTTTATCCATTATTTTCTTCTTTTCAATTATTTTATTATTATTATTTTGTTATTTCTTTTCTTCTGCTTGTTTTATGCTCAATTTTTCCCTTCTGGTTGCCTGTGGTAGAATCTAGGTCATCGATTTTATATCTTTCTTCTTTTTTGATATATGCATTTAATACCATAAATTTCTCACTGTTTATGCATAAATTTCTTATAAATTTAATTTTTCCATCCCTTCACCAGCACAAGATATGGAAAAAGGGCTCCACATCTACTCTCCATCAAATTGGTTCTGAC
>VBSM01000361.1:63936524-63946999 GCA_008086735.1 Cheirogaleus medius | reverse complement strand
AACCCTAACAATATTTGTACCCCCATTACATGATGAAATAAAAAAATTAAAAAATAAAAAAAATAAAAATAAAAGCAACATCCACTAAAAAAAAAATTAATTTTTGTTTTAATTTAATTTAAAATATTTTAAAATAAGAATTGGCAATTTTTAAATATTAAACTTGCAATATGGCAACAACTTCTATCTTATAGAAGTACTTTTGAACTTCAGAGAATACCCACAGTCTGCGGTCTCACATTTGAGATGCCCTGGAGTAATTAGCAATGACATTTTCTTATTATACCTACTGCAATCTGTTTGACTAACAAGTGGGAAGTTGGACAACTATGTTTAGAAGGACATACCATTGTGACTTCAGTAAGACTAGAGAATTAAAACTGTGCTCTGATGCTTAGTGGCAGAAAATTTAGCTTCCTAAAGGAAATCTTTGGTCAAGATGGTCACTGAGGTGAAATGAGCCATTTTGTGCCAAATGGCTCCAAAAGGAGATACACTCTATGAGATATCATTATAGAATCAGGTTGTCTAAGTCCCCTAGTCATCCCTGCAGTTTCCCCCAGCCATCTTTTCTATTCCTTCCATGCCCTAGTAAGAAATTACAGGCTAAGTGTCATATCACAAAAGGACATGTATTTTTCTAGTACCTACTATATTCCTAACAATGTGCAAGGTGCTCTGAGAGATACGTAAATGAATTAAATTAATGACTTTTTCCTTTGGAAAATACACTCTTATTGGATAAACAAGACTATTGCTAATAAAATAATTAGTGAGCAATATAAGTCAATATGTAATCAAGCTCTGAGTAGTTAAATGATGACTGCAAATACCACCAAAACTTCATGTGAAATTACCCATAATGTCCCTTTTACTTAAGGGGAGTTTAGAAACAGAGTTTGTTTAGTAGATTAGTCGAGAACATCTCATTAGTTGCTTTTATTGAAAGGGACAGAAAATGAGTGGAAACTAAAATACCCATGTAATTAATAAACATAGAGATAGCTCAGGTCACTGACCCTGCAAATTATTTTTAATGTGAAGACACATCAATTCCTTTGACTTTGTCTCCTTGGATGATTTCCAGAATGTGATCTCCACTGGAGTGTAAAATAATAACTTTTGACTGAATTCCAGAAAAGGGTGCCTCCCTGCCTTGTTCTGCACATGTGCCTGAGCCTGTGTGTGTGGCGTGTGCACATGTGCACATTTGCATGCACACGCATGCACAAGGGGGCAGTAAGAACCACTGTTTTGTGTTCAAAATGCTTAACGATTGCATTGAAAAGAAGGGTACCCTTTACCGAAAAGCACTCAATTCTTTTCCTTCACATCACAAGCCTGCTGAGCTAACGCCTGGTGTTTTCATGAAGCAGGAAGAAGACTGAAAAAGGTGGCTCTTGGGTAAAAACTCAGACTGGGTCTGCTGGTACCTCTGTGACAAGGATGCAATGATATCCATGGGAACTTCATGCTTATGGTTTTGCTCCCAGGTAGAGTATCACAACAGCCTACTATTTTCTCTCTAATGTTTCCCAAACTGAAGTTATTTATATGCCACTTTTATGATATTTGCCATACCTAGGTACCACTTGTATAATTAACAATTCAATGTATCCTTTTATTTATCTCACAAAATATTTAATACATTTAGTAGTAGTAGTAGTAATAGTAGTAGTATAGGACATTTTGTGTTACTTCAACAAGTGTAAAACCAGTATCTCATGGCCTTCATACAAGAAAATTATTTTTAAAAGATATTTTTCCCCAAAAAAATGTTTAAGAAAAAATAACCAAAGTCTCCCAAAACACCTAAAATCAACTCATGTTCCACTGAAGACACACATGGCACACTCTGGGAAATATGGACATGCTGGGTAAGTGTAAGGTTTTTCGGCAGTGGTGAAAAGAAAAGACAGAGAGAGAGAGAAAGAGTGGGGCCAAACAACGTGGCTTTATTTAGTGCTCCCGGACGAGGTTCTGGGGCCCCCTCAAGAGAGGGGGTCCCCAGAAGTCACCTCCATTTGAAGTGGGTGTGGCCTTTTATACCATTTGGGCTGGGCTAGGGACTTTTGGTGGGAAGAGCTGGAGCGACCTTTAGTGGTCATTGAGAAATAGGAGGGGCTGGAGGTATTTGTGGAATCCAGGAGCCCAAACGTTCTTATCTGGGTGGACTTCTGAGTGTGGTTTTTCTCAGCGGGGTCTGGTAGTTTGTCCTTGGTGGGTCTGGTCTCTTGAGCCTTTTCTTTTTGATGTAGGGGAAGGAGGGGCCCTGCCACCAGCCTCAAAGTAAGGTCCTCATTAGCAAAGCACACAAAGCCTCAGTGATCCGGCCCTGATTTCTCTCCAGCTTCATCTTATTCGAGCCATGTTTCATATCCCATTGTTTAGATAGCTTGAATAATTCATATTGCCCCCAATTCACTCCATTTTAGAGGCCTGGCTCACAGCAATTCCTAGGTGTCAGAAAACCTTTCACTCTTTTGTTTACCTAGAAAATATCTGCATACCTTTCAGACCCAGCTGGAGCATCATCTCTTCTCTGAAGCTTTTACTGACACCCTAGGTTAAATTTACTTCGCCTATTTTGTGTCTGCTCACTAACATTTAAATAAACTTCCTTGTTTTGGGTTTTCTTTTCCTCTACTAGATTACAAACACTTTCTGATATCTTGTAGGCACTCGATGCTTATAGAATGAATAAACGAAGATAGAGTAGGTGATTTATTCCATATTTCTACACATACTTGCTCAAGCCTGAAATTTTGCAAATAGAGAGACAATTATTTGTTTTAACAATTTGTGTTTGCTGTTAAAGTTCAATTGCCCTAGGAATAGAATCACTCATGATTGCATACTAAGGTGTTTGCAAATCCATGTAACGGTTTTTTGCACCCTTTCCTGAGAGTAAGTTTTGAGGAGGATTTGGAGAGAAGTAGAAATGTGAGTATTGAGGGGAGGATGCCACCAAAACGACATGAAAAATTGTAGAAAGGGGTTTTCCATTCTGAGAGTTTGCTGTGTCTTTAGAGATAAAGACATGCCTTTCCTCCAGTTACAGAGAGGAAACCTCTCAAATGTGAGTCTTATGACCTGCTTCAGAAGAAGGTCAGAAAATTCTACTATGACCTGCTTCAGGGAAGAAGGGTGGGAGAAGAACAGAGAGATCTTCCTGCTTCTGCTGCTTCTCAAATACCAAGGAGCCATATTTTAAGGTAGTGTGTTCTGAATCCAATCACCCCCACCCTTACCTTGACCATAAACTTAATCCCAGGGTACAGGGTACAAATGGCTGTGGAGATGGAGAAATTCCATGGTTAAAACACACCATCTGGACTAGTAGGAAATAAAGTATAGGGTATTGAGTGATATGTATCCTGAGGAAACTCAGTTCCTGATCTTTTGAAGACCAACAGAAACAGTATTCACTGAAATTGACCTAAAGAGCCAAAGTCTGATGCCATGAGATGTCAAAGATGGTTATTGTTTTTTATATATGCAGTTATAAGCTCCTATGTAGGACGAAGGGAATAGAAAGAAAGGAAAATGTTATATTAGAATATCTAAAAATAATTCCATGGCGTCACAGCTGAAAATTACTACAAGTCCATGGAATTGAAATAATATTACAGCAAATAGCCTGTGCCCCTCTTCAGCATGATTTTCTCAGATCTCTGGCAGAAGGAAGTAATTCTGGTCTTCTCAGAGTTGGAAGGTGGAACACTTCCAATTTAGAAACAACTCTAAGGTCTGTTTGCCACATGTGTAGTTTTTTGTTGTAGTCGTTGTTAGTACCCATTTAATTTTGGTGAAATAGCTTTGTGGAGCTGTGGAGGTATCTCTCTTCTGCATCTTTGAGACCATTAATTCTCATAGTTAAAAAGTCATAAAACGTGTTTGAAACACATAACATCTGAATTGTTTCTACAATGAAAAGAAATAAAGCCAAAATCCCCAAGGCAAAATGTCCCAGCAAAGTTAAGGGGATTATGACTATTTTATTTCTTTAGATAAATTTATTCTCTCTCTTCAAATGATAAGGTGTTGCTTCCTTCTGTAGTCTTAAGGAGGTGGTGAGATATCTGATGGTGAGGCATATGGAAACTTTGCTCTTAATTAGGAGACTATGAGAGCCTGTGGCAGATACCTCTAGCTGTTATATGGATCATATTTCTTCCTTTTTTCCTTTTATCTCTTTTAAGAATTCTGTATACAGTAAAAAGAATTGCAGAATTTATAACTTTCTATATCCACATCCGTTTCAGTGATCTGAAACTGGAAATGCATTAGATTTTAGAAACAAATGTCTAAATTAATGAAAAGTCCTGGAAAGAGAAGTTTGGTTGCCATCACTGCAAGGGGGCCAGCTGTCATAATTCTAGCTCAGTTGGGTCTTTAACTTGGGGGGTCCTATTCATTATCTTTGGAATGCCACATAATAAGTGATTCTCTGAGGATAACATCTAATAAAAATACCACCCAGCCTTGTTCTGTTATTTCTGCCTCTTCCTTCCTTACCAATTCAGGTTTCTAATTACTAACAGCACTCAGTTCAAGAGTATCCTTCCCTTTCAGCAGTTTCAGCGACGGGTTGCATCTAATTTTACCTGTTTGCAATCACAACCTAAATAATGGAAAGATAGCATATTTTTAAGAAATGTTATGTTTTTATACTGTAGGCTGAATACATGAAGTTCCCATTTCTAATACTGTAGCTTGTACCATTAAGTTTAACACAGAGTTTAATCATGCAATTATTCAGAAAAATCAATGTTTGCCTCAAATGTACATTTCAGATAAGCATATTTTGCTTTAGCATGTCAAGGCATTATCTTAGAGCTACACTGTGCTTGGACAATATTTTATAATATCTAGCTTATTTTTACTGGAAAATCCCTTGTCATTATTATTATTTCACACCAAAAGCCCATATCCTACTACAAAACACAGTAAGTAGTAGCACATGTAAGAACAATTTGGTTGTGGAATTTGTATCCTTAGACTCCTTCCCTTTGAGATGTATGAAATCTGAACTCCCAAGGTTCTAAAAAGCTCAATTCTGTGACATTGTATGCGTGCATGTGTGTGTGTTTGGTGGAGGAGGCAGTGGAATGGGTTTGAAATGGAAGGATTCTCAGGTCCACATGGGCTAATGGAGGGGAAGCATTAAATTCCTAGGCATTCTGGGGTAACTTCACTCTTTGCATTTCAACTCTTGAGAGATTACCATAATTTTTTAGAGGAGAAATAATTTTTTTTCAATTTTCAAGACAGCCAGAATGATACCCAATCCCAGAGGCACTTTAGCAGGTGGAGCAGGAGGATAATGTAGAGGTAGCAACCCTTCATCACATCTTGTGTTTCATAATATGCTACATGGTGTGAATATAATACTTGTTTTCATTAAAATCTAAGCATGTTTCCCATACACGGAAACTTGCAGCGAAGAAAACGTGAAATATCTGAAGTATGAAAATATAAAAAGATGCAGTGTATCCAGTCCAGATATGTGGAGCTATGGCTAATAAGATGTGCTTCAGGGTGAACGAGGACACAGTCCTCGGACCTGCATCGCAGAGCAAAATGCTTCCAGGAGATTTTCATTTCAGCAGCATTGTCAGCAAACACCTACTGTCACATCCTTTCCTGCAAAATTATGACTTTGAAGCTCAAGCACCTGGGAACTTCTCAGGGGTTGAGCTGGAACAGTGTGGCCCAGAACTCCTCCAGCACCGGGGAGAGTGCTTCCAACAGGGGCCTGAACCCTGTGAGAATCCAACTCTGCACCTTCTCCACATCTGTGCCCACACAGTCACACAAGACAAAAAAAAACCCTCCACAAATCAGGGGAGATTTGTGCCATTTTGAATCAGTGGGTGGCCACTCATCTTTAAGGAGCTTTTAACACTTCATAGAAATTCTAATGAGATGCTTTGTTAGTCAACTTGCTTTCCCACTCTCTAGAATGGCAGTTTAAAACATTCTCCACTCAACACATACATCTGCTATTTTCTTTCTTCTCCTTCTCAGCAGATGTCCTACCTCACAGAAAATTAAAATAGAAACCATGAAAGCAAACCACTTCAGCTTCCTGCCACCATACCTACAAATTTACCTCAGCTTGCCCCTTTCCTTTGCTCCTCCCCTCCTGTCACAAAGTAATAAGTGTCCCTTCTCCAAGTTACTTCTTGTCTGGGTTTACTCACCACAGTCCTCAGGAAACAATGCTGGGGCCCCGCCCAGCAAACTTCTGTGGCCTTTCCCCTGGACTACAGCAGAGGCCTCCTTGACAGCACCTTGGTCTTCTCTTGCCCCTCTGATCCATTTTCCATCTCATAACCAGAATGAACATGGAAAACCTACATGCAATCTTGTGATCACCCTATGCTAAACTTCTGGTATGGGCTGAATTATGCACCCCCCCTCCAAATCTATATATTGAAGCCCTAACCCCCACTACCTCAGAATGTGACTGTATTTGGAGAGAGGATCTTTAAAGAGATAACTAAGTTTAAATGAGGTCATAAGGGTGGGTGGCTTCTATTCCAATATGACCGGTGTCTTTAGAAGAGGATATTGGGACACAGACACACACAAAAGGAAGACCATGTGAAGTCACAGGGAGAAGACAGCCATCTACAAGCCAAGGAGGAGGCCTCAAAAGAGATCAATTCTGCCCACACATTGATCTTGGACTTCTAGCCTCCAGAATCGTGAGGAAGCAAATTTCTGTGGGGTAAGCCCCTCAGCTTGTGGTACTTTGTTATGGCAGTCCTAGCAAACTCATACACCTTCCAGTGACTTCCCGTCATCTCTAGGATAAGCCCACAAACTCTAATGTGGCTTCTAAGGTCTAGGAGGATCTGAATTACTCTTGCCTCTCCTGTCTCATCCTTGGCCATTGTCTGCCTCTCCCCACTCCAGCCACACTGGCCTTTGTACAGTTTCACAAATATATTATTATCTTTCTTATTCTGCAGCCTTTGGATATATCGTTTGTTCTGCTTGGAATGCTCCTACCTGCTCATGCTACTTGTTCACCTGGCCAATACCATCGTTACTCAAGTCTCAGCTTACTTAGGGACACCATCCTTGTTCCCTAAACATGCGCTGCCCACAGCATGTTTGACTGCATAAGCTGCATATTTGGTGCTCTACATGCATTCGAATGAAGCATCAGAATGAATGGGCTAACAGTAGCCAGGATCGCGGCCATTCTGGCAGAAAAAGGGACAACTATAGAACTTCTTTAAACATGGTGCTAGTAAGATTTCTAGGTATTAACAAAGTCCCATCAGGTAGATAGTTGTTGCTTTAGTTGAAATAATGATTACCTGTAGAAAAAAATATTATTATTAATTCAATTCTGTTTAGCAGAGACAAAGGTTATATTTTTATTGTCTTCATCAAATTTATCAAACGTTCAGAATTTTTGGACTAGACATACACTAGGTCTAGTTTATTTTGGGAAATAGATGAAAACAATTCTATAAAGAGATTTTATATTTTCACCTAAATTTTCTAATCTTGATAGGAACAGCCAAAAAGTGTACAAAATGTGAACCCCACCGTGAGGCATTTCTCAATGCATATGTCATTATGATGGAAATTGGGTTTGTTGCTCCTCTTTTTCATCGCTGGTTTAAACCAGAGGGTTCAAGCCCCTTAAAAGAAGTGCTTTGAGGTTTAGAGCTCTTTTCTTGTGCTGTTCTGTGGGAGGAGCCAATCTGATGTGAGTTACTAGCATGCAAGTGTCACGGGAACACTGGGAAGGACCACTTTTTGCAGGGTAGCTGACAGTTGCAAGGAGAGGTGCCTTGTACTGTGTATACCTAGCTCTCACAGTCACAAGGAGGATGAGTGTGACACTGACACCTTGCCAAGAGAAGCCTTTTACAGTGCTTGCGTGATAAGTACAATGGTGCCATCTATTTGTGACTGATATTTTTAATGGGGTTGACTATTCCTGAGTGAGCTGGGGACAAAAGGAGTAATGTAGCCGGCCATGATTTGCACATTTATTTACATGTCAGGGCTTTTGTTCAGATTGTGACTGAAGCCTATTTGTAGAGTCAGGCATAATGAAGTAGATCTCATTGAGATTCTCTTCAGGACATATCCAAACAAACAAGATCTTCATTCTGAGCCCATCCAAATGTCCGTAATTTGGTAAATTACTCATTCTATTTGAATGCATTAGTCATCATTTATGAATGCCAGTGAAATTGAATGGACTTCCCTCAAAGCTCTATAGAACTTTTCCATCGTGCTACAGATGCCTGGTTTTATTTTTTTCAAGGCATATTTTTCTGTAGCATTTTAAATTTCTGATCCGTAAACCAAATAGGCATACCCCAAAATAAAGAACCATGTCCAAATAGCTAATGAGTCTTTATAAAATGAATTTTTTTTTAGATTTAAGTAGATTAAGGCCACATTATAGTATGTTAAAATGCATGAACATTCATAATCTTCTTATTTAATCTTTACTAAGCACTTTGGAAATCTCAGTAACCTTCAACATAAACAGCTGTCAGTAAGAAATAAAATAGGACTTATCTCAAGGAAGACAATGCTCAGTAACTTACCCCCTTGAAATTTTTTTTGGAGTGACATTTAATAAAAGTTTTTATTGAGTATATTGATTAATAGCAAAAAAGGAAGAGGCCTTGAACAGAAATACCATACAGAAATTTTCTGATGCTTTGACATTTTATGTTCTCTTTAAAATCAAAGGGCTTTAATAACACAGCAAAGAGAGAAATCTGACATTTTGATGCTCATCAGATATTTGCTGTATTTTAAAGTGACGTCAATTGAACTTTCCCATACTAACAGGTTGTTTTTTTTTAACTGCTGTATGCCAGCTATAAGTTTTTAAAATATATTGCAAATGCAAGATGAAGACAAAATAAAGAAAAGCTGACCATTTAACTTCTGAGTACATTTATGTAATTCCCGAAATTCTGAGTTATCTGGGCAAAAGAGATATCCCGAGCTCTCTTTTACATTTGTTTAAGGCAATGTTGGCTATAAATTATTGTTGCTTAAAAAACTAGAATTCTTTTTTAACTTAATAAGGAAAGGTTCTTTTTAGGAAAGGACCATTTTAACTGCTCTTCTAGAAAATTTCATAAATCAAGAGCTGGATTTCTAAATAGTGTTAACAAGTTGTCACAGGTCTACTGTTCCAAAGAGGAATTCCTATGTCCCAGAATTTTCCCTGTGTTCTCCATTGTCAACGTGAGTTTTTCTAAGGGGAAAGCTGGCTTTTCTTTTAGAATCTCGGCACCGGATTTCTTCTTTGATTGATCCATTACATCCTGGCTGTGCACGTGCTGCCCACTCCCCCTATGCATTCCTTGTGGCTTAAATCCTAGAGCGTGTCTTTCAATACGGAACCGTGTCTCCCTTTTAATATTCAGACTTGAGGATGATTGGATTAATGATTAGGTATATAGTTTGTGTTCTTAGTTTTGCATGTAACAAATATTTATCAGTGTGCCATATTTCATCTCGAAATTGAAAGGCCAGATAGTTATTGGAAGGCTGCAGTCCCCAACATTTTTGGCACCAGGGACCAGTTTCATGGAAGACAATTTTTCCAAGGACCAAGGGTTGAGGAATGGGGTATCACGGGGGTGGAAGGCTATGGTGTAGAGCTCAGGCAGTGATGCATGGCCTGTTTCCTAACAGGCCACAGACCGGTACGGGGCTGTGGGGTTGGGGACCGCAGTTGGAATGGATATGAAGCTTCCTGGTGTAAGCACTTTTCGCCCAAATGCTTCAGGGTCCAGAAAGGAAAGGGAATGAATAAAATGGTTGTGGGCACAGTAGCTAGAGAGCTCTTGCCTTGTCGTAAGGCACCAAGATCTATTGAGCTTCAATTAATTGCTGCCATGCAAGAACAGTTCCAGCCTTGTTAAACCATCCAGGTTAACAAGAGTAGTCAGAAACCTGGATTTCCATTTGAAATAAATGCTAGTAATTAATTTCAATTAAAACATTTTTTGAGCCAAACAAAATAGGTTTGTGGGTTTCTAACTTTTGGAAATTAGAGAGTATATCATATCTAGAAAGAAAATGTTATTCCATGAGACTTATCAACTTTACTTAGTAGCTATATAAAATGTCTATAAAAGAAATAGAAATGTAATATGCATAGCTAGGTAACATGTTTGAAATAACTTGAGTAAGAGAAGGACTTCTCCATCCCGCTAATCATGCATTGATGAGTCTTCTGTTTCATGAGATTGGTTCCATTCAACACCTCACACTTCCTCATCCCAACTCCCATCAGTACAATCAGGATGGCTTAAAACTTCCTCAAGGACCACTTTCTTACTTGCTGTCCAGGGAAATATACATTTTAGTTTATGGATGTCCTGTGATGCTATAAGAGTCAAAGAGGCAGGGTGCGTTGGCTCACGCCTGTAATCCTAGCACTCTGGGAGGCCAAGGCGGGTGGATCGCTC
>VBSM01000361.1:63874456-63928136 GCA_008086735.1 Cheirogaleus medius | reverse complement strand
GCCTCCCAGAGTGCTAGGATTACAGGCGTGAGCCACCGCGCCCGGCCATATTTTAAATGAATTAATAAATAATATTTTTTTAAAGTTTTAGTTTTATGGTAAACCTTGAGAAAGATAGCCCACATAAACAAAAGCTCTTTGGGGTTCTCAACAGTTTTGAACAGTGTAAAGCATCCTGAGACCAAAACAGTATAAGGACCACTGGTATATAAGATGAGAGCATTTGGCAACCTGAAACGTTTTGGGTTTTAATGTAACTTCTGCCAGTTATATTGTTATTTGTCATATTTGTTACTCTGAGCCAAAGTTACATCATTTGTAAAATCAAGATAATAAAGCCTACTGCATAGACATTTTTAAAGGTTTATTCAGTGAGACTGTGCATATGAAAGCACTTTATAAACTGTAAAGTACTACACAACTTCAGTTGCTGTTTTGTTATTTGTCTCTAGCAGAGACTTAACAGGAACAGAAAGAAACTGAAAGCTCACAGAATTTTCCATGTTTCTTCATTCTTGATTTGTTCCTTAATCCTGCTCATCAATGACAATCAAACAGGGATGATACCAGTCACCATTTTATTCAAGGCTTTTACTGTGGTCCTCAAACCCCCCTGGCAGCGGCTTGTTAGGAACTGATCCACATACCAGGAGGTGAGTGGCGGGCAAGCAACAGAAGCTTCATCTGTATTTGTAGTCACTCCCTATTGCTCACCACCACCACCCAGATCCATGGAAAAATTGTGTTCCATGAAACTAATCTCTGGTGCCCAAAAGGTTGGGGACTGCTGGACAGCTATAATTTACCTGGCCCCAATGACCTTCCACAAGTCCTGTATATGTCCAGGACGCAGAGAGGATTGCACTTGCTGTTCTCTATACCTGGGATGGTCCATGAAATCTATCTTCAAGGCCTGCTTCAAAACCCTTATGAAGCCATGCCAGCCACTCCCCTCCTGTCCAGAATTTGGAAATGATTTTCTCCTTTTTGACTCTGCATATTAACTTAGCCTCTTTATATGTGCGTCCACTGGTATGCTTGCTTTTATATAATAATTAAGCTCAGTCCACTCTTCTTGGACCATGAGTTTCCTCAGCAAAGGGATTTTGTTCTGTTCACATTTATATTCTCTGCAGAGAGTATTGCTCATAGGTGGTATTTTATACATTTGCATTGAATAGAACTGAATTAATGACTATCCCCAAATCTTTTTTATATGATGAGATTGCTTTGTTTATATGGTACAGGGTGACATATGAGACTCAAATTCTTTGGAAGGCTGAAAACAATTTTTTCACCATAAATTGTAGGGGGAATTTCAAAAGAAAATTATACATTTGTGAGTTTTCTATTGAAATAGGTAAATATTTCCACCCCTCCATTTCCATTATAACTGCCTGTCATTAGTCATACAAATGTCATGTCGAGCTTTATTTTGTATCTGTGTTTCCATGGACCAATTCAATGAGTTGATTAAAAAATAAATAAATAAATAAATAAATATTGAATTAAAAAATCATTCAAACTGTGTCTTTGTTTTTTCTATTTTTTACTTTTCAGGAATTTGTTTGCATCTCTAGAGATTATGGAATTGATTTTTTAGAAAGATCCCCGGTTTTTAATTTGTGTTAAAATTGTCAGCTAGAGAAGATGGCCATATGGATTCCCCATATCTCCTCATAAACTGCAAGATCCGTGTGGAGCCCTGCAGAGCAACAGGACTTTTCTGCCATCATGGCAACATTCCACATCTGTGTTGGCCAGCACAATAGCCACTAGCCACAAGTGGAGTTTGAGTACCTGATAAGTGGCTAGTGAACTGAGGAACTTAATTTTTTTCAGTTTAATTAATTTAAGCTTAAAATTAAATAACCACACATGGCTATTTGCCACCATATTTGACATTGCAGGTGTAAACTGTGCTTTAAGAAGCTTTTACCTATTTGGGATAACTGGTCCATGAAATGATAAATTGAGGGACAAGATCTGCAAGAACTCTTTTTTTTTTAAGAAACATAAAATATAAAATGCCTTTTATTTTTAAACTAAAGTAACAATGAATAATTTATGGTGAGAGACAAACAATGGGGAAAATGGAAACACAAAAACAGATGTACAAAATGACCAATATATACTTAAGCTTAAAACTGAGGGAAATGATAAGGTAGACAGGAAACTCTTAGACTTCTAGGGAGTTAATGAACTAATCTTCTATTTTATCCTATGTCTCATTTGAATTGTTTCTTCAGATTACCATCACTTGTAATCTTGCCCTTTTATACTCTGGTCATTCACTACTTATATAGTTCTTTTGTTTTGGTTCTTGTTGATGTTATAATTGCTGTTGTTGTTTTCCATCAAACTTAAAAGAGGATTGGTGTTCTCCAAACCAATTCTAGAATTTCACTAAGATGAAATTAATTCACAGTGTTGCTACAACAATGTTCTTAGCAATATTACCCCTAGGGATGCATAAAAGTAAGCCAAGAACAGGTGTAGGTCTGGATTTATTCAGAAGTGTGAACAAAGAAAGTGTCAGAACAATAGTGCTCTTATTAATTGAGAAAGAAAAAGAACAAAAATACTGTTTTAAGTTTTATAGAAAATTTGGATCTATATGAGAGAATCTCTTACTTCTCCCTTGATTTTCTCATCCTTTTAGTAATAAATGATCTATGAATCTGTAAAGTTTAAGACATTGATAATTGGCAGATATAGTATGTTTAGTAAAGGATCTTCAGTTCCATAAAGAAAAGTTAATAGTATTTTCTCCTTAGTAATCTTTAGACTGTGAATAAGATAGATTCAGCTACATCTGCTAAAGCAGGTGGTAGGCCTAATGACCACTTTAACAATAAATCAGACTTACAACATTACTGTACAAACTGATAATGTTCTTAAAGACTACCTCTAAGGTCAAGAAAGCAGTAAGTTGGAAATACTGCACAGGATCTCAGCTACTCATACCACATAGTTGAAAATAGGAGAAACTTAATTTATGCTCCTTACTTCTAAGAATATTGCTCAAACCTTTTCAACACTCTGAAAACTATTTAAACTGTAATAAATTTTAATAATGCCATAATTTTACTAGAATTAAAAATAAACTCAGTAGAAAGGAACTTTGAAGTAAGTTTCATTATATATTTGGTCTAAAAAGGCAGCATTTTTAAAACTAGTCATCTGAGAAGATTGTGAAATCCATTTACAGGGTGTCACTAGCAGCAATTATTACTTTAAATAGGATGGGGGCAGACTAGAGTGCATTGCATGCAGCCAGGGTAAATATTATATTGCAAAATTTTGTTTCATTTAGTTAAATATTTATTTGCTTATTGGTTATATTGTATAATGTTTTTCTATTGTGGGTTACCTTGCCAAACACTGTTCTAAGTAAACATCCAAGTGATTTAGTTCTAGTTAAAAATAGGGCAAAACTTTCTACACACTGAAGCATACATTTTTTTTTAATAGAAGTAAACAAAAAATTTTAACATATTCAACATAGTCATAGAAATTTCCTTATTGATATTTTTGGGTCAAAAAGATAGTGAAATGATTAAGGTTTATTGAATTAAAATAAAAATAAATATATGAGATATATGAGTACTTATCATCCGAGTTCTGTAATTTAATTGGTGCTGGGCACTTTGCAGGCCCTTTTTAGTCTTAAAAAATATGCTGTTGAATTCTGGGAAACTTTTTTGAATTGAATTTCCCTCTGTTTCTTTTATTCTTCCTTTCTGGGACTTCTTTTATTTGGATGCTCCCCTAATGGACTAATTATCTAAGTCTTCATCTTTTATTTTCTACTGATGTCTTGTCTTTTGCTCTACCTTCTGGAAGATTTCATCATCTTTATCATCCAAACCTTCAGTTGGGCATTTTATTTTTATATCATACTTGTAATATCCAAGAGCATCTACTCCCATATTTTTTGTATATGTTCTTTTTTTTTTATAGCATCCTGTTTCAAGGTAGCAATGTGTTCTCTTATCTCTAAAAGATATATAATTGTACATTTCTAAAAGATACATAATTTTTTAGGTTTCTTTACCCTCCTTGACTGGTTTTGATTTACTCTTTGCTCTTTTTCTGTTTGTTTTGGGCTATTAATCACATTGAATGCTATTGTGAAATGTCTTTTGATTATTTGTAACTGTTGGCTCATATCTAAGAGTAGAGGGCTGCTGCAAATCTGATTGGAAGGTCTGTGCATGTGGATGGAAGCTGTTTACAGTGGTCTTCATGATAGGATGAGCCATCTGGACATTGTCATCATGGAATGACTATGTCAATGTCTTGAGACCTTTCCTCTTTGCCTTCTCTCTCTATCCGTCAGTTGAGCTTTTGCAATTTTATATATATATATATATATACACATATATATATTAGAATGTTTGTCATTCCTGTTCCTTTATACTTTATGTATTTTTATATAAAAGTAGAATTAGTTTGTTAATTTCCACAAAAGAAAACCCTGCTTGGATTTTAATTAGAATTTGTAATCCTTAAACACAGCACCTACCCGCCTCCCATTTATTTAGATTTTTACTTGTTCCAAATGATGTTTTAATGTTTTCTGTATAGAGATCTGACACATCTTTCATTAAATTTATTCTTAGCTATTTAATGCTTTTTGATTTGCTTTAGTAAATGGTATTATTTTAAAAATACTTTCTAATTGCTTATGGCAAGTATATAGAATTATAATTAATTATGTATATTGACCTTTAATAAACTTAATAAATGAACTTTTAAATTATATTATTTCATCTATGCATTCCTTTGGAATTTTTTCCCTATGTGTTGTCTGCTAATAAAAATAAATTTCACTCTATTTTTGCAACTCATATGCTTTTTATTTCTTCTTAATTCACTGCACTGGCCAGGCAAATATGGAGTAGAAATAGCAGGCATCCTTGTCTCATTTCACTCTTAAGAGAAAACCATTCCAAAATTCAGCAATCAGTATGTGATTTACATTTTTTTTATTTTATGATACTTAACAGATTAAGGAAGTCTTCCACTGTTCCTTGTTTATGGTGTGCCTTTTAATAATTATTGGATATTTAATTTTATCAATTTCTTTTCTGCATCTAAGATTATCATATGATTTTTCTACTTTATCTTCTTAATATGGTAAGTTAAAAGGATTTATTTTCAAATTTCAAACCAGTTTTATATTTTTGAAATAATTCCATTTTGGTCATGATAGATTATTATTTCTACATATTACTATACTTTGCCAATACTTTATGATTTTCTCACATATATATTCATGAAGGTGATTGCCCTATAATTTTTCTTTCTTATAATGTTATTGTCAGATTTTGGAATCAAGTTTTACTGGTCTCAAAAAAAAAAAAGTCATGATCTCTGGAAAAATTTGTGTGAGATTGATTTCATATCTTCCTTAAATGTTGGTAGATATAAATAATAATACATCTGGATTTGGAAATTTCTTTATTAGAAGAATATTACAGATTTTTAAAAATTGATATAGCACTATTTAGATGTTTTATTTCTTCTTATATTAATACTGATTATTTGTGTTTTTCTGGGAATTTGTCCATTTCATCTATTTTACAAATGTTATGGAGCTAAAGTTGCTTATAATATACTCTTATTTAATATTTAACAATGCTAGAATGTCTAGTGATGTCTCCTTTGTATTCCTGATATTGTGATTTATGTTTTCTCTCTTTCTTCTTTGTTAATCCTGTCTGAAGTTTATCAGTTTTATTAGTGGTTTCACAGAACCAACTTGTGGCTCTTTTTTTCTTTCTGCGATCTATATTTTATTCTGCTTGATTAATTGATGCTCTTATTATTATTTCCTTCCATATAGTTTCTTCAAGTTTACTTCCTCTTATTTATATAATTTCTTGAGGTAGAGACTTAGACCTTTGATCTTTACTATTTATTCTCTTTTAATATTAATATATGCATTTAAATCCATAAGCTTTCATTTAAGCAGGGCTTAAGCTGCATTCTACAAATCTGATAAATGATAATTTCATAAGCATTTAGTTCAAAATAATTTCCAATTTCCATTGCGATTTCTTCCTTTCCTCAGTTATTTAGGTGTATATTTTTTAAATTTCCAAGTACTTAAGGGCATTTCGATTCATCTTTTTTGTTCTTTATTTCTAGCTTAGTTTTTCTGTGGCTAGTGAAATACTCTGGAGTCAGAAGTCCCCAAAGAAACAAACCTTAAACTCAATCTACTCCAAGTCCAAGTGTTAGAGTAGGAGACTGGGAGACAGGGCTGAGACTCCATGCGGTGGGGGGGGGGGGGCTTGCAGAATGCAAGGCAGCTGTTGAAATAAACAACCCTCAGGCAGAAGCTAACTAGGCTACTAGGCTACCAGCTGGATGCAGGGGCTGGGGGAGTGGGTGCAGGTGTTAAAGTCTAACTAAGGGGGGTTGATAACCATCCACAAGAACTGGCTACAAAGGGCTTGTCAGCTATCTCTGCCACCTTTGAGGAACTCTGGCTAATTATATCATTTACATTGTGGTTTTAAAATTTCTCCACCCTTAAAATTGCCATGATGGTTTGGAAACAACTGTATAAAGTATGAAAATGGGAGGAGATCCAATTCCAGGAATGACTACCCAAATATTAATAAAACCAACCCGTTAGCCTTGAATATTCCTCCCCTCAGTTAGTGAGTCTTCATAAGACCACAAACCCCTTCCTTTGGGTGCAGCTGCTCTTTTTGAACTTACCAGCTCTTACTCTTGAATGTACTTTGACTTTCACTTTCAATCTCATCTTTCCATAAAAACTGCTCTCTTTGGCTTACTAATGCGTCCTGAAATTCTTTTCCCAGTGATCACCAAGCATCTGAAAGAACTTCCACTCGGAGGGTGGTAACACAAGGATTCCAGCCCCAATTTCTCCGACAGGAAATTAATCAAAGAGTGATGCCAGGGATCAAGGAAAAGTAATTTTAAGAAAATGTTTCATGAACTTACATTATCACTCACATAAAACTTTTACAGATTAAATGTTTTATTATACTGTACTCTTTTCTCATCACTATAGTAATTTAAAAACATATATTGCAATGACCATATTTTATTTTTCAGGCTGTATTCAGGTGATATTAAGCACTAAATATAAGATGTACTGTAATAAATAAAAGTTACTTAAATTGGCTAGTGCAATTTAGACTTACGATTCTTTTATTAATTTTTTTTTAGTGTAGATAAAAGTATAATGTTAATTTACAGGAACTAAGCCACAATTTTGTCTGTTACTGAAAATTTTCATCCTGTTTGATGTGAGATTTTGATCTACTACCCACAGTTTTCACAAAGTCGTAGGTATTATAAAGGAAGTAGATCTACCTTTTCAATTCTGTGCATGCAACATACTCATAAAATCTAATATAGTCTTCAGTAACTCAATAATATTCATCCTGAAAACACAGTGTACTTTCATAAAAGAATTCTCAATTTCTTTCAAGAGAATTACCAATAAAAATGAAAGTATTAAAAAATACAAATCAAAATATAGACTGCTGGTCTCTATTACTAGCGTTAGGACCAGAATGGGAATCTATACCTTTCTTCCCTTGAAATGATCTTAGTTTTATGGTTTCATCTTTAAGGAACTCTTTCTTTCTCTTCTCCGAAGCAAACAAGACTCAAGGTCTAATGTTGCCTCTTTCTGCCCTTGGGTTAATGAAAACCATTGATATTGGGCAATTTTATTTTTTATTTATTTGCTTTACTTGAGACAGGGTCTCTCTCTGTCACCATGGCTAGAGAGTAGTGATGTCATCTTAGTTCATTGCAAACCTCAAACTCCTGGGCTCAAGTGATCCTCCTGGTTCAGCCTCCCAAATAGCTGGGATTATAGGTGTGCACCACCATGCCCAGATAATTTTTCTGTTTTTTTGTAGAGATGGTATCTGGCTCTTGCTCAGGCTGGTCTTGAAACTCCTGGCCTCAAGCAATCCTCCCACTTTGGTCTCCCAAAGTGCCAAGATTATAGGTGTGACCCCCCACACCTGGCCTACATTGGACAATTTTAAAAACATATATTTCCCCAAGTCAATCAAAGGGGTGTATGGTATGAATAATATGATAACTTATTAAAAATTGTATTTTAAAATTATGTTTGGTCAATACTTTCTGGAAGAAAATTGCAAGCAGTTTTGTGAGAGAGAAATTTAAAATATTCTGATAAGATTGTGTAATTGGGGAAAATCTGTAAAGAATTAGAAGATTATGATTAAATTAAATTAACAGATACATACAAAATGGAGAGAACATTATTACCAAAAATTAAATAAAAAAACTAAATGTAAATTTCAAATAAGTTACAATCATTGGTGAATTTTAAATTTTAAAATAATGTGATAAAATGTAAAAGAACTCATGTATTATTAGTATTACTTTCAGAAGAGGCAAAAGTTAAGAGACTATTATAATCTTCCATATATAATTTAAAAATTTATATGCTATGGATCAGCCTTATAAAAATAATCTGAAATAAATTTTGAAAATATGAATGACTTACTCTGATTTCAAAAGGTACCCTTGTCAAATTAATTTTTACTGAATTATAAAATTAAGATTTCATAGGATCTTAAAATTACTATGTATTTGCGAAACAGCTTCCATTTTCATCTTCTTTTCCCTTTTTCTCCTTCCACTTCTGCTTTAATAGTCTCTTCCTTTTAACTCTGTTTTCTTGAACATGTGCTTGAGTCTAATTAGCATAATTTAAAATATCATTCTTTTAGTGCATCCATAGGAAGTATATTATATAGCAAGCTTTCTTGTGAATATTTGTGATGAATGAACTTTCCCTCCAAAGTAGTAGTAATGGCTAGGCAGTCATAGTTTGTCCTCACAATGATTAGGATATACTTTTGTATTGTGTTGGTAAAAAGAAATAATCCTTGAGAAAATAACAATGGTTATCTAGTCTTGTATTCTAGGACAATGTTTATAATTTAATAGTAATCAGGTATGTCATATGTGCAACATAGTGTACCAAGCTACTTACATACAGAGTCTCATTTAATGTTCACAAGGAACCTCATAAAAGAGGTATTATCTGACTCATTTGACAGATAAGAAAGCTAATGACTACAGAGGTTAAGCATTCTCCCAAGGTCAGTTGAGTCATACTGAGATTTGAATCCAAGAAATTTGATTAAAATGCTCACTCTTAATGTATTCTTTTAAAAATATACAATAATTAATAAATATTATAGTTCTCTATTATTTAGATAATTGACATCATGGAACTCAATGTTATCTTTCATATGAAAGGTATTTATAGCTCTTTGATTGCCATTTAGAGCTTTCCGATGTTTGAGATGATCATGAATTCAAAATAGCAGATTATTTGAAGTCTATTGGTAGTCAAAGATGTCACTGAGAACAAATAGCAACAAGCTTTTCTTTGTCTCTGCATATCCTCCTATTTAGAAAATGTGCTAACTTAAAACATGGTTCTGGTTACTTTTCTTGACATCCAAAGAAGCAATAATCTTACAGACATCAACAACAATGAATTCTACTCTTTAACATATATCTTTACTTCAACACCCAAATTTGGCTATTGAGACAAATTTTAAACATATTTGTAGAACAAATGTGCAGATGATACAAACAATTAAAACTGCTTCTTTTTAAGTCTAAGGATGTTGCTCTTAACACAAACGAAGTTTTATTTCTAAATACCACACAAACCTTAAAAACTTAACTTTCTTTTCTCATGTTCATTTCATATGCACATGCTTTCTATTTCCTGGGCTTTCTAGACAAACGGTTTCACTCATGCAATCATGGCTGCTAACGCATCTCCTCTCTATCAGATGTAAGCTGTTTTTATCCTCCTCGGGGAAAGAACTGATCCCTGGTTAGGTAAGGGTGATGGAATAAACATATCCCAGAAAGATGTTCCTTCACTGTTTTCAGCAATCATTTTACAACTGAATGTAAATTGCTTAAATGGTGGGGGCAAGTTTAACCACTTCCAGAATATAGTCAAAAACGAACATGAAATTAGTAGACAATTTTTTTTAAATGGCAAGGTTGTATAATTTCAAACTGCCTTTCTGCTAAAGGAAAGTTATTCCCTTCTGCAGCATAAAACAAAATGTCTATTAAAAAGCATCCCATAGGATTGTTTTTTGCAATTCCTGCATTTTTGTGGCAGTGAGAGATAAAAATTAATGCTCTTGTCTTCTTTTTATTGTTGCTTATAGCAAAGAATGATACTGTGCATGCACGGTCTTTTTACTATGCTGGTATCTCAGATTATGAAGAAGTGAGTTTATTATAAAGTGTATATATCTTCTTCTAACTAAATTGGAGGAGATGTAATCATCTCATGCATTTTATTGCTATTGTAGTCTCACATGATTGTTTAATGTGGAATGTAGCTCACATGAAGACTTCATATAATTTCTTCCAAATTTATTCAATTCATCTTTGTACTGGAATTCACATTTCCATGGCTATTATTCTTAACTATCTTTACCTCATTTTATTCCCAATCCATCTTCAATTTTATTTTCTTCTCAACCTCCTCATAAAATAAAACCAAACCAAAGCAAACAGCTAAATAAGAACATTACTTGCAAATGTTTTTCATTGCAACAAATGAGTTGTTTCACTGTCAATTTTGAGGTTATCTCTAACAGAAGATTTACAATAATCTAAATGACTGTGGTGCTGTAATTGTATCTCTTCTTTGCTTTACTTTACCAAGAGCCAAATAGTCAGTGTCTATAAGCTTTTGTTTCTTATATTTACAAGCATCTTAAAATTAATCGTTAGAGTTCCATAACATGTTGTATAAACAAATGACATTCTATCCAAATAGAAATAGCTTACACTAAGTCTGTACTTTAAAATGTAAGAGCTGGGAGAGCTCTTAGAGCTCATCTAGCTCAAACTGTTTATTTCAAATTTAGAAAAGTGGAGGAGGCCAGAGACATGTGTACTGTGACTTGCTCGAGGGCTCTTCACCATGTGGCAAGTGCAAAGAATCAACCTAGGACTTCTGACTCCCAGCCCAGAATTCTTATTAACATTATGCTGCCTTCACTCGGTATGTAGAAATACGTACACTTTCATATCCTAGATGTATATAAATATACTTTGTACATCTCTATGTCTGTAAAGTTACACCTATCTGTGAAATATTAAAGCAAGTGGTTAAATCAGGAAAGGCATGTAATTTAGCCAATATTTTTAAGATACAAAAGCAAGGTCTTACGTGACAAGTGAAAGCTTTTTCAAGCCAGGAAGGTCATCATAAGTCCATGTTCTGTCAACAACAAATTCAAGCAAGCTGCAAGGTAAGGAAAGTATATTCCAGGGAAATTCTAGTAAGTGGAGAAATTTATATTGGAAATAAACAAAATATGATATTTACATGGAAAATGTGGTCCAATGTCATCTTTGATGAAAATATTTGAATTATGTTTTCCTTCTGCAAACAAAAAATCGAAATAATTCACAATGTAGTGTTGAAAAATGAATGTAAAATGGGAATCAATTATTTATGGGAACCTATAAGAATCATTGTTTACAAAAGATAAAAATTATGTATCTTTTATTCTTGTTTTTCTTAAGAGACATCTGTTTAAATAATTCATTCAACCCAGTACTCTTTTTTACCCTTACCTGGGAATATGTCTTGTGTCTGAAATAGCATAATGTTACTTTTTTAAAAAATTTAAATATATATATCAAATATACATTTAAGCTACATCTTGCATCTTTCTACCTATATCTATTATATTATTGTAGCAACAACTTCTTTCCAGAGCATTTTTTTGAGGCCATTAAACAGTAAAAGTGCTAGAAGTAGTACATAGATAATATTAACAAAAGTGTCATGAAGAACTTCAAATTGATCATTTTTCTCTAAGTGATATCAAAAAATATTTTAAGTATGTCTACAAATTAGTAGACCAAGGATAGAATATGATAATTAATGAATTGTACTCATTTCAAAACACCTACAATCGCCAAGTATCCATCTTGTGTACTAAACTTGAAAATAACCAAATTTTTGTCTTCTAAGGCTTTTTTGGTTAGTATTATTTTTTAAAAAATGCTTAAAGTTGTGATTCCCTCTCCGTTGAGAAGGATGATTTTTCAGATTCAGCATTGTTTGTGATGTTATTGCTTAGAGAGATGGTAGGAAGTTCCTTGCCTAATCCCTGCTTTCTCAAGGTCCCAGATAGTTATTGTTTCCTCTGGACACAAATATTCTGAAGGTCTGCACTGCTTTGTGTGTGCTTCAGAGGAAGGGAGGCGATGCTCTTTTCCATCCCCTGATTGTACACCCAATTCAGAGGGTGGAAGGGGTGAAGGTAAGCTACGTGTCAGAGAGCCTTCTTTTTTTTTTTTTTTTTTTTTTTTTTAGAGACGGGGTCTCGCTCTTGGTCAGGCTGGTTTCGAACTCCTGACCTTGAGCTATCCACCCGCCTCGGCCTCCCAGAGTGCTAGGATTACAGGCGTGAGCCACCGCGCCCGGCCAAGAGAGCCTTCTTACCTAAGTGAGGAAGCTCCCTCACTTGGCACTCTCTCTACATTACTAAATGCATGTCCAGGTCTTGCAAAACATTACCCAAATGTTTAAAAAACTGCATTCAATTATTTTTCTAAAACCTAAGAATGTTCTTTAGAGACTATAGATGATTTTATAAGAAAACAAACTGATCATGTAAAAACTCTTGGTAGGGGCAACACATAGTTCAGAATATTTCTTGTTCTTTTAAAAAACTATATATTTGATGTTGTTATCATTTTTAAGTACTAAGAATAAATCACAATATTTTTCTGATGAAAAATCCTTTCAAAAAGCACTCGCAAGCTGGCATAGGTAAAATGTTTCTTTTTGACAATATTTATCTGAAAGATTCAAAGCAGTGTTTGATTTTTGCCTTTTCTCTATTTAATTTAACAAACTTAAAAAAGTGTTTCCAAACATATTCAACTCTTATGATGTGTTACGCACTATGCTAGGTGCTAAGAATATGAATATGAAGAAAACCCTGGCCTCATGAGAACTTTCTAATACAAAAGATGAATGTTTACTAAACTAATAATATGTGTAGGTATAAAATTATAAATTGGCAATCCATGGAATAAATGCAAGTACATATCAGGCTCAGAGGCAACCCAGGGGAGAGAGACATGAAGGGCGATGGAGTTGGTGAAGGCTTCCAGAGGAGGCTGTGTCTCAACAGGTTTTTGACAGGTGAATAGTAATTCACCAAACCCAGAAGAGGTAATGGGATGGGAGTGAGGTCTAAGTAATCCAAGAAGAGAGATGGTGTTATGGATTGAATAGTACCCTACCAAATTCATTTGTTGAAATCTGACCCCCAGTATCTCAGAATGATTTCCTTTGGAAACAGGTTCTTTACTAAGTTAAAATGAGGTCATCAGGGTAGGCCTAATCCAGTATGACTGATGTCCTTATGAAAAAGGCACATTTGGAGACAGACTGGCATACAGGGAGAACACCATGTGAACATCAAAGCAGAGACCAGAGTGATGCATCTACAAGCCAAGGAACATCAACAATAGCTAGAAAACCACCAGAAGCTATGAGAGAGGCCTGGAATAGATTCTTCCTCCCAGTCCTTAGAAAGAACCAACCCTGCTGGCACCTTGATCTCAAATTTCTAGCTTTCAAAACTGTGATACAATAAATTTCTGTTGTTCAAGCCACCCAGGGTGTGATGCTTTGCTACAGCAGCCCTACAACACTAGTACAGATGGGCAAAGTCTTAGAGGCAGAGAGAAAAAAACATGAGTTGTTTGAGGAACTCCTAGTAGTTGTGAATGTTAGGCTCATAAAAGCATGCAATGGGAACATACTTGGAGGTGAGAACATAGGAGTAGACAGCAGTGTCTTTCAGAGGGCCAAGCATAGTAGTTGGATTTTATCAAGTAGACAATGGGGAATTCATCAGGAATCTTAATTAGTAGAGTGATATTGTCATATTTTTGATTAAAAAAGATTAACCCAACTCATTTCCATCTAAGACTTCAACAGAATGGCTTTTATTGTCGATATTTCTACCAAAATTCTGATCACAGCCAGTTAATTATTAATAATCCCTAAGGATATTTGAGCTCTCTCTACTTCTCTCTTCTTTTTCTGAGCTCTCATCAGAATTTCCCTTAATGCCCCTTTCATGAAAATCTAGGTCTTTTCTAGCCTGAGCCTCCAAATACTTTCAGCCACTACCCATTACCGAGTTCCAAAACCACAGCCACATTTTCAGGTATTTGTTACAGCAACAACCCCAATTCTTGCTATTGATTTTTTTTGTTTTAGTCTTTTTTTGTTGTTGTTACTATAACAAAATACCACAGACTGGGTAATTTAGAAATACTAGGGGCTTCTTTAGCTTACAGTTCTAGAGGCTGGGAAGTCCAAGATCAAGGGGATGCATCTGTTGAGGACTTCTTGCTATGTCATCCCATGGCTAAAGGGCAAAAACAGTGTGAGATAGTGCAAGAGATTGAACTACTCATGAGCCCAAGCCCTTTTATAATTGCATTAATGTAGTCATGATGGTGAAGCCCTCATGTTAAAGACCTCCCATTCGGTTCCACCTCCCAACACTGTTGCATTAGGGATTAAGTTTTCAGCACATGCTTTTTGGAGGACACATTCAAACCACAGCAGTACCAAAGAGTATGTCCTTCAGAAACTAATACATCAAAACAAAACATTGAGAAGTTTATTCCCATGTTTGTTCTCCACACCAATTAAATCAAAGAATAAGAAAACTGCTGCCTGAGTTAAAAAAATCAATATTTCTTTCCTCCAAATTTTAACCATTATACCCCATAGAAAATATGGGATAGGGATTTTTTTTTTAATTTGTGAAGAATAGACTCCATACAATAAGGCACATTTTGCTAATCACAGGCTCTCTTACTTACTAATGGACAAACTCCCAATGGCTAATCACTGTCTTTTATTGGCTCTTTATTAAGTAGCCTGCAGTGTAGATAATCATTTTTTTACTGAAGCTGACATGCAGCCTACTTGAACCAGCCTGAAGAAAATCATATGTTTTAAAGCCAAAGTCTTAGAAGTGAAAATTACAAAGCTGAGAGTCCCTTGAGCCAGTTGGTCTATTCAGTACCAACTTGGTGTTTGACAATATTATTATATAAAGGAGCATGACTGAAAATAAAAACAACTCTAAAAATACATTTTTGTGTGCTTTGCAAATTATTGCTTCTAGCATAGCTGCTTAAACGCCTCTTTTTGTTTTAATCTTTCTTTTTTTTTTTTCTGGGCATAGGCTTAGCACATACAATAGCATATTAACATTTTCATCTGTGAGATCCCTGAACATCTGTAAAGAGCCTTACACACCCATGTTCATAAATATATTTGTCCTATAATTATTTCTTATTTATTTACTTATATAAGTATAGATATATAAAATATATTTGTATATTTGTTCATCATTTTTCATATATACATAAACACATATACTCATTTCTAATTATTTCTTATGAAGGTATAACTCATTTTATCACACTGCACAGAAATTGCATTTTTAAGGAATTGAAGGTATGTGGCAATCCTGCATCGAGAAAGGTTATTGGCACAATTTTTCCAAAAGCAAGTGCTCACTTCAGGTCTCTGTGTCACATATTGGCAATTCTTGCAATATTTCAAACTTTTTCATTATTATTGTATCTGTTATGGTGATTGGTGATCGATGATTTTTGATATTAGTATTGTAATTGTTTTGGGGTACCACAAACTGCATCTGTATAAGATGACAAACTTAATTGATAAATGTTGTATGTGTGCAGTCTGCTCCACCAACTGGCTGTTCCTCCTTCTCTCTCCCTCTTCTCAGGCCTCCCTATTCCATAAGATGCAACAATATTAACATTAAGCCAATTAATAACTCTACAATGGCTTCTCAGTGTTCAAATGAAAGGAAGATTTACATATCACTCACTTTAAATAAAATGGTAGAAGTAGTTTAGCCTAGTGAGGAAGGCATGTTGAAAGTAGAGCCTCTTGTGCCAATAAGTTAGTCAAATTGTGAATTCAAAGAAAAAGTTCTTAAAAGTGCTACTCCAGTGAATATGTGAATGATAAGGAAACAAAACAAACAGGGTTATTGGTGATATAAAGTTTTAGTGTTCTGGATAGAAGACCAAACTAGCACAATATTCCCTTAAGCCAAAGCTTAATCCAGAACAAGAATCTAACTCTCTTCAATTTTATGAAGAACAAGAGAGGTAAGGAAACTGCAGGAAAAAAGTCTGAAGCTAGCAGAAGTTGGTTCATGAGGATTAAGGAAAGAAGCCATCTCCATACCATAAAAGGAGCAAGTGCTGACATAGAAACTGCAGTAAGTTATCCAGAAGATCTAGTTATAATTGTTGATAAAGGTAGCTACACTAAACCACAGATTTTCAATGTAGACAAAACGGCCTTATGTTGTATTGTGAGAAGATGCCATCTTGGGCTTTCATAGCTAGAGAGGAAAACTCAATGGTTGGCTTCCAAGTTTCAAATTATAGGCTGACTCTCCTGTTAGGGGATAGTGTAGCTTGTGACTACGTTGAAACCATAAATGCTTAGTTACCATTCTGAAAATCCTAAAATGCTTAAGAATTATGCTAAGTCTACTCTGCCTGTGCTCTTATAAAGGGAACAACAAAGCCTGTGTGACAGCACATCTGTTTGCAGCATGGTTTACCAATATTTTAAGCCCACTTTTGAGAACTACTGCTCAGAAAAAAAGATTCCTTTCCAAAGATTGCTGCTCATTGATAATGTACCTGGTCACCCAAGAGCTCTCATGAGGATGTATAAAGAGATTAATATTATTTTCACGCCTGCTTACACAACATGCATTCTACAGCCCATGGACTAAGGAGTAATTTTGACTTTCAAGTCTTACGATTTAAGAAATACATTTCATAAGACTAAAGCTGCCACAGATAATAATTCCTCTGATGGATCTGGGCAAAGTAAATTGAAAAACTTCTGGAAATAATTCAGAATTCTAGATGCCGGCCGGGCGCGGTGGCTCACGCCTGTAATCCTAGCACTCTGGGAGGCCGAGGCGGGTGGATAGCTCAAGGTCAGGAGTTCGAAACCAGCCTGACCAAGAGCGAGACCCCGTCTCTAAAAAAAAAAAAAAAAAAAAAAAAAAAAAAAAGAATTCTAGATGCCATTATGAGCATTTGTGATTCATGAGAAAAGGTCAAAACATCAACATTAATAGGAGTTTGAAATAAGCTCATTCCAACCCTCATGGATGACTTTGAAGTGTTCAAGACTTCAATGGAGGAAGTAACTGAGAAGTGGTGGAAATAGCAAGAGAACTAGAATTAGAAGGGAGCCTGAAGATGTGATGGAATTGCTGCAATTTCATGATAAAATTTTAATCAGTGAGGAGTTGCTTCTTATGGAAGAGCAAAGAAAGTGATTTCTTGAGATAGAATCTACTCCTGGTAAAGACGCTGTGAAGATTATTGAAATGACAACAAAGGATTTAGAATGTTACATAAACTTAGTTGGCAAAGCAGTGGCAGGGTTTGAAAGGACTGACTCCAATTTTTTCAAATAAGCTCTTGTGTGGGTAAAATGTTATCAAACCACATCACATACTACAGAGAAATCTTTTGTGAAAAGAAGAATCAATTGATATAGCAAATGTCATTGTTTTCTTATTTTAAGAAATTTCCACAGCTACCCCAACCTTCAGCAACCACCACCCTGATCAGTGAACAGCTATCAACATCAAAGCAAGATCCTCCACTGGTAAAAAGATTAGGACTTGCTGAGGGCTGAGATGGTTATTAGTATTTTTTAGCAATACTTTTAAATTAAAATATGTATATTGCTTTTTAGACATAATGCTATTGCACATTTAATAGACTACAGTGTAGTGTAAACATAGCTTTTATATGCACTGTGAAACCAAAAAATAGTCTTAATTGCTTTTTGTGATATTTGCTTTGTTGTGGTGGTCTGGAACTCAACCCACAACAGTATGCCTGTGCATTTCCTGAAAGACAACCGCCCATGAGCCCACCAAAGTTTTCTCCATCTGGTGACAGAAATAAGACCAGATTATCATGTAAACTGTGGAGATAGGAAAGCTTCCTGAAGAGTTTATTATGAAGAAATATATAACCCCAAAATATAATCTGTATACTAATTAGCAGGCTAAATTGTAACTTGTGTTCAGGCTATTATTCCTCCAGTGCAGTTTCAGAAGTGAGCTAGAAGTGTTAGGAGGACAACCACGGTTGCAGGATAAAAATATATTAAAGATTTCCAGCATTTACTGATTCTTTATCATGTACCAGGCACTTTACCAAGTAATTTTTATTTTATTCTATTTAATTCTCATAACAACACTATATAGGATTATGATTATTCTTATTTAACATGGGAAAATAGTCTTAGAAAGATTGGGTTCATGCCTAATAAGTTTAGTCAATGTTAAAGCTGGTTTTCTTGAGAAGAAACATCTCAAATGCTCATAGAAAACAGTGTGCTTGCCTGTGTGTGTATATGTCGTGTGTGTGTGTGTGTGTGTGGTATGCGAGTGCATGTGCTGTATATTTGCGATATATGAGTGTATGCGATGTGTGCATGTGCCGGAGGTCAGGGACTAAGGGAGGACAGAGGAAGATTCTGTCGTCATCCTTAAGGAGCTTGTGTTGCTGTGATCCATTCCTGAAATGGGACAATATTGTTTACTTTGTATTTGAGGAAATATGACAGTATTTATTAGGCTCCCTCAAATGAATTGCCATTTGAAAAATAAGGTTATTTGTAATCATAGATGTATATTGCACAGGCCTTTTTCCTTTTCTCACGCTCACCATTCCCATAGGTACAAACACATGCTGTCAGCAACTCTACACAAAATCACAAACCAAATGAATCCCTTTTCAAACGGCCCAGTGAGGAACTCCCCCATAAACTGAATAAGAACGACCACATTAAAATGAAGCAGACTCAGGAATCTTATATGGACATACAGAATGCACCTGATTACTTACCTGGAGGCCTAGCTTGTGCATGTGAATTGTGTCATATATAAATTGAGTTAGCAGCTTCTACTTGCTGGAGTTGAGTGATTCCAGGAAAGGAGACGAGACTGTATAGCATAAGGAAGACGCTGCTTCCAACAAACCTCAGAATTTTGAAGATGGATAGACTCCTGATGGCAAAATCCCTCCTCCAAAACAGACATATTTTGGTAGTTTAACACCTCTAGGTTTGTGATAAAGGATTATGTTTTCCCCAATTTCAAATATTCCAGTCACAGTAAAACTTGCACTTCTATATTTCTGGTTTCCTTTCATCCAGATGGAAACTTTTATTTGACAGGATTTAACTTATATAAACAAATGCAAAGTATCAAACTTGAAAATTAAAGACCAGAAATGTATTTCACTCTTTAGACTCTCTGTGACCTTGGGAACAATCTGCCGGTTGACAGCAGTCACTTCATAGAGTGACGCTGTCCACGTCAGCTGGTGCCTTTCCAAGAACTCAAATGGCAACACAGCTCTTCAATGGGAGTGGAACTCCTTACTTTAAACATTTTGTTTTCAATTCCTTCACACCTGCTACTGTACCCAGGGAGGAGGTTTGAAAAACAGAGAGATATAGTGGGAGAGATCTTAGGTCAGGGCTACAAAAACAAGCACTATTTGTTTGTTTTGCAACAATAAAAATGGCCACTTCCTCTCTGAAGAGCATTGATAAGCATTCCTGAAGGCCACTGTGGCTCCTGATGAAATTAATCTTTCTATCTTCAGTCACGAAAAGAGCCTGTAGTCTTCATTGTTAACACACCCCATTTCCTCAAAACCACCCCTCTTTTTCCATACACCTTCTTCCTTTTCCTTTGGTGCTACAAACCTGAAGAGGGTGAAGACACAAAAACAACACACACACGTGTGCACACACAAACACCGCTTGCATTAATACCAGTATTTTCAGGGATTAACATTTCAGCTTGCAAATGAATTATCTAAAATGAGGCAGAGAAATGTAAAAGAAATGTGTGTACTTCTTCTTCTCCCTCATGTTGTTAGTATGAGACTACACGTGAGTAGCTAATACGAGAAAAAGCCATTTCAATCCTATGAAAATATTCAGTTTAAGTATTTACTTATTTACTGCAACAAATATTTATTAAGTGTAACATTCGTGTTCACTTTATACTAAGAAAATGGCAATTCAGCTTTGTAACATGTATAAACTAATTAGTATATATTTGCTAATTCTCAGAAGAAAGCTTGATCTTTTAACTTGTAGATACCAAGGCAAGATTTTTAGATGTGTCTATGACAATACATATGGGATTTGCTTATTGCATCGACCTTCTTAAAAGACAATTTACGCAGTAAGTAAAGCTTCCTGAGGCAACATTAACACTCTAGGGAAGGAGTAGACAACGACTCTCATAGCCACCATAATATAATTGAAAGAAGACAGTGACTTCCTAATAGAAATTTTGTGGCTTAAACTACTTTGTGAGTTTATGTTTGACTTACAATTCACTAAGAGAGCACAAATACTGGACAAGGTAAATCTATTGGCTTTAATAGCATTTCAAAGGCGAAAAAGGGTAGTTTTGAGCTATTTGAAGTCATTCTTGTCAACATTTTCCCAGAAACTTGAGTCTTTTCTTTTAAAGAAAATTATCATTTATGGAGATAACATTGTCAGCATCAGATTTTATCTGGCATGTATAGAGCAAGCAGAGTTTGCTTCTGTATCTGTGCAGCCCATGCAGCTTTTGAGTATTTGAAATGTGACTTGTTCAAATTGATATATGCTGTTAATGTAAAATGCATATTATATTTCAAAGACTTAATACAAAAATGTATAATATCTTGTGCATAATTTTTATACTGATTACATGTGAGGGATAATATTTTGGATATATTGGGTTAAATACAATTTATTATTAAATTTAATTTTACCTGTTTCATTCTACTTTTTAAAAATCTGACTGCTAAAAATTTAAAATTATATTTGTGACTCACATCTATTTCTATTAGGAAAATTCTCCTCTAGGTTATTCATGTTATTTTTCACATCATGTGACCAGCTAAGAGACTATATTTTGAAAAAGAGGGTTTTAAAATTTTCATTTTCAGTACAAAAACAATAGATGCCGGCATGTATGCAGAGAGAAAGGAATGCTTATATACTGTTTGTGGGACTGCAAATTAGTACAATCTCTATGGAAAACAGTAAGGAGATTCCTCAAAGAACTAAAAGTACACTTACCATTCAATCCAGCAATCCCACTGCTGGGTATCTACACAAAGGAAAAGAAGCATTTCATCAAAAAGACGCCTGTCTTAGCATGTTTATTGCAGCACAATTCACAATTGCAAAGATGTGAAATCAACCCAAGTGCCCATCAATTCATGGGTGGATTAATAAAATGTGGTATATGTATACCATGGAGTACTACTGAACCATAAGAAAGAATAAATAAATGCCTTTTGCAACAATTTGGATGGAACTGCAGACCATTATCCTAAGTGAAATATCTCAAGAATGGAAAAACAAACACCACATGTGCTCTCTGTTAAATTGGAACTAGCTGATGGGCACACAAGTGCACAGAAGGGAGTAAAACTCATTGGAAATCAAGCAGGGGGAAGAAGGGAGGAGGAGAGGAGCAAAAAGCTACCTAATGGGTACAGTTAACACTATTTGGGTGATGGCATACTTATAGCTGTGACTCAAGCATTATAAAAGTGATCTATGTACCAAAAACATTAGTACACCATTAATATTTTGAAATATTAATAAAAAATAAAATAAAAATGTCTTTTCTTAAAAAATATGACTTTAAATTCATGATTACATGTTTAATCACTTTTGTTCCTATAAAGTTCCAAGCAGTTATTGAGAGTGAAAAAGTTAAATGTAATAATAGTTTTTCTTGAGATATATAGTTAATATTTCTTTATTATATGTGTGTGTCTATGTTTCCAATATGATTAATAGTTACTTTCTGTTGTCAGGTTAAGGTTTTGCTCAGAAATACTGCATCATCTTATTGCTACCAACTCAGCTGCTTTCCATCATGCCCCCACTCTTCTATCCTTAGATTCTTAGATATTATTTCAACCCTAAAAGTTTGTATTTTAAAAATAGTTTTTGAATATTAACTCTACAGAGAGCCGCCTGCTCTGTCCTGGCAAACACAAAAGCAGTTAGTAGTTCTGTCAGTCAATCAACAACATCCATTAAGTACTTTTTTTATGCTTGGCTCTCACCTAATACTTTTGAAGATGTAGCATATCGGCTTGGTTTGTACTCTCAAGGAACTGATAATTTTGTAGTTGAAGAAACAAAATGACTTGCACCAAACATAAGTGAAATAATATGTGATAGAAAGATCCTGCATCAAAATCAACATTTTGATTTGATCAGGTCCCGTTTATTTATTTTTGTTGTTGCTGTGAGCATTCTGCTAAGTGAAGTGTCACAAGAATGGAAAAACAAGCACCATATGTACTTACCATCAAATTGGTATTAACTGATCAACACTTAAGTACACATATAGTAGCAATTTCATCGGGTGTCGGGCAGATGAGAGAGGGAAGGAGGAGATAGGTATGTACACACCTCATGGGTGCAGTGCGCGCTGTCTGGGGGATGAACATGCTTGAAGCTCTGACTTGGGTGGGGCAAAGGAATATATGTAACCTAAACGTTTGTACCCCCCTAATATGCTGAAATTAAAAAAATTTTAATTAAATAAAAATAAATAAAATCAACATTTTGGTTTCTCTTGAAAAATGGAAACCCCCAACATGCGTCATTGCAATGGCAGCCTTCATCCGACACTGTAGCTACTGCACACATTAGATGGGCATCCAGCCTGCAGTGCGCTGCTTTACATTATCCATCTGGCTCATGTATGTATTTGAGTTTTCAATTCCTTATCTAGGTAATTATTAATGTCCCTTTGAACTCCCAGCTTTGATTGTAAGATTCTTGACATAGTAATTCAGCAATCCTCCTTAAAGGCTGTACTATCAAAGTAGAGCTTGGTTCATTGTCCTTCATAATTTTTATTGAAAAATAATAAGCCAATGAATGTTCCTTCCCTCCATGAGTGGCGGGAAATATACAAGTGGAAATTCAGATAATACATATAATATTATCAAAAATCATTGATTATCTGGATGAACTTTTCATTATAGTAAAATTAACTCATCATTTGGCAGATCTAGTCTCTACCACTAACGTACCCATATGCTTTTCTGGGTAAATAAATGTGATATGGAATTATTAATAATGTTACCCATGTGTTTATGATATCTATCTAGCAGAAAAGGGATAATCTGTATTGAAAAACATTTCAATTTTATTGTATACTAGGTCATTCATAATTGAAAGCGCTAAGATGCCATCATGGTGAAATGAATGGCCAATAAAATTACCCTGATCTGATTATTACACATCATATACTTATATCACATCACATGTACCCCATAAATATATACAACTATTATGTACCCATAATAATTAAAAATAGATTTTTAAAAATGTGTTTGTCACATAAAATTTCCTATTGGGAACTATAATAAACCAATGATGCTCTTATTAGATATTCCCATAGAAAGCAATATATTAGTGGTTTGAGGCATTATGTACATTTAAATATTAGTGAAATGCTGGAATTTTATCTTGAAAATAAAAGAACTAATAGAAGAGGGAAGAAGGACAATAGTAATATGTAGAAATAAATGTGTTCTTACAAGAAAATCAAAAAATCTCAATTACATTAACTTAACAATAAGAAGAATTATTGGATCAATATGATGTCACCTTTTAAAAAATTGGTAAATTATTCTTTTCACCATGTAGACCAAGGTATTTTAAACAACTCAGTATATAATTAGAAAGCACTTTTTAGAATTTAAACAACAAATAGGCATTGCACGGAGAATTCAAACCTGGGTCAAAGTAAACGTTATGAATAGAGACAATGTTCTAGACAGATGAAAACAGTTATTTGAGGGAGAAGGCATGACCAAACCAAGTGTGAAGAAATTAAATGCTAGTTCATATTGTTTTCTATATATTAATTTGCCAGCTCCTCATCAGTCAAGGGCTGACAAAGAAATTAGCAACCAATTTTTATCAATCTCCCCCTATATACTGAACAGCATTCTAGGATTATGTGAGGGATACCAGTGAAATACAAAAAAGTCCCTACCTACTTTCAAGAAGTATATAATGTGTGTTGGGAGTTCAGTTGTAAACAGAGAATGAACACTACTTGATAATTTGTAATTAAGTCCTATGGATTTTTAACACAGTTTAGAGAAAATTCTGATACTGGGAAAGCTTCATGGATAAGGCAGGACCTGACCTGGATCATAGGGCTTGCATATGGTAGAAGTGGTACAAATACCAGGTAAATTTAAGCAAAAATTCCTTTTTATTTGGCATTTTGACATTTTATGGTCCTTTTATGTAGTAAGACAAATTATTCACTAGAATTCTGAATTTACTTCTTCATCTGTGTAAAGGAAATAATTCCATTCTTTCTTATTTTCGCTACAATTCTTCATATTAATAATATGGAATGTCAGCAAGGTAGCCTATTTCCAACCAGTTCTTTCATAGGTAAAGAAACCAAGGCCTGAGGAGATGAAGTGATTTGACTAAGACCACTCAACGGCTTCTAGATGTCAACACACAAAATAAATTGATAGGTACCACCCTGCCTTGATTGTATAATCAACAGATTAAGCTTGTTTTCAGGACATAAGAAAGGTATGATGTGAGAAATATTTTGGCAGGACATGGCAAAGACTTTTACATTGACATTAAAAATATGTAAAATATCAAAACGTTGTAGGATGTTCTTATACTTATTTTATGTTTCAGTATTGTTTTTATTTTAAATATATACTATAGATGAGTGGGGAGTGGGGAGTGGGGTGAGGCACCATGGTCTTTTTAGCATGTAGGATCTCTTAAAGTATCTGGCCTTCATGTTTGAAACATATTTTAGTCTTTATTATTATTAGTAGTAGTAGTATTACTTTTAGAAACAGAGTTTTGCTCTGTCACCCAGACTGGAGTGCAGTGGCAAAATCATAGCTCACTGTAACCTTGAATTCCTGGTGTAATGATCCTTCTGTCTCAGCCTCCCAAGTAGCTGGGACTGCAAGTATGAGTCACCACATCTGGCTAATTTTAAATTCTTTGCATAGATGGGGTCTCACTTTCTTGCCCATTCTGGTCTCAAACTCCTGGCCTCAGGTCATCCTTCTGCCTCAGTCTCCCAAAGTTCTGGGATTACAGGCTTGAGCCACCGCACTCGGCCAATTTGGTCTTTATATTGAAGACCATCTTTACATTTTCACTAGAAGAATCTCAAACTAGTTCTGCATTATTTATAATTCATATAAAAGTCTGTGTGTTCATATCAGTCTCAGTTCCTCTGAGCCTTTCCTAAGTGTATGTGCCCTTTTCCTGATGAACACCTGCACCTTACAGCAGCGCTTCATTCCCCGCACAAGGCGTGGATGGAGACAGAATCCATACGATGATGGAGGGGGTCAAGCCACAGACACAGATGAGTGTTCTGCAGCCTCACTTCTGGATTTTGCTCTTGTAACATCTTGAGAGGAACAGAACTTCCTGGGGGCCCATGGAAGAAGGTCACACATAAGACAAAACAAAGCAGCAACTCTCCCCATTAAAAACACACACATGTTTACCATGTTAAAAAGTACTGCTATGAATCAGGTACCCCAAGATTAAAGAGATCATATATTTGTTCTAATCCTGGCACCGTATTACAAAAGTGTGCATTTTAATGGGAACACCATTACATAAGAGTTGCCATGCATAGTGAAAGGAGATGGACTTTAATTGTCTATTCATTTGAATGCTACATTACAATCAGTTAAAGGGATGACTTTAATCTGTATCTTTAATTCATCCAAAATGCTTGTGGTATTTTTGGCTCAAGTAGAATGAGAAACAGCAGTAGATATTTGAAATCTGTGCTTTTGGCATTCTTTGGAAAGGATCTTGTAATATTAATAGCACAAAATCAAGTAAACTTTGAATATCCCTCATTGATATCTCTTTAACCAATTTTGGTGATGTGTATATTTAACTAAAGCAAATCCATTATGCAATGAAATTTTGCATTTTAATAGCTTGTGATGAGGTAGGTTTACTCTCTAGCTATTGAGTCAGTTATATCTAATATAGAGTTAAGTAACCCTATTCATAATGATTCTGCTAATCACTGTGCCAAGCCTCCTGTGCATGCTAAGCAGATGTGAACTGATGAAGATGATATAACTTTAATTTGTCAGTGCTATGAGGAGAATGATGAGCCAGAGCTTTATAATAAGGAAGGACATAAAAGTATATCTTTACCAGACTCAGATCCAAGAGTTTCAGCTTAGATTTGACATTTTCCTTAAATCACCCTTGCAAAGGATAACAAATGCAATTTATTTGGGTCTTAGCTTTCTATTTATTTATGACACACAAATACCTTCCACAAAAACCGGAGAGAAGACTGGTCCCATGGTAGAGGCATAACTGACAACATTGTTGGACATTATTATTGTATTCTCAGCTCTACCTGTAATATTGCTTCATTGAAAATGGAATTATGGGAACAGCAGCAGAATTCCCCATCAACCTGCTACAATTAGGCTTTTCATAATTTGTTTATGTTGCATGTTTTATCAGAAATACACTGAGGAAATAGGTTTTCTGCCTGAATTATTAACTTGACTTCTCTGTTGATAGTTTATGAATATTAGTCATTGAGTGACAGATTTTGTTGTGCATGTTTATATTCATTGCTCTCTAGAGTGGTTGTTATATCTTGAATAATACGCCAGCTGTCTCTTGGGACCACTTCACAAAATGAGAGGGTTTTTTCCTCAAAGGATAGTATCTTTCTCCATAAAATGAAAGTCAAGCTCTATTTTTTCTCCTCATTACTTGATAAAATTAAATATTGTGAAGGAAAAACATTTCCTTTTCAAATTATTTCTTTCACATAAATGGCATTTTGAAGACTTTTGAATTTTTCCCAAATAGTGATGAGTAGCACAAAGCAATCTGTCTTTAGTGTAATGGATTTCGATGGTAAACACTGGGTAGCACATAGAATCCTCTTCAACAATGACATACGATAAGACTTTCATTTCAGTAAAAAACTATAGAATAGAATATGCAATTTCTATAAATTCTTTACACTTAATATTTACTTTTACAAATGGGAAATGGATATCTTATTGAAAAGAAACATGAAACATACTGAATCTGGGCAATGATAATTGTATCTACACAGCGGTGTTCTCATTTTCCCCTCGCTGCAATGAGAAATAGCTTCCTAAATGAGGAGGGCTGATATTGAAATCTACATACATTTCAGGACAAGCGAGAAATGTGGCTTGAAGAAACAATCACACCTTCTGGTTAAAGTACAGTGGATAAAGAGATGAGACAGTTAAGTCTCACATGACACTGCTGAGACTAATGAGCTTAGGAGATATCAGCAGGAAGAAGACCATGAGCTACCTCAAGTACGGCAGATCAGTGAGAACGGGATTACTTCTAAAACTGTCAGATTTATGTTGGAGGCTTCCATACTCCTCTGCATAAATTCATGGCTGACTGATGGAAAGTTCTATAACCAGAGGATAAAAATATCATCTCTAGAGCCTATCTACCAAGTACAACTGGGAACTAATACAGGATATATAGCAAAGCCAACCAATGAGAACCCAGCCAATGGAAGATGAAGAAAAGTAAGCTACTTAGGAATATGATTCCATGAAAATGAAGGTCTGCTTCACAGCAAAAAATCTTGATAGCATTTGCATATTAAGAAATTATCCTCCCAATCCCTTTGTTACAAAGACCAATTAAACTGCAAAAAGAGTGCATGTGATTTAGAAAGCCATTTGCTGGGTCCTCTAGTATTTCACAACAGAAATACTGCCTTGTGGTGATATTTAGATCCAGGAAGGTGATATCTGCCCATTGACAGAAGCTCATACACACACATTCACTGCTCCAATCTCCAAGCAATTACTTGCACCTCCTCCCAGTTAGCAGATCAGAAGGGGTTGTTTGGAAATCTTATTTTCTGAACAGTGTCACCTATGGTTGAAACGCATGATCTAACTAGGAAGTCACTGTTTTTCCTTCTGCTTTGTCAGGGACACGTTGTGAGAATGTGTCCCCCTTTCATCACTATAGGGTTCTACCTAATACCAGAAGCTGGGATAAATCCTGTCCACATGGGTGGAGTTAATTGTGTGGTTTTTTTAGGGCCAAAGTTTTGAAGATAACGTTTGTTAAAATATGCCTTTTCATTTTGGAGATTACAAAAAGGAGAGTAAAAAGGACCACATGTTTCAGTTAGGCTAAATGTGCAAATATTTGTTGAGATGTCAAATATTGAATGCAGTATCATTAAAATGTATTAATAGATTTCTCAAGACCTCCCACCCAGTGATATTTCCCCAGACAAAAACTTTTCTTAGCTAAGGTGAGGGGGCTCCACTGGAGACATCAGGATAGGAATGTAGCCAAGATAGTCTCTAAGATAATCAGCTGGATTACTTCATATTGTGAAGCCTAGAGAAGTCCTTTCATGCCTTTTGAATAATTAAGAAAACCCTAAGTCAATTGAAGAGCATTAAAAGGCAGAAATATAATCATCATCCCCATAGTTATAAAAGCTAACATTTATTGCGAATTTTTATGTGTCATTGTGTTAGACACTTTATAATTAGTACTTTATTTCATTGTCTCAAAACCTCCACAAGGTAGGTATTAATATCCATCCATTTGTCAGATGAGAAAACTGAGATTCAGACAGATTAAATAACTTGCCTAAAATCAAACAACTACTAAAAATCAGAACCAGGTGTTCAATTTAAGACTTTCTTCAGTATAAGTTCTCAACAACTTTTATATTTTAACTCTTTTAGAAACTATAGAGACTTAGTTTCATGACACTGGAACAATATCTGAATGTCTAAACCACTACAAATAATTAAACTAATAACAACTATCATTAATTTTATACTTGCTATTTCCTAGACCTGTTGCTTATTATTCATGTCCACAACAAGTTTTGGCATTCCCATTTTACACTATGATAAAACCATCCTAGTGGGCCCTAGTGGCTTGTCCAAAGTCACATAGCCAGTAAGTGAGAAAATTCAAATTTGAAACCCAAGTTTGTCTAATACCAGAATTCATCCTTCTACTCGAAGACTATTTTGCAAACAGCTATTTGGAAAAAAATATTTGCTTCATTTGTAACAAACAAATGGTTAATAATCCATTAATAATAAACCAAATAGCAATGATAAAATTCTGAAGGTAGAAAAATATACAGAATATATAGAATATAATAGGAAAGTAAGAAAAGAAAAAGAATTCAAATGATCGATAAAAAAATCTATAAAGAGAGCAAAAGAAATACATACAAAAACCAGTAATGAGATAACGCATTTGAACAAAATAATTAACCCAGAGTTCTAATTTTATTTTTTGGTAATATCCAGTGACAATGATGTGTGAGAAAACAAGTGTTCACATATACTACCCATGAAAGAGTAAATTGATGCAGTCTAGGAAGAGAATTTAGATATGTTAATTTATGAGGAAAGGAGAATTTGGATATATTAATCTGAAGCCCCTAAAAGTAGATATTCACTTTGGTTTAGTAATTCCACTAGTAGGAATTTACTGTGGATTTAACAAAGATTTGATAAAATATTAATCATGGCATCTTTTAGAATGGTGCAAGATGAGAAGCAAAATGAAAAACATCTGGCAAGAGGGGTTGGTTAAATTAGTTAGAATGCATTTATAAAATGGAGTTCCAGGCAGATTTTACTATAATAGTTTAAATGTACATAAATTCATAAAAATATAGTGACAATACAATAAATAAGAAAGTAAAGGTAGTTAATTTGTATGTATACCAGGGCCACATTTGTTTTTAGTTTTGTTAAAATAAATTTGTTCATAGAAAATTCTGAATATATAGATACTAAAGTATTAACAATGATTTTTTGGGGGGTAGTGGATTTCTAGAAAATTTCCTTTTTTGCTTTGCTGAATTTCTAATTTTTCAGAGTTGAGAGTCTTCAATTAAAATACAAAGTAAAAAAAAAGAAGAATCTAATACACGTCTAACACACACACACACAGAAACTCTCAAATTTAGTAAAGGATGTGAAATTACTACCAGATTTCCTCAGATTAAAAAAAAACCTTCTGGATTTATAAGCGATTTAATGTCTGGAAAATTAGCTCCTAGACACAATCTAGTTAAGAATTGGTATAACTCACCTGAACACTGATGGGCACCAAGATATCATGTTCTTTATTAATTTATAAGAAGACTATCAAGATGAAAAGAACAGGGTTTGCTTTCTGACTAAAAAGTTATTTGTTTAATAAAAGGAGAAACCAGTATCATGATGAAATACCTCCCATAGACAATATCACAGTGGATCAGATTCTTTTATTTTGATGATCAGTCCTTCTCATGCTCCCCAAAGGGTGGATTAGCTGAGCATTGTTCACCAACAACATTGTTCACCAACAGTGGATTGATTTATTTAACCAACTGTTAATTCTTGCATTACAAATTAAAAATAATTTGATATTTATACCCCAAATCATTTTTTTTAACTTTGGGAAAACAGTAATATTATTGGTTAATTAAATTAATGAAAAAATATCTTTAATGCACCTTTATTAATTATATCCTTATATGGGTGATCTTGATCATATATTGCAATTGTAAATTGCTTGGTTTGATAGTTTTAGACTACTTTTTCACCATAATTCAGATTTTAATAATGGTCCTGTAGGATAACAGAGAGATAAAATTTTAATGTTTAGGCCTTTAAAAAATTTATATATGCACAAAACAACAACTAAACTGAAGATAGAATTTTTGGTCTGATTCCTCAACTCACAAGATTAGTATCTACTTATCTGTTACATCCACCATTTATCTACCTGTCCCCTACCTCTATCTTTCATCTATTTGTCATACATATCATTTATTTTGTATCAGGAATAGGAAAAAAATGGACGTATATGTTTCCTTACCAATTGGATATACAATTACATACAAAACATTCCTTTTCTTAAATTTTATTTTATGAACTAGAGTAAAAGTCTCTTAGATACAAAGAATGTTATCAATTTTCTCCCAAGAGGGTCCGTAGTTTCTCTCTCCCTGAAAACACTTAATGGAAATTAAAATATATATCTTTTGCCATTGATTTACAATGAAAAGCAAGAATCAATTCACTTTATCAATTTTGGAAATACATGTTTTCTATCACTCTTCCTGACTTTCTTTATTGTCTATTTGAGAATTACTTAACAAGTATGAACAGACTTCTAAGAAAGAATATTATGAGGATTTCTTAGCTAAAATAAAAATCATTATTTCTTTAAAAAAAATAAAGTAAAATAGAAAAATAGAAGAATGGAATCAGGAAGAAGAACTTGTCCTTAACAATTATGAAAATTCCTGTTATGAAACTTTTAATACCAGGCCAGAGCATGTGTTAACCCTAGCCTTCTAACCAAGCATTTCTTTCATCCTATATATTTAGGTAGTTTAGTCACAGAAACAACTGGTCTTAAATGGTCTTACAACTGTGATGTTATGTCTCATTCAATACAATAATAAAATTGAATCTGTTTTTTCACCATCAACTATCTGCTTGAGTTGCGGCCTCCTGAATCTCATAAATGATTTGTTTCTCTTGTGACATTTATTGTTACAGACGTACTCTCTTTTCACTGTTGCTGAAAAGTGCTGTGTTGGCAGGCAGCGTTTGGGGAGTGCAGACTGTACTTTCCTCTCCAGCTGAAAACAGACAGAGGAAAGGAACATGTCTTCCTGCAGCCCGGCGCTGCCCTCCTGGTAGGCCGCTCTCCACAGCTGCACGGATGGCCACCTGGGCCGGCGGCCGGATCAATAGCTGGATATCCTGTTCTGCTTTTCTGCTGCTGAGCTGTCCAGGATGATCGCCTGGGAAGTGAATTGTGACTTTCCAGGGTTTTAAGCTTGCCAAGATTAGTTAGGAAAACACAATTTGGGGTTATACAAATTCCAAATTTTCTGGCACTCTTGTTGCCTGAAATTTGAGAGAAGGAAAAAGTATTTGTGGGAGTTGTGAGCTTAAGAGCATTCTAAAGCCGGGGTTTCTGTTGAAACTATATAAATTATCAGAATATATTTTTATATGCAAGCCAAGGCATCTTAGTGACATTTTGTTTAAAACGTGGTACAATTAAAATGCACAAGTGGATGCCTTTGTGCTTCATGGATTAACACGTGGAAAAAAATTCACACTCAAAATGCTGAGTGTGGAAGTTAAAAGACATCTTTGAGACTTGGTTGAATATTTAATGTATTCAGATATTAAAGGAATAGTCAATGTGGAATTATCTTGATGATCCATAATAAAACCACAAAACAACAACAACAACAACAGTTATTTAGGGGAAATGTTGCTTGTATGCCTCCTTCCTGGCAATCTTGATATTTCACACACAGGTTCCACTGAGGAATAAATTCATGTGACGATTAGTTCAGGAAGCCCTTATATCCACCTTATATCCGACTATATCGAAAGTCTTCCTCAGTTTCACTTCAAATGGATAAACCCAGGAATCTGCTATGACAGGCCTTCAAATTGGACCAAATTCTCTCCACTTCATATTGACTACATATAGCTCTGTTTGTAGCTGCTTCTTAGGCAACATTCAAAATATCATTTGATTTCAAATCATGTTTTGAAGTCCTCATCTTTCTTAGTAAAATGTCTAAAATTTTTTGTCTACTTTAAAATAAAGGCTTTCTTTTTCTTTGGGGAATGTCATTAACGTATCTTGAGACAACAGTATCAGCTCATTTATACAGCCAAAAGCTATTCCAAAAAAGAGAATGAAACCATTCTCTCTACCTTGAAGATGTTGGCTTATGCGATTGATTTTAATCTGTTGGAACAATAAGTGTGTCATTTTATCAGAAAGTTAAATCACCGATATCAGATGTCAGATCTTATGATAATCAGAATATTTCATATTGTATACAGCTTTATCATTTTAAAATTACTTGCACAAGTAACTTAAAGTAAGAGAGAGAAAGAAAATGAATGTGGCCCTGAATAAAGAAAACACAGGGCCCCCATTTTTATACCACCTCCACCCATCCCCCCAGCTCCCGGCTATACATTATGATTCTGTACCAAGAAATTTCAATGATACACTCTTGGATATTTATGGGAGGACTTTCTCCCCTTTCTGGATCACCACTTCATCTTTTGCTGTGCCAAATCAGAATCAGAATGATGAATATTCTGAGAGGTATATAAAAATCAAATCCATCAAGAAACCAAGAATTTACTGAAGGCTGCTATTAATTTGGAAGTCTGCATTTTTACATGTGAGCTATATAACCAGATCTTCATTGAAACATTACTGTTTCCTTTCCCAATCCTTGTTTTAGAATATTAAAATGAAAATTAAATTAGAGAGCAAAGAATTTAACCTTTCACAGGTTCAAAGAAGAACAATGATTATTTACTACCATTAAACTTCATACATTTAATTCTGGGACTAGAATATTGACTTCCAGTGTTTGTTTTTTTTTACATCAAATTGACCATTATGATATGAAAGGCTTAAAAAATCTAAATACTTTAAAAAGTATTTTTACTTTTAGAGTATTTTCAGATAGACAATTTAATTTGAAATTGTACTAGGATTGTAATACATTGGCATCAAAAATTAATTTTGAGATCTATCTTTAAGTGTATCTTTTGAAAAATTAAGTGTATGAAGCACATTAAGGGACTCTTTCCAAGAAAGAATTTTTATATTTTGTCATTCAAACTATGCATAGAGTTTACTGAAATTTCCATTTGCATTGTGAGGAACTATTTCCTAAATGTATATGTGTTACACACACGCACACACACACACATGGACATGCATATATGTTAGAAATATATTTCTTGGATTATTTTTATATTAAGTTCTCCATTCTTCTACCATTCTAAGTTTCTGTGATTGCAGTACTTTTTTGAAGGGGCTTACCTTTTCCTGTTAAAGTAAAAAAGATCCAAAATTCAGAATGTGGCTACTCAAAAAAAGTCAAGTTAAAAAAAAGTATCATTATTTATATTTTGATTTTGTACACAATTCTCTGTTGTTAGTGGGGCCGTGTCTTCTGATTTTAGTGAAAGCAAAGCAAAGAGCAGATTGGAGATTTATTTATGGTAAGGTTGAACATTAGTTAACATTCAATCTTTAGTTATAAGAAGCGTGAACATGTGTACATGTGTATGTGTGTGTGTTTAATTTCTTCTATCAATATGGGTAATCGTGAATTTAAATGGTTTCCAATGAGAATTTTGATTTTTTTAATATAAGAGTCTTTTTTTTCATTTAAGATTTTCTGCTAAAGAAAAACAGCAACATAAACAGAGATGATATTTGCTCAACATTAATATGGTGGGAGTAATATGTTACCATGTCTTGGAAGCCTAATTCCTGACATATTACTGAATAAACCAGATTGAATGTTCTTTGATCACCATGCTTCATTCATTTCATTCATCCATTCAGCAAATTTTTATTGTCTAATAAAAGACTAAATCAATTTATTCAATAAATTGACTTTAATAACAGAAGTTTGTGAATATTTTATATTTGTTAATTTATTGTTTATCCTCAATTCATATCATTAGGTAAAGAAAAGCAAAGAATATTTTAGGGTTGATTATGAAAGGTATCTACATTTTGGGGCACTGCTATTATCTCATTTTGATAATTTCAGGGCTGTAAAGTCATATGAGCCAGAATCTCCTGCCATGTAGTGAACATTGTGTAGATTCTATAATGAGGTAGGAAAAAATGTGTATACAGTTCTAAGAAAATGTGAAAATATAAGACAAATCATTTTAGTTAGGTGATGATTTGGGTACAATATTTAAAAAATATTTTCATATTTTAAAATTCACATTTCACAAATAAATGGGTATGATATATTTCACTTATATGCTTCGTATTTTATATCAAATATAAAAATTTTAAAGCATGTACATTGACAATGTGAATATAACAAGTTTTTTAAGAAGAATTAAATTCATTGTTTTAATAGATACAGTTTTAAAATTTTGCATTTTGTAAAATCAAGTTTTGAATCAGGATTTACATATCAATTATAATTTTATATGTATATATGTTACAAACATGTATGTAACATATATACATACACTATATGTAGATAGTTTGAAAAAGCACCTAATGCATAGTAAATTTTCAATAAAAGCTAGAATTTTAAAATAATGACAAAATATATTAACAAATTTTATGAAAGAAGATCTTCCAGTGTGAAAATATAACACTTTAACATTTTAAATGAAATTGGAAACATCTTACTGATAAATTGACTGACATTTTTACCGTTATGTGTATATTTTATTGTTATATTAGCACATATAATAATATTTTATATGCTATAGAAGTATAGGAAATAGAATTAAAAGCTCAGCATGGAATATTGGACATGGTTCAAGGATCCCAGATGCAGAAAAAAATCTGCCAAATTCAGGCAAAAAATATAATTGTTTGGATAATTTATATTTATAAATATCTCAAAAAGTTGAGAAGAAGTTGAGATTGTGTGCACACATTTCTTATATAGCAAATCCAAAGAACTGTCTTTCCTTTTACTATTAAGGTAATTAAGTATGAAATGTCCAGTTTCCTTAAGTACTGAGTTTTGACAGTTGATATATCTGACATTTCACTTTGACATTTCTTGTTTTATTTTTATTATGAAGGTACAACCTCAGTCTTTCAAAGGCACAGTTTGGCTTATGATTATCCTTCAAAAAATTTTTTACAGCAATTTTTGTGAAACTATGGATAAGCCAAAAATTTGTGTTATTTTCTAATATGAGTTCAGTTATGGAACCAATGCTGAGCAGACAGCTCGAAAATAGCAACCGAGTGTTTGGGAAGGATGTGGCTAATGAACACACAGTAGTTGATGGTGTGGGAATTTCCATTCTGGTGATTTAATCTTGAAGATGAGCAATGTGGGCAACCTGAGATCAAGGTGGATAATGATGAACTGAAAGCTGTAGTGTAAGCGAATCCATCTCAACCTACGCGTGAATTAGCAGCAAAGTTTGACATTACTATTCCAACAATATTGGGCCATTTGAAACAAATGAGCAAGGTAAAGAAGCTGGATAGATGGGTTCTGCATGAATTAAACGAGCATCAGAAGAGAAATCATCTTGAAGCTTGTTGTCACAACATAAAGATGAACCTTTTCTACATCATATTGTTACATGTGATGAAAAAATGGATTATTTTTGACAATTGCAAGCATTTAGCACAATGGTTGGATAAAGATGAAGTGCTGAAACACAGTCCAAAACTGAATATTCATCACAAAAAGCTAATGGTGTCTGTTTGGTGGTCCAGCGGTGCTATTATCCACTACAAGTTCATGAAACCTGGTCAATCTATTACAGCGATGTCTACTGCAACCAACTGGATGAAATAATGAGAATGCTTGTGATTAAGCCACTCAGATTGGCCAATAGAAACAGGCCAGTCCTCTTGCAAGACAACGCTAGACCACATGTGGCACAAACAACGCTGCTCAAACTACAGAGACTGGATGTAGAAACTCTCTGACATCCACTGTATTCACCAGACCTTGCACCTACTAACTACCACTTCTTTCAGGCTTTGGACCACTTCTTGCAAGAAAAAATAATTCAATTCTCAACAAGCTGTGAAAAACGCCTTTTGCGATTTAGTTGTCACTTGCTCTCCAGGCTTCTTCACTGCTGACATAAACAAGCTACTCTTAAGATGGCAAAACTGTGTTGATACTTTAGGTGCATACTTTGATTAATTGTACTGCGTTTTGTTTGAGATATAATAAACTACACTTTTGATTCAAAATCACACATTTCATGTTTAATGACCTAAATATTTGGAAAATAGTAAATTTTAATGATTTTATAATAAGTTTTTAAATCCATAATGTATCTCACTTTATGTGGATATTTTATTTTGTTTTCAGTAGTTTTAATTGATTTTAACATCTTGTCAATAAAAATTGTAAGCTAAGTTGTACATATGCATATAGACATTGTGTATGTCTCTGAGTGAGATTCAGTAAAATTCACCAAGCAGACTAATACAAACTTCAACCAATATGGAGAAGTCATTTTTATTTTTAACCTAGAAAACAATCCACATTGTAGGAGGTGCAGAGGTAACTAGATCAACCACTCTACTAGAAATAAAGCTTCTTGTAAGCAAAACAATCTGGGTTCAATCAGAGTTGGGATGATTTTCCTCATGTTTAGTCATCACTTACAACTGAGGTGGAGGAAGAGGAGGAGAAGAGAAAGGAGGAGGGAAAGAGAGAAGGTGGGGAGGAAGAGAGGGAGGGGGAAAGGAGGGGGAAGGGGGACAGGAATCAGTGCCACATATGTCTTCAACTCAACTCTTGAGGTACTCAACAAATGTTAGCTATAGTATTATATTTTAGGTTTTTGAAATTATTTTTACTTTCTATCTTATTTCAAAAGTAATCATATATATGCTCCAAAAGGGTACAATTGGAAGGCATGTTTTTCATTAACAGAAGAATTGTGGTAACAGTATTTGCTAGTTAAAAACTCAAAGGGATTTTAAGACCCTTACCAAAATAATGCTGGGTAACAAAGGTTTAAGTCAGTAAAGTAGCTTTAAAATTTGCCAATGAATAATAATTTTAAATGTTTCCTTTAGAGGCATTACACAAGCTTGTTTACTAAAACTACTCATGATAAAGTTTCTTCTAAAGAGCTTAAAATTTTGAAGAAATCCATGGAAACAATGAAAAAAAGTATAATAAAGCAATTGAACATAGATAAATTTCATTGAAAATACATTATCTAGATCTAATAATCTTTGTATTAGTTTGCTAGTGCTGCCATAACAAAATGCTATGGTCTGGGTGGCTCAAACAATGGAAATTTATTTTCTCACTGTTCTGGAGGCTGGAAGTCCACGATCAAGGTGTCAGCCGGTTTGCTTTTTTTGGAGGCCTCTCTCCTTGGCTCACTGATGGCTGTCTCACTGCTGTGTCGTCATAACATCTTTCCTTTGTGTGTGCATCTCTATTGTCTCTTTGTGTGTCCAAATTTCCTCTTCTTATAAGGACAACAGTCAGATTAGATTAGGACCCATCCCAAAGCCTCATTTTAACTTATTCATCTCTTTAAAGGACTTTTCTCCAAATATGATCACATTCTGAGGTATTGGGGTTTAGGGCTTCAATATATGAATTTCGGGAGGACCACCATTCAGCTCACAATGACCTTCTAGTAAAAAGTGAGAAAATATATAAACTTTTAAAGTAATTTGAAAATTTTGCTCACAACACTTTTAATGATTAAGATTATTTTATTTGAAGTTAGCAGTGTCATAATTCAACTACTTAATAGTCCTCAAATATACTGAGGGGACAGTATTCTTCTAATCATTTAGTAATACTATAATAATAATAGCAGCAGCAGAATTAGCAGTAATAATAATAGTAAAGGCATTTATTTGCCCTGTACCAGGGATTTTCTTTACAGTATATTCTTCTTTACAATCACACAAAATTATTGTCATCACCACTTTATACACAAGGAAACTATGAGCCAGAGAAGCAAAATCATTTATTCAATATACACAGAATTTTAGAATGAGAATTGCTTCAATTGTAGTAATAGTAAAAGTTGGCATTCATAAAAAGTGAATGACACATGTACTCTTTATACAATATTGCTTATGATGCTGGGCTGAGGAAATATATTGCTTCATTCAATCAATGACTATATTTATTGTGCCCCTATTACGTGCTAGGCCCTAAGCTAGGCACAATTGCAAACAAGACAGATTTAACGTTATTTTTATAGCCTGTTGTTGCTTCTGTATTTTAGACTTAGACATTGCTTTGGTCTTTAGTGTTTTATGAATTTTATTGTTTTGTTTCCTTTTTTGTTTTTTAATATAACTTGACAATTTCAATGAGTTAACCTAGTCAAAGTGATTTTATGTTGACATACGAAAATATTTTGAAGATAAATATTTACTTATAAAGATAAAGATATTTCTAGGGTTGAAGATTTGGGGAAAGTGAGGGAAAAAAATTGAGACAAGATAGTCTAATATTCCAACTCTCATCCTTTTGTTTTAATAATCAAGGTGTTTTAAATTGTGAAAAAAATAAGTAAAAGATTATATTAGATGCATATGACTGAAAAGAAATGTAAAAAGCCACAGTGATCACGAGGTTTCATTTGGAATGGAAATGATCACTGTTGGTTTGTCCTTGTCTCGTAGCTTATTTTATTAAATTTATGACAATATTGAACACTATGTCCTATCCCCCTGACATTCTAGTGAATAAAAAATGATAGAACACATTTAACAATTTGATTATGGTATAGTCTTATATCTGATATGTCAAGATAAATGTTAACACTGATACAGAATTTATGGATTTGTGGACAGTATTTAATTTTTGAAAGGAAATCTTTTATCAAAATTATTAATCATTTATTATTGTCAACAGAACTGTGTGGCAGGTTTCATTACACTGCAGTAAAAGATTTTGAATATAAAATCTCTTTCTAGCCTGACTGTCATGCAACGCCCCAAGCATTTTGAAGAACAATTTTAATCTGTCTTTTCATAAAGATTTATACCATCATCAGTTATATATGAAGAGAAACACTGTGCCCAGAGAGAAAAGATATCTGCAAATAAACTGTGAATCAATGTAAATGTGCCTCCATGAGGTCACTGGGGCAGGGTATCTGTTTACTAATCCATTTTGTCTTTGCATCAAGACAGAAAAGGATATTTATCTTCTAAACATTTAAAGACTTTTTTTCTACAAGGTTGCTTTAATGCAAAATTAATTCATAAACTATTTTTCATATGTATTGGTTTAAAATAATTTCTGCTTTTGTTACATGTGAGACAATGTAGTAGAAAGAATGTGTCTACTCAGCATCAAACATGCCAATTAAAGTGTAAAAATATTAACTTTCACAGAGTTTTGAAAAGCTAGAATATTTTTAAGTAAAGCCTCATCCTTCTTTAAAGTGAAATGCTAAATTGCAATGTGGCTTTTCATCCGATTGTTTTAGTGTTGTCCATACTATTTTTATGTAATTGTAACAACACTCTTCTTAACCGTTAAGTCTTTTTTTAGGCACATTAAAACAAATAGGCAAACAAACAATAAATAAAAAAGAATTGTTCCTTAGCAATCCAAATCGGAAAATCTCTGCTATTAGCTTAAAGAAATAACTAGTTGTAACAAGTAGAAACAGATGATTTGATTTCTCAGGATCATTCATACTGAAATGAAGTGATTACATAAATTTAAGATTTAAGTTATATATGCTTACATATCATGTGAATTAAGTACTTTAGTGAATCATTTGAAAAATAATGACTTCAATACCCTGAAAACTGAACCCTAGTGGTCTAAAGAAGTTCATGTATTTGTAAAAATAAAAATAACTAAATAAGTAAAGAGTTCAATTTACTTCCAGGGAATAATTTACATACTGGGAAAATTTGGTAGAAAATGAAAACTTGTAAGTGAAAGCCAATCTTTAAAATGTATCAGCATTTAAAATCTATGGAATACACACAATAACAATTCAGGTTTTAGTTGTATTCTTTTGCAAAAAAGACAATCTTGATTAGATCTAAGAAAATGGTTCAACAGGGAAATTATAGGTATACAGTTTGAAACAATAACTTATTTTAAATGGCCTTCTGTATGACATAATAAAAAATAAAACTGGAGGATTTGGGATTTATATTGAATATATATTTGGCTTAAATTTGTTTTTAATTGACGATCCTCTACTGTAGTGAGCCTTAAACCTTTCTTCTAAAGAAAAAATATCTCCTATGCTCATTGCAGAGTAAACTGTCTCTTTGCTGTCAGTATCAAATGAAATGGATAACAATGGGAAATGATTAGAACATTTTTCTTGCTATAAATAAGTAATTTATGTATGGAGTATTAATATTAGTGATGGTAGCTTCCTCTTACTAAAAACAAGTATAAGCGCTTACTCTAAATAATAGATTTAGAAAAAGATGGGAGAAATTCCATTTTATATAAAATAACAATTCCATAGAATTGTCCATTGCCAACATGGATGTTTAATCCAGACTGATATACCTGTACACTATGCCTACCTACAGACTGAAATACACTGCTTCTTCAAGCCCCTCCCTGAGTGCCCTGATCTATCCTGAGTTGTTGCTGAGTTGATCTCTCTTCTAATCTGTTCTTCATTTCTTATTTATGGTTTAACTCTTGCCTATTAATTTTATTTTGGGGTTTTGTTCTTCCTTCATTAATTCTTGAGCCTCTTTTCAGGGACTTGCTCAGGCTTCCCACTGATTCTTGCTATTTCCACCCCCACATTCAACTGGGAACAGACTCGTGATGGTTTTCCTCTTAAATATCTGTAGAATGTACTCCTGCTCATCAACATCACCACCTATTTCTTAGTTCAGAATTTCATCTTCTCTCACTTCACATATTACAACACCCCGCTCATCAGTTTTCTTGCCAAAGTTCTTATCAACTTCCAATCGATCTATGACACTTTTACAGAGCAATCTTTCTAAGCTTAAAACAATCCAGCCTTCCTAAGCCTTTTTGGATCTAAGGGTCTCCTTTGCATTATAAAAGAGGCCTTTCATGATCTGGCATCCACATTACCTGTTCACAACTGCCTCTCAGCAACCTTCAAAAGGAACAATGCACATCAGCCATATTGAGCTATTTTCTCTCCTTTAAACATGGCATGCTGTTCTATAACTTTGCACCTTTCAACTTGTCCCTTCTACTTAAATTGCTTTTCCTTATTTGTCTGTGGCAAATGTAAATAAAGTTCTGAATATGAAGATCAAGTGTGCACATCCATAGGTAGGGAAAGTGTCATGGATGGGTTTGCATGGGTCTGAGGGATTTCCCAGGACACAGGAATTTTCAGCTCTAAGACTGGGATAGCCCTGAGCAAATCAGCGTGGTTGGTCACTGAGATTCAAGGGCTAGACAGAAACAAATCTTCCTTTTATATGTCCCCAATATTCCCTGAATCTCTACCCTAGCCCTTATGACCCTTTATTGTAACTGTTTTAAATTTGTGTCTGATTTTCACACCAGGCTATAAGCATCTTCAGAGACTGGGCCTTTTTTAATCTCTGCATTTTTAGCAACTATTATATTGTCAGTCACCTTATGTCCCCAGGAAATGTTTGATAACTGTGAGTGAAGGAATTGATAAATAAATTCAGGAATGATTGAATGACATAGAGAGATTGTAAAGGGGAGAACAGGACTCATGTTCCAAAGGTCCCAGATAATTTGACAAAATAGGTTCAGGCACTAAGACCTGGGTGCAGGTCTCAGAACCAAACAATAAAGTCACTTGTCAGTTTCTAGGGCATAAGGATAACATAGGTCAACAGAAGTCTCTCGGCCACTAGAAATCCCAGGGATATTAGCTTGAACTATGGTCTCCACATTCTGTGGAAGTCTAAACCTCATTCCAATTCATTCAGATATTTGGAGGAACAGAGAGTAGAGAGAATTTATGTTCTGATGGTCACATCTGTCTTTGAGTTCCTGCTTCTTCAAGTCCCACGTGTATTTGTACCAGCCAGAAACAAATGTAAAATCCTGTCCGTGGCCGGTCTCGGTAGCTCACGCCTGTAATCCTAGCACCCTGGGAGGCCGAGGCGGGTGGATCCTTTGAGCACAGGAGTTCAAGATCAGCCTGAGCAAGAACAAAACTCCATCTCTAAAAATAGAAAGAAATTAGCTGGACAGCTAAAAATATATGGAAAAAGTTAGCTGGCCGTGGTGGCGCATGCCTATAGTCCCAGCTACTCGGGAGACTGAGGCAGAAGGATCACTTGAGCCCAGGAGTTTGAGGTTGCTGTGAGCTAGGCTGATGCCACAGCACTCTAGCCCAGGCAACAGAGTGAGACTCTGTCTCAAAAAAAAAAAAAAAAAAAAAAATCCTGTCCTGTTTGTGATTTCCACAATCAACCAACTCTCTCAGAGCCTTTGCAAAGTTGTAGCATTTACTGAAGACTTTGAATCAGGTAGGAGAAATGCTTATCGTGTAAAAAGACAAAACCCCAGCATAGCCACAAAACTTCAAATTGAACCCTTCGCATTTGTGTTCCCGTTCTGTATTTTCCTCTGGCTGCCCACCACAGGAGAATTTCAACTAACCTCTCCCCCAGAGTCCTTTATCTCACATCAACTCTGTGGTTCCTGCCTCTTTCCCTTTTCTTCTCTGCTCTTGTTTTTTTTCTCTCTTCCTTCCTCTTAGAAATAAAGAAAAGTGCCCTCTTGTCTCCCGCTGTGCAGTGCAACCTTGGTCTTTCAAACATCCAGGTTCTCTAGGATTCATTCTCTACTGACAGTGGCTTCCCAGTGTCCTTCCAGTTCCCACCCTAAAGAGAAGTTATGGACAGTCTTTATGGGGGTGACATTTTCCCCTCATTACCAAAGGTCACAAACAAAATAATCACAATGGTGTAATGATGAGGAATCTCAGGGCACCGGCTGAAAGTTAGTCATTTCTTCTTACCTAATGATAGGCAGAGCAGACTGTGAGTGGAACCGGATTCTAATCTGCTTGAGGCAGAGGCCAAAAGTGATTCATGAATATATCATCAGCACTTAGCCCAGTTGGGCACACAGTAAGCACTCACTAAATGCTTTTTGAATTTTGAATAAATGAATAAGTTTGCAAGTTAGGTCACACAAATGCTTGTTCTGATTAAGTCATTGAAATAAGTGGTCAGTTCAGGGAAAAACAATCTGTTAATCCACTTTATTTCACTAAAACGAATGGCCAGTTTATTAAACACAATCGGTAGTAGCAATCCTGAGACTTAGCAACACAATTTCCCAATTGGTTGAAAAATAGAAAAATAAAATTACTGAATCCTTTTTTATCTCACTGGAAAAGAATATTTTTCTATGTTGACCAAGTTAATTTTTACTTTAACAAATTACACAAGCAGAATAAAACTACAAATATGCATTTTTGTCTTAAGTGTACTGCAACAGAAGGCATGCAATTTATTTGGGCTCAAAATTAATGTTAAGGGATTAAACAAATGATCATGCATGTTACTTGGAAATTTATAATTAAATTATTAAAGTAAAGCAAACAGGTCCATAACAAAATGCTTTAATATTATTAACACTACTTATTCAGAGTTACGTAGAATGGTAAAAGCCTAATTTGTTTCAACAAACAATTCATAAATCTACAGAAAAATGTCAACATTACCAAAGATAGGAGAGATTTCTTCCTATACCAGAGTTAAAAGAACATTTTTACTTAAAACAATAATAAATTTAATCATCAGTGTATGTAAAATACATTTTAAAAAGCAAGAATCTTAACTGCACAATCATAGTGACATAAAAATTATACTTTAGCAGGAATAGTTTTAGAAGGTTTCATGATTTTTAAAATCCAATTGTAGTTTTCTAGTTTAAACATGTACATACATTAGAAACACTATATATTGTATTTTACCTTTGGGAGCCCTGGAAAAAAATGTTTTGATATTTCAATTCATTTCAGTTATTCTTGCCGTGAATTATTTTTACACTCTTTAAGATCAAATTAAAAGAAACCGTTCTCATGACTTTCTTCTTCTGTTGTTAACAGAGGCAATTATAGATTATTATATAGTGGGATTCTTGTTTCTAATGTTCAAAAGAACATTTAATGGCTATTAGTAACAGACTGAGAATGATAGAGAATCTAGACATTGTTTCAGTTCACTAAATCTACAAGTTAAATAATCATGAAAACATTTAAAACCTATCAATGGGTTTCTTATAAAATGCCTGTTCAAGTGTTTGTTGTCTTCTCCTTCCATTTGCAGAGTTTAAAATTGGAAATGCACATACCTTTCTTTTGTTCTGACCTTCATTTTTCACTTGTCCCAAATGTGGCTTAGACAACATAGCTATTTTAGCTAAAACATTAGCCTATTCTGTGATGTGGGTAAACTCTGATTGTTAAGCAGCTCTAATTACAAAAAAATCTCACTTTGCTATTTTTCTCAGGGATAGCAGGAGTTGCCAGCATTCCAATTTGGAAAAACTCTAAGGGGAAAGCGAATAGCCCACACTGTTTTTTGAAAGTCCGGTGTAGTATTAAGGGAAACAACCTTGATTTGATTTGTTTAGTGAATCATTTTTTATAAATCTTTTGAACAATTGAAATACCAACATAGAAAAAATGTATTCATTTCAATGTTTCATTTTGAGGAACATAGAATTTTTTAAATATTACAAATATGAGGCAAAATGGAGGATTGAAAATGTTTCTTCTGGAATCTCCCTCTTCCTCAGTCTCCTGTTTTGTCTCACATCAATTAAAGATCCAAAGAGACCGTTGATTTTGCTTGGATTATTTATGGCAACATAGTCTGTTTCTGACTTCTCTGTGGGGAAAGGAGCCTGGGGAGCATTTTTATACAGCTCTTAAAACTGCTATGTCATCCATCTCTTTTTTGCCTGTAATAAACCCTTTAGTTGTGCTCGTACCACACCAGATGTGATTAAAGTTCAACATTTCAAAGTAGGGTAAGGCTACTTTGCTGAATACATAAGTAAAAATTAACTGGAGGAAATAATGTATATTTTCCTTATTTATTTCTTTGTTTTGTTTTCTTAGATAAAATAGGATTACCCGGAGCCTACATCACGTCCAAGCAAGCTCCCAGTTATGTTCTCACAGGCACCTTTGGGAGCTACATTAAGTGGAAAGATCACGAGAAGCGGCTTTCAGTGAGTTGAAAGAGTTCAAGCAACTTCCAAAGGTGCCTCCTAGGATGCAATTTATATGCGTTGAGAATCCATTTCATTTTTCTTCAAGACCAAAATGTACATTCCTATCCGCTAGCATATTTTTAATCATTATTTATTATCGTAGATGTTGGAAAGGAAACACTGATTCATACCACCATTTTCCCAGAAGCATATTTTATCAAGATATCCTGACAAACTATCCTAGTCGAACTTTAAATGATTCCAAGATTTTTTGTCACTGACTTGAAAAAATACCAAATTAGCACTCCTGAAGTTTTCCCCTGATATCTATAATTAATCTGCCAACCTTGCTAAAACCAATTTTCCTAAATCATTCTATGTGCTGATAGTCTTCAACATTTATGGGATAGAACAACTAGATTTGCTTTGTTTTTTTTTCTGCCATAGAAATTTCTTAAAGTCATTTATTAATTCTGAATATTTGTCTCTTTTGACTTATTAGATTCACTTTTTTCCCCTATATTTTTAAGTCCAGAGTATCTGTGTTACATTTAATAGAAGTTTTATCATTCCTTGTTTCTAGAAGTATTATTGAATTATATACAGACCTGCACAATCTGTATGTTTTATCTTTGCACTGGTCAATGTATCATTCTAATGAAGTAGTTTAATCTTAACATAATAATTGCATTTTCCTTAAAGGAGTTAAATGTACTCCTTGCCTGTATATAGATGTATAAAATAAATACCATATCTCTGCATTTATTTAACCAATATCTATTGAGAGTTAGCCCTGCCACTGTTCTAGGCATTAAGAGATAATTGTCTCAATAATTTGAAATAATTATTGTGCCTTTAATAGCATAATCATTCTTAAAATTTCAGATAACTATACCTATTGTGTCATTGCAAATGAATTATATATCATCTGTTAATCTTATGCTGAAGAGATGCTTAAATAGCAAACACAGATTGCTAATAAATGATCACTTGCATGTCCATCCACATATGTTCTGTTAGTGGTATTTGCAGCAAATATGTAAAGTGATATGAAGGACTTTCCACAGGGTGACTTAAGATAAAGTATGAAAATCTAACCAAAGAAAGTTAGCTTTTAGGCAAATTGATCATTCTTTTGCAGTGCAAACTATTAAAACTCCAGATGTGTGATTCTTTTGCCCCTTCTCACATTTTCTATTTGTAATGAAATATACTGGGCTGGGGATGAAAAATTGGCTTCCTGAAAGTTTTAAAATTTATCTTATACCTATGCAATTAAATTCTTTCCTCTTGAGTTGTTCATTAGAAGTTGGAAAACCTCAGATGTAGATGATTTCTTTTCTTGCCTGAGCAAATAATTTATATAAAGGATGCACAATTTGAAACAATTATAGATAAAATACTTTTCAGGCTAGGAATTCTGACATCATGACAAGTTAGGTGATAATGTAAGTCGTTAGTTGTTGTAAATTGTGTCAGTCAGTTACTATACCCAAACAGCGAGTTCTCCATTGAAAAGAAAATTGAAAAGGATAGCTTACCTCTGTGGCTACCTAATCTATTCTGCAAAATCAAATCCATCTCAAAGAAACTTGAACTCAAGTGAAAAATGAAATGAGAAAAATAGTGCTTCAAAAATTGAATCGTGTGGTAGTTATTCAGTATCTACATGTGCATGCTTGTGTGTGTGTCTGTGTGTTTATGTATATATTGTATTATACATAGAAAGAGTTTCTCTTTTATAATGGGCCAAAACCTCCTAGAGAGTCTGAATACAACTCTCAACAGAGAGAAAAATAAAAAACAAAAGACAGAACTCTAAAACAATAAAGATTCACCTGAATGTCAAAGTTAAGACACTGGGGACATAACACACTTTTTAAAATGACTCTATTGATTATTAATTTCAGGCTAATTTAAAACATCTAGTTTCTTTGTAGCTTTTTAAATCTCTAAGAATGTATATGTGTGTGAATACATATATACACATATATACATATTATCTCTCATGAGACAATTGTTAAATTCTTCCAAGAATTTAATTTATATTTCCTGTGTCTTTCCAATCAATGTAAAAATCAGAGTAAAACCGAAATGATCTTAAACTAATTTATGAGTTAAAGTTTTACTATTAGCATAACAAATATTATAATTCTAGTTAATTCTATCCAGTAAATACATATCAAAGTCAAAGTATAAGCTCGTGAAAATAAATTTTATATATATGCATGCTAAATTTCAGTGTTCACTGGGCTTATTTAAGTTTTTATAAAGCAACACACACACACACACACGCACACACACACACACACAGAAGCTCCTGGATATTTAGAACAACTTCCCAGAAGTCGGATTCATTTCTCAATAAAGATATCTCAACCCAAATATACTAACAACTTTCTCTGTTACATTACTAAACATATATGAATAGTATAGAAACAACATTATATTTATTGTTTGACAAAATTCAGCACATTGGACAAATATTGGGGAATGTCTCTGTCCTGCCTTAAATTTGTGAGACCAATTTTATGCCACAAAAGATTAAATTTCACAGTTTCAGATGCCCCAGAAGCGTTTCAGAGATTCATTGCCTGAACATTGTCTGTCCCCACCCAGACAACAGGCCCATGCTTAGATATTAAATAGTCTCAGACAAAATAGTAACCATAGTATTTTCCAGACAGCTGTAAAATACTTGTTTTTCTCACAAGGAATCCATTCTGATGTTTGAGAATCCTTATAATCAAGCCACAGCATTGTATGGTTAGTTAATAATCCTTCATGTTGGAACTAAATCTCACTTATTTTTCTTATATCCTCAATAGCAGCAAAGTTTCTGACACTTGCTTGGCTTTCAATATATTTATTGAATGAATGAATAAACAAATAGCTAGTTATAGTGTTTTGCTTATGCACCTCTTTTGGCCAATATTTAACTATAAAAATGAATAACTCAAAGTAAATTTTCCCATTCTATTTTCATTGAACTGAGCTCTGGTGTCATATATTAAAAAAATATAGCAGCATACTAAAATGAAGCATTTTGTATGTGAAATAGAGATGCTCATTTTCCTTCCTGCTCCAAAATCCATGAGCTTCCCTGTCTGTGCAACCCTGGTCTCCCTCTGTTCTTTCTCTCTCCAGCCCAGGTCTAATCTTCCTACCAGGGCGCTATATTTCAGCCTCCTGCCTCCTAAGGGAACTTAATCCATCAGCGATCATGCTTGCTCTCCTGTGATTGCATCTTCTCTCTCATTTATCTCAGAATATTTTCAGTATCAAGTGTCTCCTGGTTTAAAAATAAATGTAGAGTGGTCACTCCTGCTGCCTCTCTTTATTCCATTGCTACTCAGACCTCAACTCACTAAAACAGAGATCCTTCCCTCATCATTCTGTTTAAACTGCTCATACAATTTCATTACTGGCCTTGTTACTGTATACCTCCCAGTTTTCATGTGATTTGACTTCGCAGTAGCATTGACAGAATGGCCGATGACTACATCATCCTTGTTGGAACTTTGCTCATTAGGTCTCAGAAAAACCATTTGGTCTAGGTTCTTCTATTTGCTCAGTTTGGAAAATCTTACTTTTCCATGCACTCCTTATATACTATTCCTTCCCTCCCCCCAGAGTTCAATCTTGAGCCTTTATTTCTTCTCATCCTGTTAACTCTCTGTGTGAATTTATTCATACTGACAATTTTCACTGACAATGAAAGGGATGACCACAAAAAGAAATCAAAATTTCAAGCCCAGGATTTTTACCGGGGCCATTTTGGGGCTTACTAGAATCCTACAACCCTAGAAGTACCTCTTGCCTGCCCCCTTCAGCTTCTAGAAGGTAATTATTACAGTTCTAAATCCAATTGGGCTGGTCTAAACTCTTCATAGTTTGAGGACTTTTCCTCCTCAATTATGTGTGGCATGAAATAAAAATAAAACTCTTGATATAACTTATTAAACCTATCAATATTATAATTTTAATTCTATTTTATAAATAGAAAATTTAAAGATTTAATTGAGTAAACACGAGCAAAGATTATAGCAATATAATGTTACATTTATATCATTTTATTTTTTTCAAAGGATATTTTCATATTTATTCATTAAATCCTCCCAACTATCACATGATTTTCTTATTAGTATTTATTTTATTGGAGGAAACTTAGACTTCCAGAAGTTTTGAGGTTGCCCAAGGTCACACACTAGTAAGTGACAGAGCAAGGACCTGAAATATTTAGAAAAAATTATATATCTTTGCATGAATATTACATAGTATTTAATTGTTACCAGTCACAAATTATTAATTAAGTCTTGCTCCATGGTTGAAAGTTGTTTGCCTAGATAACGCTACAAAGAAAAACATATTGCTTAAGTTTCTTATCCCTTACTGATTTGTACATTTTTCAATAGAAGTAATAATTTAGTTCTATGGTATAAGACACAATGGAAAATTAAAGATGAAAATCAAAGACGATGCATCACCTACACATTGAGTTTTATATTCTAAATAATCAACAGTTAGCAACATATGTATGCTTTCTTTTGCATGAGCTTCAAATAAATGCAAGCTGGACAATATGAATCTAAAATGGAAAATAAATCTTAATTTCTTCATAAAGTATTAAAAAACTACTTCTCCAAGATTCAGAAAAATTGCCAGTCCCTAGTGCATTTTGCTTAGTTCTCTCATGTGGTAATGGCCTTTTGACATTTGCCTTAAGGGCCTTTGCTGATCTTGCCACTCGTTCCATATGTTTAAACAATGCATGTGGTTTTGCCAGCGTTCTGCCAAGGACAGGGAAACATAATCTCTGAATGAGGCAGGAGCCCAGATCCCAGAAGTTCTTCAGAGTTATGCTGGGACGAGACTCCCGTCTAGCAATGAGGGGGCAGTAACATTCCTTTCTGGCGCCTGCTGAAACAAATTTGAAGAATGGTAACAGGCTTGTTTTAGGGTTTTAAAACTATCAGTCTGGGATCAGCAGCCTGTTTTGAGAGGCTGTGGATGCCAAATTCCAGCTGTCACAACTTAACTTCTGTGAGAACCTCGTGCTCAGTCCGTCAGAGACTTGGAAGATGAACTTCGTTAAGACCGTGCGCCACAGCCCTTTTTATAGACAGACCAAACCCAAACCACAAATCTCCCTCTTGAAAACCCCAGCCTTCCTTCTTGGTTTGGAATACTGGGTCAACACAAGGTTATCTGTAGGTTGGGTGCGAGAACCCAAACAAAATATTTAGCCAACTGTATGACTATTTTGTGGTTTCAGGTTTTGATTTCAAAATCTTTGCATCCCATTAATCATTACCATGAAAGAGTCTTCATCAAGAAGTTCACACTCAGTTCATTTACTGGGCTACAGAATCAGCGTTTGTGTTCTTACAGCACAAACAGAAAAGCAATAATTGACCAGACTGAATCAGAGACTTGCCTAGGATTTGGGACCTTCAAGCAAAGATTTCTCTCTGTACAAGATTTTCAATAATCTGTTCATGACTGTACAGTGGCATCTTGGGTGATATTAGTTTTCTTGGGGAGGAAAGGTAAGGTTTCAGCTCCACGTGCACTTTCCCAAAGCCAGAGCCATGACTAATGAATTGTTCATTGACAGTAAGAGTAGCTGACCTTCAAAGGGTTGAGGGTATTTAGCCACAGTGAACATTATACATAAATAATGTTTATTGGACCTGAGTGGTCTCCAATTGCACTCTTTAAACAGAATTTTCTGAATTATTTTCAAGGGCAATTAAGTTATAGTTAACAATAATTGAATTCTAAACAAGTGCAGGACAATATTCTGAGTATTTACTCATATGAATGCATTTAATCCTTACAATATTACTATAAAGTGGCTATTTTCGCTATGCTCATTTCATTGATGAGAAATACTAGGCCAGAAAAGTTAAATAACTTGCCCAATGGCTGGGTACCGTGGCTCACACCTATAACCCCAGCACTTTTGGGAGGTCTAGAAGGGAGGATTGTTTGAGGTCAGGAGGTCAAGATCAGCCTGGCTACACAGCTGAGATCCTGCTTCTACCAAAAAGAAAAGAAAAGAAGAGAAAAGAAAAGAAAAGAAAAGAAAAGAAAACAAAAGAAAAGAAAGAAAAAATTAACTGGGCATGGTGGCACATGCCTGTAGTTCTAGCTACTCAGGAGACTGAGGTAGGAGGATCGCTTGAGCTCAGATGTTGGAGGCTGCAATGAGCTATGATTGTACCATTGCACTCTAACCTGGGCAACAGAACAAGACTCTGTCTCAAAAAAATATTTCCCCAAGATCTCACACCTAGAAGATACAAGAAACAGGATTCAACCTTCATATTATGATTTTAAATCATGGAAGCAATGGATGGAAGGCTACATGTTTCACTGTGGAACTTATTCAGTCTTTTGTCTTCTCCCCCCAGATTTGTAGGGGCTACATATATAATAGGCATGTGTAGAAATAATTGTATGATTTATTTTTGGGTTTTTGGTAACATTGCTCTTTCTTTTCATTATTATGGTTTACCTTTGTTATATGAATGGTCACTTTCAATAGGTCAACTGCAATATTGATACTCTTGGTTCGTGTTTTGGATGGTGCACTAGGTTAGGAGTTAGAAGGCCTCAGTGTTAGACTGACCTCTGCCACCAACAAACTCTGTATCCTTAACTGTTCACTTAACTATTGCAACCTCTGTTTCCTTTATCTTATGGTAATAAAGCTTGTCCTGCTCTGGCCAACTAACAGAACGCTTTACACATCAGAGACAAGAAATATGTTAATGTGTCCATAAAATATTATATGGATGTATGATGTTATTAATTATTGATAAAATAAGCACCAATCTTAAAGCCATATGAGTGACTTTAAAAAAATCTAATAGCTACTTAATTTTTTAAATTTCAGAATATTAGGGGTGTGTGACGCTTTGGTTACATGAATTATTTTTGTACAGTTTAAGTCAAAGTTATAACTGTGTCCATCACTCAGATAGTGTGCATTGTACTTGTTAGGTGCGAATTTATCCATACTCTCCTCCTCCCTCCTACCTGCTCGATTTCCATTGAATTTTACTACCATATGTACACGTGAGTATTGATCATTTAGTTCCACTTTAATAGTGAGTACATGGGGTGTTTGTTTTTCCCTTCTTGCGACATTTCACTTAGGAGGATGGGCTCCAGTTCCACCCAGGTTGTTACAAAAGGTATAAGCTCACCACTTTTTTATGGCTGAGTAGTGCTCCATGGTATACATATACCATACCACAGTTTATTAATCCACTCATGTATTGATGGGCACTTGAGTTGTTTCCACATCTTTGTGATTGTGAATTGTGCTGAAATAAACATTGAAGTGCAAGTGTCCTTTTTACAAAATGTCTTTTTTTCCTTTGGGTAAATATCTAGTAGTGAGATTGTTGGATCAAATGGTAGTTCTACTTTTAATTCTTTGAGGTATCTCTGTGCTGCTTTCCATAGAGGTTGTACTAGTTTTCAGTCCCACCAACAGGGTACAAGTGTTCCTTTCTCTCCACATCCACGCCAGCATCTGTTGTTTTGGGCCTTTTTGATAAAAGCTATTCTCACTGGAGTTAGGTGATATTGTAGTTTTGATTTGCATTTCTCTGATGATTAGAGACGTTGAGCATTTTTTCATATGT